>QRDG01000770.1:74351-379619 GCA_012064385.1 Puccinellia tenuiflora | reverse complement strand
TTTGACTAGTAAATATTAATCCAAGAATCCAGCCCAAGTAAATTAATTAAACTTGGTGCTCATGTTATGACAAGAGTAGATTCCATATATTCTTTTCTAATCTTATTTTGGCCAAAGTCTATTTCAATGATATTTGATTTCAGCAACAAATAAAATACCCTTTAGTTGAGAAAGTAAAAGTATTTCCAAAATTATGTGTTCCCAAAAATATGGAGATCTATATGTTATCTCCTATCTAAAGCTAACCATGATATTTTGCATGTATATGCAACTCCCATTTTATAAACCACTGATTTTCCACTCCATTTGAAAACAACTCTAGGGGGAAATATACTACCCCACATATTTCCTTTCTCAAACTTTTTTTTGAAAACAATTAAGTTATGAGTTGAGACATTTCTTTAAACATCATCTTGTCATAATTGAGTGTGACCATTTTTCCAAGACAATATTGTTAATTATAGAAATGGTGGTGTGATTAATTCATATGGTTTGAATTGTGTGGTCATGGTTGTGATGAGAGTATTGTTGTGTTTTATTGCTTGATGTGTGTGATTGCTAAGCAAAGGTGTGAATGAAAAGAAAAGAAATAAAGCAACACCACCACATGAAATAATGGGACAAGTTCCATACAAAAATTTCCCTAAGTAAGAAATAAATATTTTCTCTTAAACTAAAAAAAAAATCAGTGGGGTGACATGATGATCACCTCCACACTACTCTTGTACCTCTTCCCTCTTCAAAAGATATTCTCAAAAACCTAAATTTAAAATCCTAAATTCTTTCTTTATCATTGAAAAATCACCAAATGTGCCATGAAGTACTTATCAAATAAATTATGTCATGGCACCAAAAATCTCTATTAATACATAGGGAGCCAATGTGGAAGAAAAACTCAAAATTTTGAATTAAAATTTCGGTGACACATTTTGTCGAACACCTGGAGGGCAGAGCCCGAGTTCATCCCCAAACCGAAGAACTTCGGATCAAATTGGAGGATTCGAGTTGTTGTTCTTCGATTCCTTGCGCCACACCACTCCCCTGCACCTCACGGACCCGCCCAGCGTCTTAAACCCGCGCGGGGAACAACCCTAGCCGTCGCATTTATCGTCGCCATCCGAGGGAGCACGGCCACTGTGGCCATGCCGCCCTGCCACGCCGTGGAGGAGGCCGTCCCCCACTGGCCTAGCTACCCAACGCCGCTCCCTACCACCTCTCCTGCCCCCTCTCGCGCCCGCACCACGCCCAGCAGGAGCCCAAACCTGCCGGGAGCTCGACACCCGTGCGTGCCCGTGCGCCGCCCGAGCTCGCACAGAGCACGCCGCGGCCGTCCCCCACCTCGAGCTCGCCCAGCTCGCCTCCACGCAGCCCCCCTTGCTCCTCTGCACCCCGACACCGTAGCCGCCCCCGCACTGCCCCTATGGCGTGCCCGCTCGCCCATTGGACCACCCCGCGCCGTGTCCACCATGGACCGGCCGGCGGGCTATAAAATGGCCACCCGCGCCTCGCCACTTCTCCACTCCACCCCATCACCACTCCCTCACTCCACACCCCTCAGAGGACCACCACGAGGGCGGAATCGCAGCCATGGTGCCGCTGCTGCCCTGGTGCGTCACCATGCCGCCGGAGCCGAAGGTTGCCTTCGATCACGAATTCGTCGTGCTGCTGCTCCTCTCTTCCCCTCCGACCCCTCCATCGCACTCTCCGAGGCCACCGCACTCACCCGCACCCTTGTCCCTTCTGTAATTTGCACAGGACCGTCACCTGGAGCTCGCCGGAGTTGCACCAAGGACGCGGACGCGACGCGGAGCTCGACGCCGACGAACCCGTGCACCCCAGGAGCTGCAACTCACCCTAGCGTCTTCCCCAAGCCTCCGCCGCTGTTCTGCACCATCGCCGCCCTCTCCCGAGCCCCCTAGGTGAGGATCCATCCACCCCCGTGCCGCCGGCGCGGTGGCGCCGCCGATTTTTGGTCGCCACCGTTGCTTTGAGCGTGGGCCGTTGGATCTAGATCCAACGGCAAGATACCGATTCGGTTGTTTCTGAAAATTGCTAAGTCCGGGAAAAATGGAGTTAATTAGCTACCTTTGCAAAGGAATTGTGAAAAATCCACTGCACCAAAAATTATGATTTTGATATGGTTGGAAAGAACTAGATCCATAGATTCTGATGCGTGTCTTGTATATCCCAAATAATTAGTTTAGCATCCTCAAGTAAGTAGGCAAAGTAGCTATGTGATGTCTGTCCTCAGAAAACTGCAGAAAAACTGTTAAAGGTTTCTGTTTTGATCTGTTAGTTTTAATTCACCTAAATTTGTTTATGATGTGGTCTTAGCATGTCGTGTTAGTATGGTTAGTGTACTGCTTTGATCAAGACTTGATAATCCCAAAATAAAATCTGTGTAAAAGATTTAAAATGGAAAAGATAGCTAACCAGTTTAGCTTAGCACATGAAATAATAAAGATAGCCCACTTCCCATGCAAATTGCTATTGAACCAGAGGCCTAAAAATAGAAAACCAAAATCTTGTAGCTAGAAGAACATGCCATCTTCACAGAGATGCAAGCCATGATCATGTAGGGTAATTCCCTGATTTAAAATGAAAATGACAAATGTGCTAATTGATAAACTTAAAATAGGTAAATTTCTCTGTCAGAAATTTGATTAGAACTTTGAAAACCAATAACTTGAGATCTAGGAATCTACAAATGGCAAATGAAAATGTTCTGGAAAGCTTATGAAATTATCTAACTAACTAAAGTGGTTTCACCCCATTTAGGCTAGTAAATAAATACTGGTAATCAAAATGCCACAG
Source organism: Puccinellia tenuiflora (assembly GCA_012064385.1). Taxonomy (NCBI): domain Eukaryota; kingdom Viridiplantae; phylum Streptophyta; class Magnoliopsida; order Poales; family Poaceae; genus Puccinellia; species Puccinellia tenuiflora. The sequence goes on along the minus strand of QRDG01000770.1, from coordinate 376,805 downwards.
AAGGTATAAAACCTAAACTTGTTTGTTTCTGATAGTCTACTAATCCAAATAAGGTCAAACCAATTTTGTTAGCTCACATTTAAGCAATACTAGTTACCCCTAAAAGGATTTAATTTTTTTATTACAATTAACTTGAGTTGTAGCAAAAACAAGAAAAACCAACATTCTGGATTAAAACATTTATACAGGGAGATTAATAACTCAAATTGAATTAAATCCAATTTGGTTGTCTTCTAAACATAAATAGCTATCTATGGAATTTTAGTTCACATTTTTGTGATGAACAGAACTTAAGTTATGCAATTAAACATGAAACCCTAGTTTCTGCCATAATTGTGACACAATTAAATAATGGTTAATTCAATTAAATCGAAATCAAATTGTGTTGCTTTGTGAGTGCAATAGCTATGTGTGATGTTTGAGAATTTTTGTGATGCTTGATTGAGTAATTTAGTAATGGTATGTATTGCTTGTTTATTTTGATGATAGATTATTTTGTGTGATTAATATAATTGCCTTGCTTGCTAAACCTGGTTATATTCAAGTTGAGTGCTAGCTTGAGTGACTAGTAATGTCTCTACCTTAGATTGGTGAGATATTTTGAATTACAGAAAAGAGTTGGTAGCTTAACTTCTGTCTGAAGTATTTCCTGTTTAAATAAAGATGCTTAATCACAACTTTAATCATAATTTTTAAACATGAGTAGTGTTGGTAATTGCCTAACTTGTTTGTTAAATAATAATCTTCTCTCGTGATTGTTGTTTGTTAGTGTTGCTTGATGTTTGTTGTTGGAGTGTCCTACTGTGTGTTGATTGTGTTCTTTCCTTTTTGCGACGCTAGATATAAACGCTACCTGGGTGATATTGGAAAGGATTTATTGGAGAAGAATCAGAGTTTATTTCTTTGATCAGTGAGGAGACGTCCAGCGACATTATGCTGAAAACAGGCAAGCTACTTCACTGAGCTTGCATTTATATTCATCTATTTTGATCACCTGAAATATTCAAAAGTAGCGATGATTTTAAAACCTTTTTACAAAGATATGAAAAACTATTTTGCCAAGAGTAGATATGTATAACTATAGGATGGAAAAATATGATTTATTCCAAAACTCCTTTTTAAAGTACTGGGAAGAATGTGGAATGCCGAATGGTCGGCATGGAAGTGGAAAAGAGGTGATCGGTAATGTTTATGAAAAATGCACATTGTGTCTTAGTACCATGACGACCAGCCGATAACCTGTGCGACCACATCTACCCAAATATGGGAACGGGCGTAGTCATATAATTTGCTCGTGTTAGTACTGGATACCTCATCGACGGAGACGACTCCGTTATGCATGAGGGGATGAGCATGGCGACTCTAACCCCTGACCTGGGTCCCGGCAATATGTTGGCTTGCGGGATTGAAGGGCTTCGTGCTCGCCGGGCAAAACTGCGAGTCCTTACATCTAGGTTCCTCGACGGGGGATCCTGTACTAGGTGTTGAAGGAATGGTGAAATCGTAAGGGCAGGGTCCTATACTAGCATGAGCAAAGGAAAGGCTATGGCCGGTGGCTCAACTTCGCATACACCTTGTATGGCGGGACGTGGCAGACACGATGAGCTACCGGATGGGTGTGGGAAAAGCGTGCTACCTCTGCAGAGGGTAAAACTATTCGAATAGCCGAGTCCTCGGATATGGACAGTTGGGAGGCTGTACTAGGCCTATGTGCAAGTTTTGGAAAAAGGTTTGAGATTTGAAAGAGAAAATGATGTGAAGGATGTTTTATGCAACTATGCCAATGTGCTGGTATGAGTTGTTGGAAATAATTGGACCATGATGAGACATGGTCGGGAAAAAGGAGGAGTTTTGGATAAATAAACAAAATGGTGATTTTTCCAGGAAAAACGTTTTTAAAAAGGGACTTCTTATTTTAACAAACAGCTATTTTTCGGGAAAAATGTTTTTAAAGAAAACTCTTTACAAAGACAGTTTTATGGAAAAAAAAAGAATCTAAAGCCTTCTTTTCGTTTTCTTTAACAAAGGCTATAGATGTTTTGAAAAATATACAAGGTTTATGAAAAGTTATAAAATTTCTCTTATTTTACTTCAACCAAAGTTATAGAGTTTTCAGACAAAGTTTTATTGAACAAAAGTCTATCATTCTCTTTTCAATAAAGATTAGAGTTTTCAAAGCAAACAAAGTTTTACTCAAACTATAAACAAAAAAAAAAAAAAAGGGTAGTGCATGCTCTTTCGGGGGTAGTTTGCGAGTACAATTCCCATTGTACTCATAATGGTTTCGTCCCTGGCTATTGTCTTAGCCAGATTTTAAAGAGGAGCAGCTTGAAGAAGGAGACGGAACTGACGTCAATGCGAACTAGGGCGCTTCCCAGTCAGTTTCCTGTAGGGTTAAGGCGAATGACTTGGGCTCCACGTTGTTTGGTGATTTCCGCTGCAAGTACCTATTGAAGATTATGACTTCAATCGAGTAAGTATATTCCTTCGGTATTTATGGATGTTCTTTGATTACCAGTTTGATTGTGCTCAGCGACACACTGGTCATGGGATCGCTGATGTAGGCACAAGGGTATTTCGGACAACTAGTCCGGGGTCCCCACANGTCTTACCCCTCTATTTTAAGATTTTCAAAGGCATTCTTCTATTATCTTACCTTCATTCAAAACCTACATACATACTCGACGATGAACCCAAGTGATACCTAATTAGTTAGCACCCACAAGAAGAAGCTTCCATCACAAATACTCAACATTCAACATCAAGGTGATTGATTTGCAAATGCCAAGATCGTCAGTGTCAACAAAGCAACAAACCTCCGAAGACCTCAGCTCAACATCAACAATTCTACTCAAGTTGCAACTTCGACGATCTCAATTTCTCCAGCAGAAGACTAAGGCGATAAAATGAAGACTCCACCAGCCATGTTTAACAACGACCCATAGGAAAGCTCTTGATAGGAACTTTGGTTACCCCGACTACCACGAGTATTAGGCGTCCATTGGTACTAGACGTACCTTGTGTGCACCTTGCTTGTGTGTAATCTGCTTGTGTGTTGTTTGCAAGTTCTCCGTTTGTGTGTTGTTTTTCTTGTGTGTCACTATCACGCCTTGTCGGCATCACAAAGTAATCTCAAACTTCTCTTCTTTAACTCTTCACCATAGTTGCACCTTATTGCGGATATAAACCCGCCAAGGGAAATCTTTCTAAAATGTTTTCCCTCTCATCTAAACCATCTCCCGTTAAGATCTGACAGTTCCGCAAGATACAAAAGACCCCCGATCCTTAGCCAAATAGCCGAAAAGTTTTGTAACCTAACCGGCAAGTCAGACATTGGACTTCATGCACCATCTGGAGCAAGTGCGTCAAGATCTTGAAGGAAACTACAATTGCACGCCAACCTCGTGAAGACACGAGCCCCCACCTCACAAAAATTAACTTGTGAAATTACAAGGATACTACACTAACTTATCGTATCTAACTTTAGGTTAACAACTGACTCAAGTCCACGATAGTACCAACTAATCTTCTAGGACCACAAACCTTGACATGAAACAAGGACATAAGGAGACTCATTTAGGATGGGTAACTAGAGGAACTCAAGGAGTGCATAAGAGTTTCTATGAAGATTCGAGCTCAGAGACCGACGGTAATGATGGGTTTCAAAGAGGATCATGTACCTACCCACTTGACGAGCAGTTAGTGGCACCTTAATACCTTGCGCTAACCTTGCTAGGTTTGACCCACCCAAAATTGTCCCGTGAAATAAAAAAAAAAACCTCGACTAACTCCTACCTATCACCGCAAACTTGGGAAAGATGGATGAGAACCCTAGCCTGCCGCTGATTTTCTGAAGATTATATGAAGCCTCAAGCGCAAGACTCATCCAAGGGAGATCGCCACCAACCAACCCGAAGGAAACCAACCTTAAAGATCGTCAACATGAAGTTACCCCACGGAAACGACGCCATTGACGCCATCTGCCGAACAACAATCCTAGTTCAACCCGGCTCAACTAGTCGAAACAAGAAAGACAAAGGTACCTGTTGGAAAACAACTAGTGTGAAGGTTCTTCACTAACTTTTTCTAAGGTCCATTAAGTCGTGACTTTTGAATCAACTTACCAAATCCTAGATTAACATCTAACCCCGGTTTGTGACCGTACTAACTGGCCTTATCTAACCACAAGTTTTAACAAAAAGAGAGGTGATATAGAAAGAATCACATATAGTTGGTAGTGAGAAGATCGCCATCATCAAGGCCGAAGTCGATCAACACTGAAGACCATCTGTGCAGAATTGAACCAGGAAGCAAGCACCGTCAACGTTACCTATCTAGCAATCATCCTTTTTTCAACTGGCCTCGACCAATCACACCGAAGGAGGATTCAAGAAAGCATGAACATCGACTGGTGACATGAAGCTCTTTGTCTAACTTATTAAGGTTAAATGAGAACGCAACCCTTGTACCCTTGTCGAACAACAGACCAAACCGCCTACCTTTAGGGTCCTTGTACTGACTTTTAGATTCCTCTGGAAGCGCGATAATCTAGACTGTACTTCTTAAGATTCTTACCAACGCTTCATGAAGCTCAAGTACCAAGGAAGTCAGCAATGAAGTTCCTCCTTTACTCAGCTAAAGAAGGACAAGCATGAAGACCAATAACCAATGGAATACCCAGAAGAATCAAATGACGTAAGCACCTGCTGTGGACAACATCAACCACCAGGCAAGTCCAGATGAATTTAGACGTTTATAACATCCTTTTTCTAACTAGAAACCGGAGAGAGTCAAGTACGCAAACTCGGCGCATCCTGAAAACCATGCGTCTCTTCCTGCAACCCTCGTAAGGCGACAATATCAGGAAGTGATATCTGCACCAACCCCAAGCACCAAGGATTGACAACCGAGACAAAGAATTGTCAAGCTACTCAAGAAGAACAATGCCTCCAAGTCAACTCCAGCTGCAAACTTCAGCAAGACCGATTAAAAACCCCTTTTTAAGGGGGGAAGACCTGCAATAGGTATACAAGAACATGGTAATAATTAGTTCCTTGCGCCTCAGCCTCGTAGAAACTGGAAACAGCTAAACAAGACTATCCATCAGCATCGATCGACGAGTCAACCCTAACATCTAGGATCTGAACCCACCAGAGAAAATTATCGACAAGGAACGACCTCGCAACATCAATTTGTCAAGATCTCACCTGGTGATCTCACTGAAGAAGCAACAACCTCGGAAGTTAGCCAGCCCAAAACTCGTGCCCTCGTACTCCCCTGTACCCCCGGGCAAATCTCGGGACGAGATTTATTTTAAGGGGGGAAGGATTTGTAACACCCCAAATTTATAATAAGAATTAACAAGACCCAAAATTCAGAACCAACAAAAACTTTTTGAAATTACTACACTAATGATTGTGTTTTCCTTTATATTGTTCTGTTTGACCTTGTGTGACTTGTTGTTTATGTTGTTTGACCAGTAAATATTAATCCAAGAATCCAGCCCAAGTAAAATATATTAAACTTGGTGCTCATGTTATGACAAGAGTAGATTCCATATATTCTTTTTCTAATCTTATTTTGGCCAAAGTCTATTTCAATGATGTTTGATTTCAGCAACAAATAAAATACCCTTTAGTTGAGAAAGTAAAAGTATTTCCAAAATTATGTGTTCCCAAAAATATGGAGATCTATATGTTATCTCCTATCTAAAGCTAACCATGATATTTTGCATGTATATGCAACTCCCATTTTATAAACCCTGATTTCCACTCCATTTGAAAACAACTCTAGTGGGAAATATATTACCCCACATATTTCCTTTCTCAAACCTTTTTGAAAACAATTAAATTATGAGTTGAGATATTTCTTAAACCTCATCTTGTCATAATTGAGTGTGATCATTTTTTTATAAGATAGTATTGTGAATTATGGAATTGGTGGTGTGATTAATTCATGTGGTTTGAATTGTGTAGACTTGGTTGTGATGTGAATATTGCTTCTGATTTATTCATTGTTGTGTGTTTGCTTGATAAATAAAAATAAGAAGACAATTAAGTGTCACATGAATTAATAAGACCTATAATAACAAGGGTCACATGAAATAATAAGAATTATTTCATTCCCACAATTTCTTTTACCCAAAATGGGATCTCCATTTTTGGTAACCACTTAAACAAAATTGAACACCATCACCAATGCCTATCACCACAGCATTTTGCACACTTCCACCTCATATTTTTCTTTAGCATTAAGATGCCTAATAGTTGCAAATAGTGCAAAATGGTACCCTATACCCTATATTCAAATGGCAGCCCAAACTTGCTCCCTTGCTGTCCCCAACATGTCCAGCACCCTCCCAGCACTCCCCTACACCTGCTGGACACAGCCCTAGCCACCCCATGCCCTAAAAACCTAGCCCAAGTAGCAATGGCATGGACATGTCACCGCCATGCCAACTTGCCCCAAACCAGCAGCAAAACAACACCCCACCTTGTCCAGGATCTTGCTCTGGACGCCACGAAGCTCCCCATGCCAAGCCCAAGCACCAGGCCCCTCCCTCTTGCCCGCAATCGCCGGAGTCCTGCCGGCCGACATCCTGTCGAATACCTTGCATGCGCGCTATACCCCGGCCACCACGGCCCGACCAGCACCCGGCCGAGCCGGCCCCGACAACCACGGAGCGTGCCACGCCTCCCCCGACCCGCAGGCACCGCGCCCTTGCCTCCCTCGCCCTGCTCGTCGCCGACCAAGCTCGCACGCACGCCGCCCGTGCCGCCCGCGTCCATGCCTGGCCGCGCCCGGACCCCCCCCCCTCGCCCCGAGCCGCCCTGCCTATAAAAGCCTCCCCTGGCCGCGGCTAAACACCACACCACACCTCCACCACTCCCTCTCCCCCCACCTCGATGCCCAGGAGCCGCCCGAAGAGGAGCTCGGTGCTCCACTTTGAGAAGCTCGGCCGCCGAGCCGTGCCGCCGCCACACACCACCTCCGGCGTCGCCGTGACTGCCCATAGGACGCCCCGGACCTCCTCCCCCGCCCCGTGTCCTCACCGCCGACGCTCCCCGCCGGCAGGTAGCTCCCCCGGCCATCTCCCCTCCGCCTCTTCCCTCTCTCCCTGTTCTCTGTCCCGTCGGGAGGCAGACGATGGCTGTGAGCCGTCGATCTTGCGATCAACGGCCACAGTGCGCTCCCGCCCAGATTTCGAAATCTGAAGAAATCAGCTAAGTCTGGAAATCTGTTTAGAGTAGCCACCTTTGCATGCATTTTCTGAGAAATATGCTCCACGAAAATTTGAAATCTTTGCATGGTTGGAAATAGCTAGTTACATAGATTCATATGCAACTTTTATATTTCCAAAATAGTTAGTTTAGCTCAATGGAAACATGAGGCAAAGTAGCTATGTTATGTCTGTTTTCAGAAACTTCTGAAAACAGATTACTGCTTAGGCCTTTTGATCCAATCATAGAAATTAATCTAGATTTATTTGGATGTTAGTAGTGGCATGTCATGTTAGTATAGTTAGTGTACCACCATGAGCAATTATTGTGAACCCCAAAATAAAATCTAGATAAAAGATATAATCCTAGGAAGATAGCTAATCGGATTATTCCACCACATGCAATAACAGAACATAGCCCTCTTCCCATGCAAATTTCTATTGAACCAGAGACCTAAAAATAGCAAACTAAAATCTTGTAGCTAGAAGAACATGCCATCTTCACAGAGATGCAGGCCATGATCATTAAGAGTAATTCCATGATTTAAAATGAAGATGACAAATGTGCTAATTGATAAACTTAAAATGGGTAGATTTCTCTGTCAGAAATTTGATTAGAACTTTGAAATTCAATATCTTGAGATCTAGGAATCTAAAAATAGCAAATGAAAATGTTCTGGAAAGCTTATGAAATTATCTAACTCACTAAAGTGGTTTCACCCCATTTAGATTAATAAATAAATAATGATATCCAAAATGCAACAGAAGGTATAATACCTAAACTTGTTTGTTTCTGATACTCTACTAATCCAAATGAGGTCAAACCAATTTTGTTAGATCACATTTAAGCAATACTAGTTACCCCTAAAAGGATTTAATTTTTTAATACAATTAACTTGAGTTGTAGAAAAAACAAGAAAACCAGCATTCTGGATAAAAACATTTATATAGGGAGTTTAATAAACTCAATTGAATTAAATCCAATTGGATTGTCTTCTAAACATCAGTAGCTATCCATAGAATTTTAGTTCACATTTTTGTGATCAACAGAACTTAAGTTATGCAATTAATCATGCACCACTAGTTTCTGCCATATTTAAGACCTAATTAAATAATAGATAATTAAATTAAATTGAAATCAAATTGTGTTGCTTTGTGAGTGCAGTAGCTATGTGTGATGTTTGAGATTGGTTGTGATGCTTGATTGAGTAGTTTGATAATGTATGTATTGCTTGTTTATTCTTAGGTTAGATCATTTCTGTGTAATTAATATGACTAGCTTGCTTGTTAAACTTGGTGGTCTTTAAGTGAGAATCTAGTAATATCTCTACTTTAGCGTGGTAAAATATTTTGAATTACAGAAAAGAGTTGGTAACTTCACTTTTGTCTGAAGTATTTCCTGTTTAAATAAAGATGCTTAATCACAACTTTAACCATATTTTTATAAACATGAGTAGTGAGGTGACTGCCAAACTTGTTTGTTAACTAATAGTTTTCCATCATGATTGTTGTTTGTTAGTAATTGCTTGATGATTGTTGTTGGAGTGTCCTACTGTGTGTTGATTGTGTTCTTTCCTTTTTGCGACGCTAGATATAAACGCTACCTGGGTGATATTGGAAAGGATTTATTGGAGAAGAACCGGAGTTTATTTCTTTGATCAGTGAGGAGAAGTCCAGGGACATTATGCTGAAAACAGGCAAGCTACTTCGCTGAGCTTGCATTTACATACCTCTAATTTAATCACATGCAAGTTCCTAAAGTAGTGGTATTGATTTTCTGAAAAGCCTTTTCACAAAGGATATGAAAACTGCTTTATCACCCTATGTAGAATGTAGAGTAGACACCTAAAACTATAGGATGGGAAAAATATGATTATTCCAAACTCCTTTTTAAAGTACCTAGTTGATGATGAAATGCCGAGTTATCGGTGTTAAAGTGGAGAAGTGATAAAGGGAGTTGTTTATAAAAAAATGCACATTGTGTCCTAGTACTTACGTCGACCAGCCGATAATCTGTGCGACCACATCTACCCAAATATGGGAACGGGCGTAGTCATATAATTTGCTCGTGTTAGCATTGGATACCTCATCGACGGAGACGACTCCGTTATGCATGAGGGGATGAGCATGGCGACTCTAACCCCTGACCTGGGTCCCGGCAATCTGAGGGATTGAGGGATTGAAGGGCTTCGTGCTCGCCGGGCAAAACTACGAGTCCTTACATCTAGGTTCCTCGACGGAGGATCCTGTACTAGGTGTTGAAGGAATGGTGAATTCGTACGGGCAGGGTCCTATACTAGCATGAGCAAAGGACAGGCTATGGTCGGTGGCTCAACTTCGCATACAACTTGTATGGCGGGACGTGGCAGACACGATGAGCTACCGGATGGGTGTGGGAAAAGCGTGCTACCTCTGCAGAGGGTATAAAACTATTCGAATAGCCGAGTCCTCGGATATGGACAGTTGGGAGGCCCTACTAGACCATGTGCAAAAGCAAAAGTTTTTGATAAAATATGCAAGAGATGGAAAAGTGGAAATGTTGTTACCCAACTATACCAGCTGGAGTGGTATGAGTTGTGGAGGTACAAAGGGACCATGATGAGTCATGGTCGGGAAAAAGGAGGAGTTTTGGGTAAATAATAAAATTGTGATTCTCTCTATAAGATAGTAATGAATTCCTTCTTACCCCTTTTTCAACAAAGATATAGAGATAGAGTAATAATTAAAAGTGCTATAGGAAACGACTTAAAACTGGTGCATACTCAGTAGAGGAGTAGTTTGCGAGTACAATCAAATGTACTCATATTGGTTTCGTCCCTGGCTATTGTCTTAGCCAGATTTTAAAGAAGAGCGGATTGAAGAAGGAGATGGAAATGACGTCAATGCGAACTAGGGCGCTTCCCAGTCAGTTGCCTGTAGGGTTAAGGCGAATGACTTGGGCTCCACGTTGTTTGGTGATTTCCGCTGCAAGAACCTATTGAAGATTATGACTTCAATCAAGTAAGTATATTCCTTCGGTAATTATGGATGTTCCTTGATTACCAGTTTGATTGTGCTCAGCGACACACTGATCATGGGATCGCTGATGTAGGCACAAGGGTATTTCGGACGTCTAGTCCGGGGTCCCCACAGACTTGGTATCAGAGCAATCCTGACTGTAGGAGACCCTAGTTAGCATGGACGTTAGTTAGGAAAGCAAATATTTTTGTTAAAAATATATTACTACCAAAATATATTTTTATCTAGAGAAGTCCTAAAAATGGCTTCGCTCTTCTCATCTTCTCAAATATTTCAAAGTCTTACCCCTCTATTTTAAGATTTTCAAAGGCATTCTTCTATTATCTTACCTTCATTCAAAACCTACATACATACTCGACGATGAACCCAAGTGATACCTAATTAGTTAGCACCCACAAGAAGAAGCTTCCATCACAAATACTCAACATTCAACATCAAGGTGATTGATTTGCAAATGCCAAGATCGTCAGTGTCAACAAAGCAACAAACCTCCGAAGACCTCAGCTCAACATCAACAATTCTACTCAAGTTGCAACTTCGACGATCTCAATTTCTCCAGCAGAAGACTAAGGCGATAAAATGAAGACTCCACCAGCCATGTTTAACAACGACCCATAGGAAAACTCATGATAGGAACTTTGGTTACCCCGACTACCACGAGTATTAGGCGTCCATTGGTACTAGACGTACCTTGTGTGCACCTTGCTTGTGTGTAATCTGCTTGTGTGTTGTTTGCAAGTTCTCCGTTTGTGTGTTGTTTTTCTTGTGTGTCACTATCACGCCTTGTCGGCAACACAAAGTAATCTCAAACTTCTCTTCTTTAACTCTTCACCATAGTTGCACCTTATTGCGGATATAAACCCGCCAAGGGAAATCTTTCTAAAATGTTTTCCCTCTCATCTAAACCATCTCCCGTTAAGATCTGACAGTTTCGATACAAAAGACCCCCGATCCTTAGCCAAATAGCCGAAAAGTTTTGTAACCTAACCGGCAAGTCATACATTGGACTTCATGCACCATCTGGAGCAAGTGCGTCAAGATCTTGAAGGAAACTACAATTGCACGCCAACCTCGTGAAGACACGAGCCCCCACCTCACAAAAATTAACTTGTGAAATTACAAGGATACTACACTAACTTATCGTATCTAACTTTAGGGTAACAACTGACTCAAGTCCACGATAGTACCAACTAATCTTCTAGGACCACAAACCTTGACATGAAACAAGGACATAAGGAGACTCATTTAGGATGGGTAACTAGAGGAACTCAAGGAGTGCATAAGAGTTTCTATGAAGATTCGAGCTCAGAGACCGACGGTAATGATGGGTTTCAAAGAGGATCATGTACCTACCCACTTGACGAGCAGTTAGTGGCACCTTAATACCTTGCGCTAACCTTGCTAGGTTTGACCCACCCAAAATTGTCCCGTGAAATAAAAAAAAAAACCTCGACTAACTCCTACCTATCACCGCAAACTTGGGAAAGATGGATGAGAACCCTAGCCTGCCGCTGATTTTCTGAAGATTATATGAAGCCTCAAGCGCAAGACTCATCCAAGGGAGATCGCCACCAACCAACCCGAAGGAAACCAACCTTAAAGATCGTCAACATGAAGTTACCCCAGGGAAAGGACGCCATTGACGCCATCTGCCGAACAACAATCCTAGTTCAACCCGGCTCAACTAGTCGAAACAAGAAAGACAAAGGTACCTGTTGGAAAACAACTAGTGTGAAGGTTCTTCACTAACTTTTTCTAAGGTCCATTAAGTCGTGACTTTTGAATCAACTTACCAAATCCTAGATTAACATCTAACCCCGGTTTGTGACCGTACTAACTGGCCTTATCTAACCACAAGTTTTAACAAAAAGAGAGGTGATATAGAAAGAATCACATATAGTTGGTAGTGAGAAGATCGCCATCATCAAGGCCGAAGTCGATCAACACTGAAGACCATCTGTGCAGAATTGAACCAGGAAGCAAGCACCGTCAACGTTACCTATCTAGCAATCATCCTTTTTTCAACTGGCCTCGACCAATCACACCGAAGGAGGATTCAAGAAAGCATGAACATCGACTGGTGACATGAAGCTCTTTGTCTAACTTATTAAGGTTAAATGAGAACGCAACCCTTGTACCCTTGTCGAACAACAGACCAAACCGCCTACCTTTAGGGTCCTTGTACTGACTTTTAGATTCCTCTGGAAGCGCGATAATCTAGACTGTACTTCTTAAGATTCTTACCAACGCTTCATGAAGCTCAAGTACCAAGGAAGTCAGCAATGAAGTTCCTCCTTTACTCAGCTAAAGAAGGACAAGCATGAAGACCAATAACCAATGGAATACCCAGAAGAATCAAATGACGTAAGCACCTGCTGTGGACAACATCAACCACCAGGCAAGTCCAGATGAATTTAGACGTTTATAACATCCTTTTTCTAACTAGAAACCGGAGAGAGTCAAGTACGCAAACTCGGCGCATCCTGAAAACCATGCGTCTCTTCCTGCAACCCTCGTAAGGCGACAATATCAGGAAGTGATATCTGCACCAACCCCAAGCACCAAGGATTGACAACCGAGACAAAGAATTGTCAAGCTACTCAAGAAGAACAATGCCTCCAAGTCAACTCCAGCTGCAAACTTCAGCAAGACCGATTAAAAACCCCTTTTTAAGGGGGGAAGACCTGCAATAGGTATACAAGAACATGGTAATAATTAGTTCCTTGCGCCTCAGCCTCGTAGAAACTGGAAACAGCTAAACAAGACTATCCATCAGCATCGATCGACGAGTCAACCCTAACATCTAGGATCTGAACCCACCAGAGAAAATTATCGACAAGGAACGACCTCGCAACATCAATTTGTCAAGATCTCACCTGGTGATCTCACTGAAGAAGCAACAACCTCGGAAGTTAACCAGCCCAAAACCCGTGCCCTCGTACTCCCCTGTACCCCCGGGCAAATCTCGGGACGAGATTTATTTTAAGGGGGGAAGGATTTGTAACACCCCAAATTTATAATAAGAATTAACAAGACCCAAAATTCAGAACCAACAAAAACTTTTTGAAATTACTACACTAATGATTGTGTTTTCCTTTATATTGTTCTGTTTGACCTTGTGTGACTTGTTGTTTATGTTGTTTGACCAGTAAATATTAATCCAAGAATCCAGCCCAAGTAAAATATATTAAACTTGGTGCTCATGTTATGACAAGAGTAGATTCCATATATTCTTTTTCTAATCTTATTTTGGCCAAAGTCTATTTCAATGATGTTTGATTTCAGCAACAAATAAAATACCCTTTAGTTGAGAAAGTAAAAGTATTTCCAAAATTATGTGTTCCCAAAAATATGGAGATCTATATGTTATCTCCTATCTAAAGCTAACCATGATATTTTGCATGTATATGCAACTCCCATTTTATAAACCCTGATTTCCACTCCATTTGAAAACAACTCTAGTGGGAAATATATTACCCCACATATTTCCTTTCTCAAACCTTTTTGAAAACAATTAAATTATGAGTTGAGATATTTCTTAAACCTCATCTTGTCATAATTGAGTGTGATCATTTTTTTATAAGATAGTATTGTGAATTATGGAATTGGTGGTGTGATTAATTCATGTGGTTTGAATTGTGTAGACTTGGTTGTGATGTGAATATTGCTTCTGATTTATTCATTGTTGTGTGTTTGCTTGATAAATAAAAATAAGAAGACAATTAAGTGTCACATGAATTAATAAGACCTATAATAACAAGGGTCACATGAAATAATAAGAATTATTTCATTCCCACAATTTCTTTTACCCAAAATGGGATCTCCATTTTTGGTAACCACTTAAACAAAATTGAACACCATCACCAATGCCTATCACCACAGCATTTTGCACACTTCCACCTCATATTTTTCTTTAGCATTAAGATGCCTAATAGTTGCAAATAGTGCAAAATGGTACCCTATACCCTATATTCAAATGGCAGCCCAAACTTGCTCCCTTGCTGTCCCCAACATGTCCAGCACCCTCCCAGCACTCCCCTACACCTGCTGGACACAGCCCTAGCCACCCCATGCCCTAAAAACCTAGCCCAAGTAGCAATGGCATGGACATGTCACCGCCATGCCAACTTGCCCCAAACCAGCAGCAAAACAACACCCCACCTTGTCCAGGATCTTGCTCTGGACGCCACGAAGCTCCCCATGCCAAGCCCAAGCACCAGGCCCCTCCCTCTTGCCCGCAATCGCCGGAGTCCTGCCGGCCGACATCCTGTCGAATACCTTGCATGCGCGCTATACCCCGGCCACCACGGCCCGACCAGCACCCGGCCGAGCCGGCCCCGACCACCACGGAGCGTGCCACGCCTCCCCCGACCCGCAGGCACCGCGCCCTTGCCTCCCTCGCCCTGCTCGTCGCCGACCAAGCTCGCACGCACGCCGCCCGTGCCGCCCGCGTCCATGCCTGGCCGCGCCCGGACCCCCCCCCCCCCTCGCCCCGAGCCGCCCTGCCTATAAAAGCCTCCCCTGGCCGCGGCTAAACACCACACCACACCTCCACCACTCCCTCTCCCCCCACCTCGATGCCCAGGAGCCGCCCGAAGAGGAGCTCGGTGCTCCACTTTGAGAAGCTCGGCCGCCGAGCCGTGCCGCCGCCACACACCACCTCCGGCGTCGCCGTGACTGCCCATAGGACGCCCCGGACCTCCTCCCCCGCCCCGTGTCCTCACCGCCGACGCTCCCCGCCGGCAGGTAGCTCCCCCGGCCATCTCCCCTCCGCCTCTTCCCTCTCTCCCTGTTCTCTGTCCCGTCGGGAGGCAGACGATGGCTGTGAGCCGTCGATCTTGCGATCAACGGCCACAGTGCGCTCCCGCCCAGATTTCGAAATCTGAAGAAATCAGCTAAGTCTGGAAATCTGTTTAGAGTAGCCACCTTTGCATGCATTTTCTGAGAAATATGCTCCACGAAAATTTGAAATCTTTGCATGGTTGGAAATAGCTAGTTACATAGATTCATATGCAACTTTTATATTTCCAAAATAGTTAGTTTAGCTCAATGGAAACATGAGGCAAAGTAGCTATGTTATGTCTGTTTTCAGAAACTTCTGAAAACAGATTACTGCTTAGGCCTTTTGATCCAATCATAGAAATTAATCTAGATTTATTTGGATGTTAGTAGTGGCATGTCATGTTAGTATAGTTAGTGTACCACCATGAGCAATTATTGTGAACCCCAAAATAAAATCTAGATAAAAGATATAATCCTAGGAAGATGTAACATCCCAAAATTTCAAAAATTTAAAAACTTCCATTCATGCATCATCTCTTGCTGCATTGCATTTTTAAGTCTTTTGTTTTGGGTTTTAAACTCAAACTTTGGTGTTAAAATATTTATTTTGGCATAATAGGGTTAATTTACCCTTGTCATAAAACCAATTATTTTATTTTATTTTGTTGGCAAGCTATGTGCCAAAGTGTTCTAAACTGAACAAGCTTTTCAAAAAGTATTTTTATCAATTTTTCTGAAAAGTCTTGGTTTGGTTTTGCTTTGTTTTTGAAAACAGAAAATAGAAAAAGGTTTTAGTTTAAAAAAAAAAAAAAGAAGAGAAGGCCTGCCGAGCCAGCCCAACTGGGCCAGCCCAGCAAGCCGCAGCCCACCCGCATCCAGCCCACCCGCCTCTTCCTCTCCTCTCTCTCTCTGTCACGCGGGGCCCGCCCGTCAGTGCCGTTTCCAGGCGCGGGAGCTCGCCCGCCGGCGCCCCGTCGCCTCCCCTCTTCACTCCGCACCACCGCGAGTGCGAACTGCCGCACCGCCGCGCGCCTCTTAACCCCCACCTCCTCCTCTCCATTTGCCCCCACTTCTCCCGTCCCAATAGCCCCCGGGCTGCCCCCAATCGTGCTCGCCGTCCCGCCGGTTGCCGCCACCGTCGAGCCCGTTTCCGGTGAGCTCCGGCCACCCCACGGTTCCCCGTCACCCTCTTCTTCCTCCCCCACTCCTTGCGCACCTCCTTGACACGACCCCGTAATTTTTCGCGCAGGGAATCGACGCGGGCATCCTCGACCGCGCCCGACCGCCGCCTCCTCCAACTCCGGCGAGGAATTCCCGCCGCACCGGAGCTCCAAGTCGCCGCCACCCTCGCCACCGAACCCGCCTCCGTCCCCTGCACGCCGTGGTGAGCTCCGCCCCTCCCCTCTCCCTCTGGTTGCGCCAGAACGCGCCGTGCCGGCCCGGCACCGCCGCGCGGGCTAGGGTTCCGGCCGGTTGCGCCGCCCTATTCCGGCCATTCGGCCTCGGCCGTTGGATCTCGATCTGGTGGCCGCGTTTTATTTCATTAACCGAACCGGTACCGACGAATCAGGGCGCGCCACGTCGCCGTTCTTTTTTTTTTTTTTTATTTATCTGTTTTTCTGTTTTTGGCAGAAAATCATCCAAACTTTGAAATTCCATATCTTTTGAACCGTGTATCCAAATTCAACAAATTTGATGTCCCTGGATTCAGCAAAATGTGTAGAATACAGTGGTGCAATAAAATTTCACTTTTGATACGTGCACACACTTGGTATTTGCAGAAACCCTAAAACCTTATTTTGGCCATATCTTGAGTTCTACAATTCCAAATTGAGTGATCCAAATTGCAGAAGTTTTGTCTAGATGTCCTCTGTCCAGTAGACTTGTTTTCCAAAATTTATAAAATATTTTATTACAGAAAACTATAAAATCCTTGTATTTGCCCTTTTTGGGTGTTTTAAAAATGCTTTATTGGTTATAATTGTTTAAAATTTGCTTTGTAGCATCATGCATATAGCACAACCAGAGAATAGAAAGTAAATTTACTTTTGTGTTGTTGTAAATTTTGCATATTCATGCATAGCATAATTTTTGTTTTGCCACTTGTGTGAATTGTATGTTTATTTGTGTGTGTTGTTTTTGTTAGATTATTCGGAGGGAACCGAGGACCTTTGTAGCTGCTACTCCTGCTCCGCTTGTTGCCAAGGCAAGTGGCACACTTGCATATTTCTGTCCTATTATTTTGAATTATGCATGTTGTAGTATTACTTGGAAAATTGCATGTTAAGTTATTAGTATTGCTATGCTTTAAAACTATTTAGTATAGTTCCTCCTTTACTAGTTGGTCTAGACACACCTATGGTAACTTGGTAGAATTTTAGTCTTGCTATGCAAAATGTTGTTTTTGATAAAAGTAAAATATCTACTAAGTTGAAAGAACCTCCTGGGTGGATTTTGGAATTGCTTGGCGGTTGGAGTTGAGTGGCTGCTCGGGGCCATGTCTATGGTTTTACCCGAGTATGTGCACTTGTGGATGGCCACCCAGGGACAAAGAGATCAACGTTACTCCCTGTTTAGTTAGCTTCCAGTGCAGCCATTAGTCATATGGGCTCTGTCTTGATCAACTAAGTTGTGTGGACTCACCCCGGCTTGACAGGTGGTGGTAGAGGGTTGTAGGTGGAACGTGTCAGGCCGGTATGGGGTGGGAAAATGCTTCTGAAAGATCTCGTCTTAACCTTCTTCTTTTCCCCGAAACACTAATGGAGTGTGAGGGATAGTTTGGGTTGGTTAAGTCTAGTGGTGAACGTGCACAACCTCTCGAGAGTAGTAAAACTATGATCATAGCCGTGTCCCCGGTTACGGACATTTCTGAGCAAACTGGACGAGGACGTCAACGGAAGATCTCATCACTCAAATTTCTCTAAATTAAAAATTGTTGGGTGAACAAGGGTAGCCGAGATGGTGGCTTTTATGTCATGAAAGTCTCGTATAGATGAAAAGTTTTATAAAGAGTTAGGAAAAAGTTGGCTTTCTGCAAAATAGCCTTCAAACTCCACCAAGCCAAATATGCATATAGGTTACTAGAGTTGTTCCAATATGAGTCCACAAAGTGTCACTTGCCAGTTCCATTTTATATGGTTCTGACCCACCTTGTTGATATATTTTATCAGGTTGTTCCGATGAAGAGTGAGGTTCGTTAGGGGTTTCGAGTCTACAACCGACATGTTCGCCTGTGGCAGCATGAAGATGATGGAGACTCCATGCTTAATATTTATTCCGCCGTCTACTCTAAATAAAGCTAGCTCCGAGCTATGCACTTTGTAATCGAAACTACTTTGAATTCTGGATCATGCGTGTAATAAATTGATGCACTGTTGTGGTATTTCATCTTGTACTGTGTGTGCTAGCGAGTCGATCCAGGGACTAGCACTATACACAGGTATCTTGTCTATTTTAACAGGCAAGGTCACTACAGATGGTATCAGAGCAATGTGTTGCCTGTAGGTTCGAAACCCTAGGTTTGGATAGTTATAGGTTGACCCTAGGAAACCAAAAATTTATTTTCTGCATTTTACAAGTTTAATAGTTACTTCAATTAATTATTTTTGACTAACCATCGTAACACTTGTTCTAATTCTTTTTTTCTAACCTTTGTGTAGATGTCCGTCTTCACCCGCATGAGAGTTCCGACCGACGATGACACCTGTGTCTTTGGTAGACAGCTGATGGGTATCTGCAGAGTTCTGAGCCTCGTTCCTCCTATCTTCAAGGGTAGAGTGGTGCCTTCTGATGTACCCACAGTCCACCGCTGGGAGATTGAGACAGAGGTATTGTCCAGGCCTATTGGTACACCCACTGCGCCGATTGTTTTCAAGAAGAAGTACACCTCTTGGGGAACTGGACTTTTGATGGCAAAGCAGGAGGTTCTGTCCCGTATCTGTGAGCAGTACTTCGAGCTTTTACCCCCAGAGTCTATCTATCGTCGCTTCGGCAAGCGTGATGCTCAGGGGATGCCATACTGGACCGTGGAGGGTCGCAAGGACTTGGATATATTTGAGCTACACTTGGAGGATCTGGAGACGCTACTCTACAGGACTGGGTATGAGTTACGTGCAGAGATGATGGTTCTAGACCAGGCCAAGGAGCTGGTCGAGGCGCAGAGAGTGCAGATTGAGACCGCTGAGGAGCTAGCAGAGGCACAGGAGGCCCAGAAGCAGAAGCTCATGGAGGATAACCAGAAGCTGGAGGCAGAGAATCTCAAGCTAGGGAACAAGGTGGACCAACAGCAGGCGATGATAGCAGCCCTGCAGGAGCAGTGTGCCCGTCTCGCCAAGGAGTCAGCTGGCGAGTCATCGGAGGAAGACCCTGAGGAGAGAGTCATGTACACCACTGATGGCGAGGAGGTCTCGGTTGAGGAGTGGAAGGCTAGGAAAGCGAGTTCTGGACAGAAGCGCCGCAAGACTGAAGCCGCCGTGGAGTTTCTTGCCAGGATCCAGGACGAGTAGTTGCCCACCTCTCCTTAATAAGTCGTGTGTCGACAAATAACCTTTCGTATTGACCTACCAACTTGTGGTATGGCAGTACTTCGTACTTGTTTTCCAGAACCTTGCTACGTGGTTACCTAAACGTTTAGTACGGTTTTCCCAAAATTCTATGTTCGAGTTCTCTTTGAGTTCGCTTGTTTGTTTGTTGTTAATTGCTTGTATGGGTAGAAATATTTCTTTAGATCTTTCTGTCTGTACTCATCTATTCTTAAAACCACAGATGCCTCCCCGTCGTGATCCCGAGAACGATGCAATTCAACAACTGATAGCAGCTCAAGCCCAGCTGATGCAGATGATGACGCAATTCATTGCGCATGCACAGAACAACAACAATCCGCCACCACCACCCCCGCCGCCACCACCGCCACCACCTCAAGTGGACAGACTGGCTAGGTTTCTGAGGCTCAAACCCAATAAATTCTCGACCGCAACTGAGCCAATTGTGGCAGACGATTGGTTGCGCTCAATCAGTAAGGATCTAGTGACATGTGAGTGCAGTGACACCGAAAAAGTGAGGTTCACGGCACACTTGCTTGAAGGGCCAGCAGCCCAATGGTGGGAGACCTACCAGATCACTCACCCACTGGATGGACTCACGTGGGAGACGTTCAAGGAGGGATTTCGCAATGCACACATTTCCACGGGTATTATGAACTTAAAGAAAGAGGAGTTCCGCAATCTGAGGCAGGGTAACAGGACGCTCAAGGAATATATGGATGACTTCTACACGTTGTCTCGTTACGCTCCTGAGGATATTGACACCGATGGCAAGAGAAGGGAGAAATTCCTTAGGGGACTGTGTGATGAACTAAAGGTCCCTTTGTCAGTTGCATACACCCCAAATTACCAGACCCTTCTTGATCAAGCAATAACACTGGAAGATAATATCAAGAAGGCTGAAAACATGAAGAAGAAGCTGAGTACCAACAAACACCATTCTGAGCCCTCATACAAGAAGCACTTCTCGCATGATATGAGCCATGGACATAAACATGGGAACCACCATAGTGGAGGAAGCAACCACAAGCATCATGGTCATAACCACACAGGTGGATTCAAGGGAAACAATGGAGGCTACAAAGGAAATGGACATGCTGGCCATAGTCATAACCATGGACAGCATCGCCCTAATCATGAGCATAAGAAGGATATTAGCCAAGTGATTTGCTTCAAGTGCAAGAATAAGGGTCACTATGCTACAGATTGCCCAGAAAGGAAGACTGAAGAAGCTGCCAAGCCCAACCCTTTCCAGAAGGGACATGTGAACCACATCAATGTGGAGGAAGTCTATGATGAACCCGATGCTGTGATTGGTACGTTCTTGCTCAACTCCTTTCCAGCTCTAGTCTTATTTGATACCGGAGCATCACATTCATTCATTTCAAGGGCATTTGTAAACAAACATGGGCTAGTAGTTGATAGTATAGGGAAACCTATTAGGGTAAGTTCTCCTGGTGGAGAAATGATAGTGAATTCTGAGTGTAGACAGTTGAATATGAAGATTGGAAAACATCAGTTTCCGGCAGACTTGATCGTCCTAGAGACCCAAGGTTTGGATGTTATCTTGGGAATGGATTGGATGACTAGTTTTGAAGGAATCATAGACTGTGCAAATAGAGCTATCACTCTCACCACACTAGAAGGAAAGAAAATAAGGTTTCGATCGAAGTTTGAATTAAGGAAAGTTAGGCTTAATTCTCTTAAGGGGGTTAGCCTAGGAGATGTCCTTATAGTGAAAGAATATCCAGATGTGTTTCCAGAAGAACTACCGGGAATGCCACCTGATAGAGATGTTGAGTTTCTCATTGAACTAAAACCGGGTACAGGACCAATTGCTAAAAGACCATACCCAATGGCCACAGATGAATTAAAAGAGCTCAAGAAGCAGCTTGATGAGCATCTGCAGAAAGGATTTATTCGTCCAAGTTCCTCACCATGGGGGGCACCAATCCTATTCGTGCAGAAGAAGGATAGTACACAGAGGCTAGTCACGGACTATCGAGCCCTGAATGAACAAACCATCAAGAATAAGTATCCACTACCAAAAATCAATGATCTCTTTGATCAATTGGAAGGTGCTTGTGTATTTTCAAAAATCGATCTTCGATCAGGGTACTTCCAGATGAAAGTCAGAGAAATGGATATACCCAAGACCGCTTTCACCACTAGATATGGCCTATATGAGTATACGGTGATGCCATTTGGGTTGACCAATGCACCGGCATATTTCATGAACATGATGAATAAAGTGTTTATGGACTTTTTGGATAAATTTGTCGTTGTATTCATCGATGACATTTTAGTCTACTCTAAAAGCCACAAAGAGCATGAAGAACATTTGCACCTGATATTACAAAGACTCCGAGAGCATAAGTTATATGCCAAATTCAGCAAGTGTGAATTTTGGTTGGACCAAGTTGGATTTCTTGGACACGTGGTGTCTAAGGAAGGAATAGCGGTGGATCCTGAAAAAGTATCCGCGGTAACAAATTGGGTACCACCAAAGAATGTTGGCGAGATCCGAAGTTTCTTGGGATTGGCGGGATATTATCGGAGGTTCATTGAAAATTTCTCCAAAATCGCCAAGCCTATGACAGAACTATTGAAGAAGGATAAGAAGTTTGAGTGGACTGACGCATGTGAGTCTAGCTTTCAAGAACTAAAGAAGCAATTAGTATCCGCCCCTGTTCTGTGTCTACCAGATATAGAGAAAGATTTCCAAGTCTATTGTGACGCTTCACGTCATGGCTTGGGAAGTGTGTTAATGCAAGGAGGCAAGGTAGTGTCTTATGCTTCAAGACAGCTTAAGAAGCATGAAGTTAATTACCCCACTCATGACTTGGAGTTAGCTTCAGTGGTACACGCTTTGAAGACATGGAGGCAATATTTGTTTGGCAACCGTTGTGAAGTATTCACTGATCATAAAAGTCTGAAATATATCTTTACCCAGAAGGAGTTGAATATGCGTCAAAGGAGATGGTTAGAACTTATCAAGGACTATGATTTGAGTATACAGTACCATCCTGGAAAAGCCAACGTAGTGGCTGATGCTTTGAGCCGCAAGGTCTATGTAAACGGACTTACGGCAGGAGAGTTACCTGAAGATTTATGCAAAGAATTTAAGGACCTTAGGTTGGAAGTGGTACCTGAGGGATTCTTAGCCTCATTAGAAGTACAACCTCTTTTGATGGACAAAATAAAGGAAGCACAGAAAGGTGATAAAGTGATGGAAGAAATCAAAAAGAACCTAAGCGAAGGCAAGGCCAAGGGTTTTCGGGAAGATGAAAATGGTACCGTGTGGTTTGGGAAACGCATTTGCGTACCACAAGATGAAGCCCTTAGGAAGTTGATTCTTCAAGAAGCTCATGACTCCCCTTACTCTATACATCCAGGAAACACTAAGATGTATATGGATGTTAAGGAGAGATTTTGGTGGAATGGCTTGAAGAGAGATATCGCTGAGTATATCGCAAAATGTGATGTATGCAGTCGTGTGAAGGCCGAACACCAGAAGCCAGCAGGATTACTACAACCGTTACCAGTTCCAGACTGGAAGTGGGAACAAATTGGTATGGATTTCATCACAGGATTACCCAGAACCAAATCTGGATATGATTCGATTTGGGTCATAGTTGATCGTCTAACGAAAGTAGCCCACTTTGTGCCAGTGAAGACTACGTATTCCAGTGCTAAACTAGCAGAAATATATATGAAGAGAATTGTGTGTTTACACGGTGTTCCTAAGAAGATTGTATCTGATAGGGGTACCCAATTTACCTCACATTTCTGGAAGCAATTGCATGAATCACTTGGAACCAGGCTGGAGTTTAGCACAGCTTTCCACCCACAGACTGATGGACAGACAGAAAGAGTAAATCAGATTTTAGAGGATATGCTGAGAGCATGTGCATTGGACTATAAGTCTAGCTGGGATGATAACCTTCCATATGCTGAGTTCTCTTACAACAATAGTTTTCAAGTCAGCATTGGAATGTCACCATTTGAAGCCCTGTATGGAAGGAAATGCACTACACCATTGCTTTGGAGTGGTGTAGGTGAGAGAAGTTTATTCGGACCAGATATAATTAAAGAAGCCGAAGAGAAGGTGAGATTGATCAAAGACCGACTGAAAATTGCTCAATCGAGACAGAAGAGTTATGCGGATTCCAAGAGAAGGGAGATTACATATGAAGTTGGAGATAGGGCATATCTTAGAGTTTCACCACTTCGTGGAGTAAAGAGATTTGGCATCAAAGGAAAACTTGCACCTCGCTTTATTGGACCCTATAAAATCTTGTCTCGCAAGGGAGAAGTAGCTTATGAGTTGGAACTACCAGAGGTCTTATCAGCGGTTCATAATGTGTTCCATGTGAGCCAGTTGAAGAAATGTCACCCGGAGATGGCAGAAACACCACTGAGAGATACAGTGCCGCTAGAGGAAGTTCAACTGGAGAGTGATCTTACTTATGAAGAGAAGCCTGTAAAGATCTTGGAGAAAGCAGAACGAGTTACTCGAACAAAGACGATAAAATTTTGCAGGTACAGTGGAATCATCATACGGAGGATGAAGCTACTTGGGAACGAGAAGATGACCTACGAGAAGACCATCCACACCTATTTGCTAGCCAATCCGAATCTCGGGGACGAGATTCATCTTAAGGGGGTTAGGTTTTGTAACATCCCAAAATTTCAAAAATTTAAAAACTTCCATTCATGCATCATCTCTTGCTGCATTGCATTTTTAAGTCTTTTGTTTTGGGTTTTTAAACTCAAACTTTGGTGTTAAAATATTTAATTTGGCATAATAGGGTTAATTTACCCTTGTCATAAAACCAATTATTTTATTTTATTTTGTTGGCAAGCTATGTGCCAAAGTGTTCTAAACTGAACAAGCTTTTCAAAAGTATTTTTATCATTTTTTCTGAAAAGTCTTGGTTTGGTTTTGCTTTGTTTTGAAAACAGAAAATAGAAAAAGGTTTTAGTTAAAAAAAAAAAAAAAAGAAGAGAAGGCCTGCCGAGCCAGCCCAACTGGGCCAGCCCAGCAAGCCGCAGCCCACCCGCATCCAGCCCACCCGCCTCTTCCTCTCCTCTCTCTCTCTGTCACGCGGGGCCCGCCCGTCAGTGCCGTTTCCCAGGCGCGGGAGCTCGCCCGCCGGCGCCCCGTCGCCTCCCCTCTTCACTCCGCACCACCGCGAGTGCGAACTGCCACACCGCCGCGCGCCTCTTAACCCCCACCTCCTCCTCTCCATTTGCCCCACTTCTCCCGTCCCAATAGCCCCCGGGCTGCCCCCAATCGTGCTCGCCGTCCCGCCGGTTTGCCGCCACCGTCGAGCCCGTTTCCGGTGAGCTCCGGCCACCCCACGGTTTCCCCGTCACCCTCTTCTTCCTCCCCCACTCCTTGCGCACCTCCTTGACACGACCCCGTAATTTTTCGCGCAGGGAATCGACGCGGGCATCCTCGACCGCGCCCGACCGCCGCCTCCTCCAACTCCGGCGAGGAATTCCCGCCGCACCGGAGCTCCAAGTCGCCGCCACCCTCGCCACCGAACCCGCCTCCGTCCCCTGCACGCCGTGGTGAGCTCCGCCCCTCCCCTCTCCCTCTGGTTGCGCCAGAACGCGCCGTGCCGGCCCGGCACCGCCGCGCGGGCTAGGGTTCCGGCCGGTTGCGCCGCCCTATTCCGGCCATTCGGCCTCGGCCGTTGGATCTCGATCTGGTGGCCGCGTTTTATTTCATTAACCGAACCGGTACCGACGAATCAGGGAGCGCCACGTCGCCCGTTCTTTTTTTTCTATTTATCTGTTTTTCTGTTTTTGGCAGAAAATCATCCAAACTTTGAAATTCCATATCTTTTGAACCGTGTATCCAAATTCAACAAATTTGATGTCCCTGGATTCAGCAAAATGTGTAGAATACAGTGGTGCAATAAAATTTCACTTTTGATACGTGCACACACTTGGTATTTGCAGAAACCCTAAAACCTTATTTTGGCCATATCTTGAGTTCTACAATTCCAAATTGAGTGATCCAAATTGCAGAAGTTTTGTCTAGATGTCCTCTGTCCAGTAGACTTGTTTTCCAAAATTTATAAATATTTTATTACAGAAAACTATAAAATCCTTGTATTTGCCCTTTTTGGGTGTTTTAAAAATGCTTTATTGGTTATAATTGTTTAAAATTTGCTTTGTAGCATCATGCATATAGCACAACCAGAGAATAGAAAGTAAATTTACTTTGGTGTTGTTGTAATTTTGCATATTCATGCATAGCATAATTTTTGTTTTGCCACTTGTGTGAATTGTATGTTTATTTGTGTGTGTTGTTTTTGTTAGATTATTCGGAGGGAACCGAGGACCTTTGTAGCTGCTACTCCTGCTCCGCTTGTTGCCAAGGCAAGTGGCACACTTGCATATTTCTGTCCTATTATTTTGAATTATGCATGTTGTAGTATTACTTGGAAAATTGCATGTTAAGTTATTAGTATTGCTATGCTTTAAAACTATTTAGTATAGTTCCTCCTTTACTAGTTGGTCTAGACACACCTATGGTAACTTGGTAGAATTTTAGTCTTGCTATGCAAAATGTTGTTTTTGATAAAAGTAAAATATCTACTAAGTTGAAAGAACCTCCTGGGTGGATTTTGGAATTGCTTGGCGGTTGGAGTTGAGTGGCTGCTCGGGGCCATGTCTGTGGTTTTACCCGAGTATGTGCACTTGTGGATGGCCACCCAGGGACAAAGAGATCGACGTTACTCCCTGTTTAGTTAGCTTCCAGTGCAGCCATTAGTCATATGGGCTCTATCTTGATCAACTAAGTTGTGTGGACTCACCCCGGCTTGACAGGTGGTGGTAGAGGGTTGTAGGTGGAACGTGTCAGGCCGGTATGGGGTGGGAAAATGCTTCTGAAAGATCTCGTCTTAACCTTCTTCTTTTCCCCGAAACACTAATGGAGTGTGAGGGATAGTTTGGGTTGGTTAAGTCTAGTGGTGAACGTGCACAACCTCTCGAGAGTAGTAAAACTATGATCATAGCCGTGTCCCCGGTTACGGACATTTCTGAGCAAACTGGACGAGGACGTCAACGGAAGATCTCATCACTCAAATTTCTCTAAATTAAAAATTGTTGGGTGAACAAGGGTAGCCGAGATGGTGGCTTTTATGTCATGAAAGTCTCGTATAGATGAAAAGTTTTATAAAGAGTTAGGAAAAAGTTGGCTTTCTGCAAAATAGCCTTCAAACTCCACCAAGCCAAATATGCATATAGGTTACTAGAGTTGTTCCAATATGAGTCCACAAAGTGTCACTTGCCAGTTCCATTTTATATGGTTCTGACCCACCTTGTTGATATATTTTATCAGGTTGTTTCCGATGAAGAGTGAGGTTCGTTAGGGGTTTCGAGTCTACAACCGACATGTTCGCCTGTGGCAGCATGAAGATGATGGAGGACTCCATGCTTAATATTTATTCCGCCGTCTACTCTAAATAAAGCTAGCTCCGAGCTATGCACTTTGTAATCGAAACTACTTTGAATTCTGGATCATGCGTGTAATAAATTGATGCACTGTTGTGGTATTTCATCTTGTACTGTGTGTGCTAGCGAGTCGATCCAGGGACTAGCACTATACACAGGTATCTTGTCTATTTTAACAGGCAAGGTCACTACAGAAGATAGCTAATCGGATTATTCCACCACATGCAATAACAGAACATAGCCCTCTTCCCATGCAAATTTCTATGAACCAGAGACCTAAAAATAGCAAACTAAAATCTTGTAGCTAGAAGAACATGCCATCTTCACAGAGATGCAGGCCATGATCATTAAGAGTAATTCCATGATTTAAAATGAAGATGACAAATGTGCTAATTGATAAACTTAAAATGGGTAGATTTCTCTGTCAGAAATTTGATTAGAACTTTGAAATTCAATATCTTGAGATCTAGGAATCTAAAAATAGCAAATGAAAATGTTCTGGAAAGCTTATGAAATTATCTAACTCACTAAAGTGGTTTCACCCCATTTAGATTAATAAATAAATAATGATATCCAAAATGCAACAGAAGGTATAAAACCTAAACTTGTTTGTTTCTGATACTCTACTAATCCAAATGAGGTCAAACCAATTTTGTTAGATCACATTTAAGCAATACTAGTTACCCCTAAAAGGATTTAATTTTTTAATACAATTAACTTGAGTTGTAGCAAAAACAAGAAAACCAGCATTCTGGATAAAAACATTTATATAGGGAGTTTAATAAACTCAATTGAATTAAATCCAATTGGATTGTCTTCTAAACATCAGTAGCTATCCATAGAATTTTAGTTCACATTTTTGTGATCAACAGAACTTAAGTTATGCAATTAATCATGCACCACTAGTTTCTGCCATATTTAAGACCTAATTAAATAATAGATAATTAAATTAAATTGAAATCAAATTGTGTTGCTTTGTGAGTGCAGTAGCTATGTGTGATGTTGAGATTGGTTGTGATGCTTGATTGAGTAGTTTGATAATGTATGTATTGCTTGTTATTCTTAGGTTAGATCATTTCTGTGTAATTAATATGACTAGCTTGCTTGTTAAACTTGGTGGTCTTTAAGTGAGAATCTAGTAATATCTCTACTTTAGCGTGGTAAAATATTTTGAATTACAGAAAAGAGTTGGTAACTTCACTTTTGTCTGAAGTATTTCCTGTTTAAATAAAGATGCTTAATCACAACTTTAACCATATTTTTATAAACATGAGTAGTGAGGTGACTGCCAAACTTGTTTGTTAACTAATAGTTTTCCATCATGATTGTTGTTTGTTAGTAATTGCTTGATGATTGTTGTTGGAGTGTCCTACTGTGTGTTGATTGTGTTCTTTCCTTTTTGCGACGCTAGATATAAACGCTACCTGGGTGATATTGGAAAGGATTTATTGGAGAAGAACCGGAGTTTATTTCTTTGATCAGTGAGGAGAAGTCCAGGGACATTATGCTGAAAACAGGCAAGCTACTTCGCTGAGCTTGCATTTACATACCTCTAATTTAATCACATGCAAGTTCCTAAAGTAGTGGTATTGATTTTCTGAAAAGCCTTTTCACAAAGGATATGAAAACTGCTTTATCACCCTATGTAGAATGTAGAGTAGACACCTAAAACTATAGGATGGGAAAAATATGATTATTCCAAACTCCTTTTTAAAGTACCTAGTTGATGATGAAATGCCGAGTTATCGGTGTTAAAGTGGAGAAGTGATAAAGGGAGTTGTTTATAAAAAAATGCACATTGTGTCCTAGTACTTACGTCGACCAGCGATAATCTGTGCGACCACATCTACCCAAATATGGGAACGGGCGTAGTCATATAATTTGCTCGTGCTAGCACTGGATACCTAATCGACGGAGACGACTCCGTTATGCATGAGGGGATGAGCATGGTGACTCTAACCCCTGACCTGGGTCCCCGGCAATCTGAGGGATTGAGGGATTGAAGGGCTTCGTGCTCGCCGGGCAAAACTACGAGTCCTTACATCTAGGTTCCTCGACGGGGGATCCTGTACTAGGTGTTGAAGGAATGGTGAATTCGTACGGGCAGGGTCCTATACTAGCATGAGCAAAGGACAGGCTATGGTCGGTGGCTCAACTTCGCATACATCTTGTATGGCGGGACGTGGCAGACACGATGAGCTACCGGATGGGTGTGGGAAAAGCGTGCTACCTCTGCAGAGGGTATAAACTATTCGAATAGCGAGTCCTCGGATATGGACAGTTGGGAGGCCCTACTACACCATGTGCAAAAGCAAAAGTTTTTGATAAAATATGCAAGAGATGGAAAAGTGGAAATGTTGTTACCCAACTATACCAGCTGGAGTGGTATGAGTTGTGGAGGTACAAAGGGACCATGATGAGTCATGGTCGGGAAAAAAGGAGGAGTTTTGGGTAAATAATAAAATTGTGACTCTCTCTATAAGATAGTAATGAATTCCTTCTTACCCCTTTTTCAACAAAGATATAGAGATATAGTAATAATTAAAAGTGCTATAGGAAACGACTTAAAACTGGTGCATACTCAGTAGAGGAGTAGTTTGCGAGTACAATCAAATGTACTCATATTGGTTTCGTCCCTGGCTATTGTCTTAGCCAGATTTTAAAGAAGAGCGGATTGAAGAAGGAGATGGAAATGACGTCAATGCGAACTAGGGTGCTTCCCAGTCAGTTGCCTGTAGGGTTAAGGCGAATGACTTGGGCTCCACGTTGTTTGGTGATTTCCGCTGCAAGAACCTATTGAAGATTATGACTTCAATCAAGTAAGTATATTCCTTCGGTAATTATGGATGTTTCTTGATTACCAGTTTGATTGTGCTCAGCGACACACTGATCATGGGATCGCTGATGTAGGCACAAGGGTATTTCGGACGTCTAGTCCGGGGTCCCCACAGGCAGGGGCCGGCCGGCCCCCCCTTTGCTTGCCCCCCAAGTTGGAGTCCAACTAGGACTCCTCCTTGGGCCCCCTTTCCTAAAGGGGTGGAGGGGCCCAACTCCTAGTCCAACTAGGAGTGGGACTCCCCTCCTTCTCCCTAGCCGCACCAGCCCATGTGGGCCTAGGTGGTGCGCACCACCTAAGTGGTGGCAGCACCCCTTTGCACCATGTGGACCCCATACAAAATATGGTCCCACTTCTAGACCCTTCTAGAACACTCCGGAACCTTCCGGTACCCTATAAATAATTTCCGGAACTTTTCCGAAACCTCCGGAAACCACTTTCCATATATGAATCTTATTCTCCGGACTCCTCCGGAACTCCTCGTGACGTCCGGGATCCCATCCGAGACTCCGAATCACCATTCGTCACTTCATCATTTAATTCATCGCAAAACCTAATTTCATCGGAACGTTAAGTGTGTGACCCTACGGGTTCGAGAATGCATAGACATGATCACATCAATAATTAATAGCGGGACCGGGATGTCCATATTAATTCCTATACACTCAATGAAAACCTTTTCTCGATTGAACCACGATGCCGGAGATTCAATTAATCTCATATACGATTCCCTTTGTCTCACGATATTTTACTTGCCCGAGATATAATCGTTGACATCCCCATGTCTAGTTTAATCTCGTTACCGGCAAGTTCTCTTTACTCGTCCATAATATAGGATCCCGGTGATTACAACCTAATCACATGTCTGCAGACTTTTGATGCTATATTACCAAGAAGGCCTGGAGATATCTTCTCCGTCACATGGAGGGACAAATCCCACTCTCGATTCATATCACCCCAACAACCCACCATCGGAGATACCTGAAAACCACCTTTATAATCACCCAGTTACGAAGTGACGTTTGATGTCCACAAAGTATTCCTCCGGTGAACGGGAGTGATATAATCTCATGGTCTAAGGAAACTATATTGGCATATTAAAAGTGTTGACAACAAAACTTTTGTGACACGATTAATTGCAACTCTTATTTGGGTCATGTCCATCACACCATTACTCCTAATGATATGACTCCGTTATCAAGTGACTATAACAAGTCATAGTTAGGAACTCTAACTATCTCTTGATCAACGAACTAGTCCTTTTTAGAGGCTCACTAGGGACTCCGGGTGTTTATATTCCACACATGTATTATGTTTCCATTTAATACAATTATAGCATGGATAATAAACTATTATCATAAACGTGAATATGCTTAATAAACCATTTTATTATTGCCTCTAGGGCATATTCCCAACAAATATGTGATACATTTCGATTAGCATGGTAGCCGGATGAATGTTCACCAACTCATCTGCTCTTCAGTGTTCATGTCTAGATATACGAGCAATAGTAAAGCAATCCAAGATGAAAATTATACCTAGATATGTATCAAGATAAACAATAGGTGATTCGGCCAAACATGGGTAATTCTTTGGCAATTGTTGCACTACTCATAACGAATCACCAGAAGTCTCAATATGTGTAGCACCTATAGAAAATAAAAGATCTAGCACGAATAGAAAAGCTTCATATTCGGCCTCACTATTTCCACAAGATATTCTTAGGGGTGTGAGACTTCAAAAACAGCACCATGAAGAGATATGTAAACAATGT
The DNA here is from genome assembly GCA_012064385.1 of Puccinellia tenuiflora. Taxonomy (NCBI): domain Eukaryota; kingdom Viridiplantae; phylum Streptophyta; class Magnoliopsida; order Poales; family Poaceae; genus Puccinellia; species Puccinellia tenuiflora. Next base: position 345,165 of record QRDG01000770.1, on the reverse strand, counting down.
CAATAAACTGACAATTGTTTCGAAATTTTACCAACAAAAATGCAATCTCCATGGCATTAAAGAGACAAGATCAATATCAATATTATGCCCAAGATCAATTTTACGCCTAACAATAGAGTTAACATTTGACCATTCATAAAATTTAAAAGCTGATAAGCCAAATATCATCAAAGCATAAGTTGAAGCATAATTTTCAACAAACACATACCCTGTCTCGATCTCCAAAAGGACTAAGGACGATGTTAATAAACCACACCGGCCATGACAAGATAATTTCTTAGGGCGATAAACAATTATCGGCCATATATTTTTGCCTCAAGGGCATGTATAAACCATCCACCGAAGTATGTATAGCCGAAATAAGTAAACAAAACAATGAATCTAATTGTGAACTTCAAGAATTTCGGCTCTTATATTGGCAATAAAACTGGAACTAATGAAATGTATATTGACTTGGTAATACCCTTCCATGATGTAAAAAATTATGATGTATCCATGGATCAAAATGAACCCATGGAGGGTAACCAATCATACCTGGTGGTTAACTCCATGACAAAGGCATTGACAACATGGATGAAGAATATGAACGATGTGCCAACCGAATATTTTCTTGGGCGATATAACCCTTCGGCTTAACTGGTTGCTAGTTTCATTCCTCTCTTTCTTTATTCCTATGGATTTTCTCAGGACAGAAGTTTGCACAACATTCTCGTTCTTGCGGCTCTCCTTAGGAATCCATGCCATGTTCTTCTTTCGTAACTCTTCAGCACTAAGCCTTTGCAGTTTTCTTTCTTGCCAACTTGATAAGCCGAGTGGGGATCCCAGCTGTAATTTTGGTTTTTGCCTTGGCAACTCTTCCTTGAACTAGGGCACTCTCAGTTTTGTACATTCAGATTTGGCACTTTGATCTTCAACAACTAATTGTTTCAACTCTTTGCCTTTAATAGCCAAGGTCAATTTGGCCGGCTCTTTGTTACTTGAAACTGAATCTGAAGTAGCACACTTGCGACCATCTTTTTTCACTTGGTAAACTTGCTTGATCACCTTTTTCTTCACCCTTGAGCTCCGGACCGATTCTTTTTTATTGAAACAGTCATTGACATGTGATTGTTGATCAAATGATGGTTTTCTTGGAGCCGCATAATTTTGGTGAGTTGATCTAGAATAAGATGGATAACGTGCCCATGTATCATACCTGTCCCATGATGAATATGGATATAAATTAGCATAGGGAGGTATCCATGACATTGGTATTGGAGGCCCAAAAGGATGATACGAATGTGATGCATTGATCTTCTCTTTTCGCCAATCCCGGTTGTTAGATTTACGCCTCGGGGGTAATCTTGATGCTTTCGCACTACTTGACCGATAAGCACTTTTTTATTCGCTGTCCCTTTGATATTTTTCCAATAGCTCTGCGAAAGTGACTCAAGGTTTCTTACCCTTGTGCTTATAGCGGCCTTTGTCTTTGTTGATTTGGCAAACATCGATCTTCAGATTCTCTTGTTGCCCCCCAGTGCTTGATGTCATCGCTGTAGCTTCAATGGAATGCCCATCTTCAAGAATATCTTTAGTGTGCCCCTGGATAATTTCTTTGCTTGAAGACTCGATTCCGCCATCTTCGATGTGTACCTGTTCATCTATGGATGAATCGGCTTGAGGTAGCCGATGTAATATATTTTTGTCATCAAGGCCAATCAAAATAGACTGGTCATCTATATGAGTCTCAACAAAATTCAATCGTCCCTTATCAACAGCCGATTGTACTATTTGATGAAACATGTTGCAATTCTCAATACTATGCTCGAACGAATTATGCAACTTGCAATACATTCGTCCTTGTACTGATGGCTCTACATGATGGTCAAGAATCATAATATAATTATTCTTAAGCAACATATTGAAAATATTTTCACACATGCTCAAGTTGAAGGTACACTTTTTATAATTGAGCCGATCGTGTTGGGAGAACGGCTTTTGATTTAGGCAACCGAATGGTCCAGATTTGACATCATCCTGTTCGGCTATGCTTTCCCTTTTGCACCCTTTCTCTGATGCTTTTGAATAAGCTATCATGCTAGCATCGGCTTTCTCAAGAGATTTTAAACTTGGCTTTATATTTCTGAAATCAAATTAGTTAGAACACACATGTCTCACCCGAGACCAATGTAAGCCAAGCACGAAATAAGCAAAGCTACCCATGTAGATAAAAACTTTAAATGGAACAATGGGGACAGCTTTAGCTGTAATAATTTGTTACTATCGGCCTCTCTAAATGGTATAATATGTCGACCGATAATTTTTGTATCAATTTTAGAACTAGCAAATAAATTACCTTTCACGATTGGTCTTTCAATGTTTCTTATGATAATCTTGCTAATAGATGCATCAACAATATAGTCTTGACCGAATCGGAAAACAAGTAAATTATTCGCCAAATATACCTCTTTGATAACACTGGGAAAGCATGATGGTTGCATGACCTGAACAATATCTTGTCCTGCCTCTATATGATTCTCCAACGCCTTATATTCTTCCTTTTCTGGATTTCCTGTCCCATTACTTTGATGCTCAATGTCAACCGAACTTTGTTCGGCTATAATTCTTGAACATGATGTTCATCAATTTCTTTGGCACGAAATTCATAGGGCAGCAGGTAAACTCCCTTACATCCAGAAAAATCAAGGACGGCTATTTTGCTAAGTTTGCCACGCTCTTGATCAATGAAGCCTATTTCTTCTGACATGATAGATTCAGCACATGTACTATTTTATTCGGCTGTTTCAATAACAAAAGTAACTGTACTAACCGAATCAATCATCAAATCATGATTGAATCTTTCAATTTCTGAAGCTTCATCTTCTTCTAGAATCGGTTTAACAGAGGTTTCAAATTGATTGCTGCACGAAAGAGGTAACTTGATTTCTTCAGCCGGAGTAATATTTTCTTCACGATCCTTCTTGAGATTTGCAAGAAACTCCTGCAGAAATTCCTCTTCATGCGTCTCCATGCGTTTTTTCTTAATCGCCTCAAATTCCTCGTTGCGCTTCTCCTGAATTCCTCAAACACTTGGCGATATTCCACTGATAAATCATCAAATGTAATGGTATTATCGGTGTTAACCTCTGCTGAACATGATTGCCCCCCGATTTTACTAGTCTCTTTCGGCAATGAAGTGTCGCCGAAACTTTGAATTTGTGAAGCAGAAAACTTAATCTTACGCTCCTCACTCCTCTTCTTGTATGCCTCATAAGCTTGTATTGTAGCAAGATCATGCGGCCTTTCCACTAGTTCCTGATGAAGAGCATAAAACTCGCTGAAATTATCTACAAGTTTCTCTGTCCAATCATATGATTCTGGATTGGATTGCCCCCTAGTGATTTTTACTTCTTTCGGCACCGAGGTGTTGCCGAAACTTTGCAACTGTTTAGGGGACGTATCATATGCCGCAACACTAGATGGAGGCATGTGAGCTCCTGCTGAATCTCCAGTTATTTGGCTATAACCATTGTGAAGGTGCGGAGCCCAATTATGAATTTCACAAGTTGCATATGGTGCCGAAAAATTACTTACATAAGATGTAGCATATGATGGTTGAGGACAATTGGACAAATAGCTAGATGTAGCATATCCAATTTCCCTATCCATCGGCACGATTAAAGGTAAACCCACATATTGTGAGCTATTTGCCGATATATAAAAATGTGAAACACTCTCCTGCATGTAACTGAAATTTCTAACATTGGGTGTTTCATATGGATAGACCGAATTTATCATGTTGTTCATCGGCATATGAATTTCTGGGGTTGCCGATGCATGAGAATTCGAGAAAACATGCTACAAGTTGCTAAAATTATAATGATCAGCGTAGGAATTATTTTGCATCGGCTTTTGCACAAAGTAAGAACTACGGCTAGCCGATACAGTACTCATATCATAGGATTTAGCAGCATCAACATAAGCGTAATTTGCATCTACATAAGGAGATTGGAGATTCATGATACCGTTGTAGATTGCAATCGCTTGATGACGCTCTCTTCGTAGCAAAAAGGGGTTGGAGACTGTTTGCTTTGTCCCCAGCGGAGTCGCCAAAAAGTGTGTTGACACACGAACACATCACATGTACCCACGGCGCCGAGGGAGATGCTCCGCAACTCACTCTGCGGGATGCTCGCCGGAAGCGCGATACGCAAGACAATCCGACGGGCGCTTTTGTAGACACGAAACCCTGCTCGCCCGGGAGGGACCCCGTCAGGACTCGCGGCGGCTATGGAATGCTCTAGGTCGGCCTGACCGCCCCTAGAGCCTCGTGGATTCGCAGCCTCCAATCTTGAAGAACGACGAAGAACGAGAAGAAAGATACAAGGGAGAGAGATAAAAAGTAGATGAACACGAAAAAGTAGTAGATGTGTTTGTTCGATTGGTGTTGATTCAATAGGCCGTCACCCCTCATGTATATAAGAGACGGTTGGACTTCCCGTACAAGCAAAGGACTTGGATTCACGTCCAAAACCCTAATTTCGGTCCAATTCGGATGGACTAGTCCGAACTTTCCAAAACTGTTCGGTCTAAAACCTGACTGCACCTTGCGGGTCGTTTTCGTGTTAGTAAAAAACCTCGAATCAAAATCTCGCAGAAGACAAAGTTGTTCGTCTCGAAAAGAAGAAGAACTTTCATGTTAAGAGATTCTCCATCCGAGTCCATCTTAAGGGCCTAATGTTGATCGTACCGAAATAAGTTTGAATTGGCTCCGGATCCGTCAGATTCAATTGCACAAAACGCGACTAGTAATTGTACTAGTTGACGTCTGTTTTATATTCTTGTCTAAAAACTGGCTGCAACTCGCGGGTCATTTTCGAGGATGTAAATGACCTTTAATCAAGAACACGTAGAAGACAAAGTTGTTCAACTTTTACTTTATGGGTTTTTTCATACGGGATGGTTTTGAAGTCCGTTTAATCTAGTTAACGATCAGGACTCATGTTAAACTGTTGCTTCACAGAGCGTGACTAGTACAAGTACTAGTTAATCTCTGTTCCACGTCCAAATTTGGTCGAAATTCCGAACTTGACTAGTACAAGTACTAGTTATGTTCTGTTTCATTCTAGTTTGACCGAAATACTGAACATGACCCGCACATATATTAGTTAGGTTCTATTTCATCCATTATTTTGCAGATGTATCCTTCTAAGCCAAAATTGGTCGTCAACAGATACCGAATGGGAAAATAAATACCCTTTGGTTTCGATGCGTGCGCTCGAGCATATAGACTCGCTTTCGAATCATGCTCCAATACTCGTAGATACCGTTGATACAAAACTACATGGGAAAAAAACACAATTCAAATTCGAATTGGGCTGGTTGAACCGTGATGGTTTTGTTGAAATGGTGAAAGAGGTATGGGAGAGACCGGTGCGAGGCCAAACCCCAATACAAAGGTGAAATAATGGAATTCGTATGTTGCGGAAACACCTTCGTGGTTGGGCACGTCATATTACTGGTGTATATAAAAAAGAAAAAGCGGCTAGCTGAGATCATTGATAAACTTGACCTTCAAGCAGAGACCCGGCCACTTTCTGATTCTGAGCTTGACCAAAAAAATCAAGCGAATGAACAGTTTGCACGCCTTCTCCGTGAAGAGGAGCTCAAGTGGTATCAACGCTCAAAGACACAATTTATTCTGGAAGGAGATAGTAATACCAAGTACTTTCATATGGTGGCCAATGGGCGACACAGGAAGAAGTATATACATAATCTCAACCAGGATGAGGGTGTCATTGAGGGACATGAGCAGCTAAAAAGCTATATAACTCAATACTATAAGACTCTCTTTGGGGCCCCGGAGGAAGGTAACTTCACTCTTGATGAATCCCAGAGAGAAGATATCCCACAAGTTTCTAACGAGGAGAATGACTTTCTCACCGCCCCGTTCACAGAGGACGAGATTAAGAAAGCTGTCTTCCAAATGGAACATAATAAACCTCCTGGGCCTGATGACTTTCTAGTTGAGTTTTATCAAAACTTTTAGGATATTATTAAGGTCGATCTTTTAGAGTTGTTCAATCAATTTTCATGCTGGACAACTTGAGCTGTTTAAGTTGAACTTTGGAGAGATAATTTTGTTACCAAAAATTAAGAATGCAGAAAGAATCCAACAATACCGGCCAATCTGTCTTCTTAATGTGAGTTTCAAGATCTTCACTAAAGTGGCAACAATAAGGCTGAACTCAGTAGCGGATCATTTTATCCGACCCACTCAGACGGCCTTCATGCAAGGACGCTATATTTTGGATGGTGTCGTGACCCTGCATGAAACAGTTCATGAATTACACCGTAAAAAATTGGATGGTGTGATCCTAAAAATTAACTTTGAGAAGGCTTATGACAAAGTGAAATGGCCTTTTCTATATCAAGTATTAAGAATGAAAGGCTTCTCCGAAACCTTTTGCGCATGGGTTTAGAATTTTGTTATAGGAGGCAGTGTGGCCATCAAAGTCAATGATGATGTTGGCAGCTACTTCAGAACAAAAAAAGGACTACGTCAAGGTGACCCACTATCCCCGATATTGTTTAATATGTGGTGGATATGTTGGCCATCATGATTGAGCGTGCAAAAAAATCGTATCAAATTGCAGGAGTGGTACCACATCTTGTAGATGGTGGATTATCAATCCTTCAGTATGCCGATGATACTATACACTTTATGCAACCGGCCTGGCCTAGCAGGTCCCCCCCTTTTTTCTTCTTTCCCTTTTTTTCTTTTCTTCTTTCCGCCGGCCCCCTCCTCCGACTCCTCCTCACCCGGACAACCGGACGGTGGAGCAGCAAGGCGGGGCGGCGAGGACGACGCGGGACGGAGGCTGGGGCGGAGCCGGGCGCGTGAGCGAGCACGAGGAGCGGCCGGAGCAGCGGAGCCGACCGAGGTGCGCGAGGTGTAGCCGGACACGGCCGAACCTGGGGGCGCGCGGGCGATGCCCGACGGAGCAGCAGACGAATGGGCGTGGCCGCGGAGGCGCACGGGATGCCGGAGCCGGCCACGGACGGCCGGGCGCGGCAGGCGGAGGCCGGGGCGCGGGAGCCGGACGCGCGAGCGAGCACGGGGAGCGGCCGACCGAGGCGGGCGCGGGCAGACGAGGGCGACGTGGAGGATGCTGGCGGGTAGACGAGGACGACGCGGGCGCGAGTCCGGGGCGGTGGTGATGTCGAGCCCCGGAGTCCCCGAGTCCCCGAGTTTCTCCCGGAGAGGAAGACCGGATGCGGATGCGGGAGCCAGCCACGGCGGGCAGGGAGCGGCCGACCGAGGCGGGCGCGGGCAGACGATGGCGACGTGGAGGATGCCGGTTGGTAGACGAGGACGACGCGGGTGCCGAGTCCGGGGCGGTGGTGATGTCGAGCCCCGGAGTCCCCAAGTCCCCGAGTTTCTCTCAGAGAGGAAGGTCGTGGTGTTGACGATGATGATGAAAGGGGTCCCGTGCAGAATGTGATTCCAGCCGCTGTTTCCTGCCCCACGGTGGGCGCCAAATGTCGTGGGATGGACATATGCCTAAGTGTAGGCTTGTGAGGTGTGGGAGCAGCTTGCACAGCCGGCGGCATCTACAGGAGGGATTGGGAACTAAGGTGCAGACTGACACACGATGTACCCAGGTTCGGAGCCTCGTGGTGAGGTAACACTCCTACTCCTGCTTGTGTTCTTGTTATTTCACGGTGGATAAGTTACAACTTGCTCCTTGAGCTGTATGTGACTGTCCGGCTAGAGCTGCCGGATGAAGTGGTCTAGGGTTTCCTGGAATAAATGATTGATCGGTCGACCTCCAGGTTTCCGGTTTCCTCTCCTTCTCTGGAGGCCGCACCCCCCCCCTTATATATGGCTGAGGAGGTGCTGTACATTGGTGGGTCCGGCTCATTACACACTGATAGGCGGGGGCTGGCTGCCCGACCCAGACCCGGCGGGTCCGGCTACAGTCTTCTTTTTTCCCACAGTGTTCTTCCATTATGCATAGTGGCCGCCGTATGGTATGGAGGCGCCGTTGTCGGGGACGTGCGAGGCCGGGTGGCGCGCTGTCGGTCTGGTCGGCTCGCTGTCGGGGACGTGCGAGGCCGGGTGGCGCGCCTCCAGTCTGGTCGGCTTCGGCTGCGGCGGGTGCGGGTCGGCGGGGTCTTCGGTATGGCCTTCTCCTTTATGTCTTGTCGATGTGGTCGGCGTCGTGCGGCAACTGTGCCGGGCGTCGTCATTGTCGGGTCCTCCGTGTCTGGCCGGCAAGCGGCCAGCCAGACACAGCTTCTGAGTGGCCAGCCGGATAGGCGTCCAGCCGGACAGGCGTCCAGCCGGCCAGGATGGCTAGCCGGACAGGGCTTCAAGGCAGCCAGCCGACCAGGCAGATGCCTAGCCGGCCAGGTCTTCATGTCTTCGGGCAGCCGGAAAGGTTGGCCAGCCGGATTAGGCCAGCCGGACGCGGCCAACCAGCTGCTAGATCTTTTCGAGTCGTGGACTTTGGTATATCGGGGGATCATCCCCCCGACATGAAGTTAATACTGTCAGCGTTCGAGCAATTATCAGGATTAAAAATAAATTTCCATCGAGGCTTTTTTGCTTCGGAGAAGCAAGCAACCACATTGCTGGGTACACTGAATTATTTTGTTTCCAGCAAGGCCGGTTTCCCAAGTCATATTTGGGGATACCGATTCATTATCGGAGACTCACAAATGCTGAATGGAAACTGGTCGAGAAAGGTTTGGAAAAACGACTTAGCAGCTGGAAAGGAAAATTACTTTCAGTTGGCGGGCGGTAGTACTAATTAATTCGGTCCTTAGTAATATGGTCTTATACATGTTATCCTTTTTCCAAATACCGAAAGGAGTACTTAAGCATTTGGACTACTTTCGTTCAAGATTTTTTTGGCAAGGGGACAACGAGAAAAAGAATTATAGACTGGCTAAATGGATAGTACTTTGTCTACCAAAGGACCAGAGGGCCTAGGTATCCAAGATCTAGAGGCAAAAAACACCACACTACTTAGTAAGTGGCTTTTCAAGCTATTAACTGAGGACGGGGTGTGGCAACAACTCCTGAGAAAAAAATATGCGGGTTCAAAAACTGTATCCCAGTTGTCGTAGAAACCAGGGGATTCACATTTTTGGGCAGGTCTAATGTCGGTAAAGAATAAGTTTTTTCGATATAGATGGTTCCGTATAAAAGATGGGTCGGAGATACAGTTCTGGGAGGATTCATGGCTGGGAAATGCACCTCTTCGAGAACAACATCCAGCATTATACAATATTGCACGTAACAAGAGTGACTCGATAGCGTAGGTGTTGGGTTCTTCCCCACCGAACGTGTCATTTAGACAGGATCTAGTGGGAATAAGATTGGCCTCATGACAAGCTCTTCAGGAGTGCTTGGTCGACATCCATCTGGTACCAGAACGTGATGAATTTCGATGGAATTTACTTAACAATGGTAAATTCTTAGTGGGATCCATGTATAATGCACTTGTACATTTGGATATGCCAGCAATAAATAATAAACACCTCTGCAAAATGAAGATATCATTGAAAATACAAATCTTCACTTGGTACCTTCGAAGAGGGGTAGTCCTAACTAAGGATAAACTGGCAAAGCGGAACTGGCAAGGAAGCACAAAATGTGTGTTCTGTCATCATGATGAGAGTATCAAGCATTTGTTCTTTGAACGTCAGTTTGCGCGCTCTATATGGTCTGCTATCCAAATGGCTTCGAACTTGTATCCACCTAGATCTGTTGCTAATATTTTTGGCAACTGGTTGCATGGTTTAGATCACATGTTTAGAAAACATATTTAGGTGGGAGCGATCGCTTTATTATGGTCGCTTTGTCTATGTAGAAATGATGAAATGATAGAGTTTTCAACGCTAAATTGTTTTCTTCTATGCAGGTGATCTTTCGATGTGCTCATTATCTCTGGGAGTGGTCTATTCTTCAGAGTCCGGTACACTGAGACCTGTTTGCGAAGCTTTGCTTGCGGTTAGAGCAAGTGGCGAGAGATGTTGGCTGTGTGCATCTTGCATATGCAGAGTCTGGGTTCCTCATGAACATCGTGCTACAGTGTTCAGTGAACAGTACATCACAGTGCGTGTACCGCTTCTGGTGAAGAGTACCACGGCTGAGATTCGCTCCCAAAGGAATCGAACCCGGGCGGGGGAGGAAGGCCCACTACCGCATCTCGCCACTGAGCTAACGCTCAGTCCTCCTCTCTAAACTTTTCAACCAACATGTGAAGCCTAAATCGGCTAAATCCTTGTTTGCTGGATGTGTAATTTTGTTCCTAAGGGCCCGTATATGTTTGCTGGATGTCGGGGAAAAAAGAGAAGCTCCTATGGTCAGTATATTTTTCAGGCATACAACCGGTAGAGAAATACAGTGTGTGGAAATCTACCCGTTTTCCAAACGGGGCCTAAAAAGATTGGGAACGTGAGGGGATTTTTGGTGGAATCCATACTTTTCCTCAATCCCCTCAAATCATTAGAAATATTCTATCACCCAATGCACTAATATAGATGTAGTATTTTTTCAATTTAGATAAAAGTATGACGGTTTGTACGTATCTTGAAATTATTCCATTCAAAACTGGCTTGGTGAACGGACTATTGAGAATTTTTTGGAATTCAAAATAATCCTCTCAAACCCCCTAGAATATAGTTCAAATACGCTAGAAGGCCTAAGAAAGTACCATAAATAGTAGACAAAATCGAAGACATTATGTACGTATCCATCTATCAATCGCCTAAAATGGTAGATGATGAAGCCGGCTGCTTAGGACCGAGTCCAAGCGAAGGAAAAAGCATTGGTTTTTCTGGATAACAACAGGAGATGGATCAAGTGGGTGTTCTTCGCGTGGTGCAATCACATTTGCAAACAAAGCTACGACATGCACACCACTACTATCAGTTAAACTGACGACATGCTTTACAAGTGACGAAGACATCCCTGTTCTAACACAGGTAGATTTAGAATTGTTGCAACATCACAAGCAATATGTCAGGCATATGTGCAGCCAGAAGAAACATGCCAACTTCATCGCAGACAGAAAGTTAAAAGAAACAAACAAATGGCAGGGAGATTGCGCTGGCAGTTATGCTAAGTTAAGTTCTACTACATGCTTGCAGTATAGGCTATTACAGTGTGCTAAGTCAAAGTTTACATGAATGCAGAGAATTCTTCTGTTCATAGAAATGACCCCACAGCTTCTACTGCTACAGAAAGCAGCTCACGTTTCAAACTAGTGTTTCTCCAAAAGATAGTCTTGGAGCTGTTCACAGAGCGCCTGAGACCGAACAAAAAACAAAACCCTGTGTCTATACCTAACCAAGGCCCCTAATGTACAGGAGGATCCTAAACTCTCAGGACACATATTGGTGCCTCCAATCTTTCCAACACAAGGCGCACAAAACACACATCTAGGTGATGCCATTTGCCGGCATGCTAGGTCTTGACATACTTGCCGACATATGCCTGCATGCGAGACAAACCAGTTAGATAAGAGAGGCAAAAAGTCTTTCTCGGCGGACGTCGGGGAGAAAATAGAGTAATGGATGAGGAAGCTGAGGTGACCTGTACAAGTTTGCCTAGTTTTTCTTTCGAGTAGGACATATAAAGGTCAATCTTCTCTTTTGTTTGAGGGGTGTTCTCAACCGTGCTCGTAACCTTGTCAACAACCTTCTTCACAATGGTTTTGTGAACCTCTCTGGTCAGCTGGCCCTCTTTCCATGTAGGTTTAAGCGTCTCCTTGACAAAGTCCGCAAGTGCGAGTTTAAACATCTTCAGTGCCTTGGACTCCTTGTTCTTCTTATTGTCACCATCTTCAGGAGCCTCACCATCAGTATCTCTGGGTTCTCCTTTCTTATTTTCTGAAGGAACGGTGGTTTCATTATTAGCTACTGACGTAGCAGCATGACCAGTCGGAACAACCGAGTGGGGTAACAGCACTGGGTTGCCATTACTAATACCAACTGCCAGTGGTGCCTGAAATGTCTGGGAAACTTGCTGTTCAGATGGAATAGGGTGAGTGAGCTGGACCATTCCTGCCTGTTGCTGCGCCCAAGGCCATGGATTGGGTTGAACATCTACGGCCGCACCAGACGTGCCCATAATCAAGTTCGGATTCAGATTAGGCTGGGGTAGTTGTAGTCCAGTGGTACCAGGCTGCATTATGAGGGATTGTGCCAAAGATGTGACTGCACGACGAAAGTCTTCTTCACTTGTTGCCGCATTATGAGGAACGGGGACTCCAGGCATATCAGCTGAGCTGGAGCTTGGCAATACTGACAACCCCTGCAAGGTGTGACTCTGACTTTGCATATACGGAGCAACAGGCTGGAAATTGTGTGTGCTTTGTATGCTTTGAGTGCCATTATCTTGACTAGGCACTACAGATAACCCCTGCAACGTTTGATTCTGAATTTGGATATTTGGAGCAACAGGCTGGAAATTATGTGTGTTTTGCATGCTTTGAGCACCACTACTATCTTGGCTAGGATTGGGCATGTCAATGGTTGCCTGACTCTGCCCAGCATGTACAGGCATTAGACGATTTTGTGGAACTTGACCAGAGGCACTGAAATTGTGTCCATTAAATATCGAGAGATCTGGCAATGCCTGTGAAGTTTGAGTGTAGCCGTGTTGGTTCTGTCCCATATAAGGAGGTACTGGCTGATTATGCATGCCAGGACCTGAGTTATTAGCAGTTGCCTGAGAAACTACAAACTGATCTTGCCTGTCTGGATGTAATGAAAAGTTGCTTTCATGCGGTTGGCTATTAAAAGGCAATATGGATGTAGCATCCTGCTGGCTGGTGACTGGATGAGTTGGCAGCCCAGCAATTTGAGGAACTGCATCTTGGCTCTGTGCTATGTGGTTCATGTTTTGCCCACCTAAAAGATTAGCAGCATGCATCCCAGTTTGCATACTCAAATTGCCAGTGGTGGCAGATCCACTATGGCCATCCATGCCAGATACCTTGCCATTGTTCCGGCTATCTGCGCTTGTTTGGATAGGAGTTGAAAACTGTGGCCGTTTTGAAGCAGCTATTTCAGGTTTGTTTTGTCCTTGTGGACCAAAATCCTCCTGAGGAATTATCTGGTACTGGTTCCTTCCAGCATCTTCCAGCTGCCTGTTTTTGTACACATACCCAGTATCACTTCTGGCAGTACCCTGAGAACCAGGGTTTTCCCTGTCATCTCTGGATAAAATATGAGAGCTTGCATGCGCAGCATTAGTTTGTTCGCCCCAATTTGAATAATTGCCTCCTGTTGTACGCCCATCAACATATTTTGGAGGCTCATCAGCTGTGCCCGGTCCCATTTGACTCCGGGGAGCTTCCTCATGGAGATATGGACAAGTTTCACCACGACGGCAGCGACCCTCAGCAAAAAATTTACAGGGCCTTTTATTATCTCTACGGTGCTCAGTCCTATTCCCATAGGATGAATCAGGACCACCTCTACCATGATCAATTTCCCTAGCCTCTTCTCGCCATCCAACATGAGAAGTGGAATCATCATGAGCATATCGGCAACTTGCACCTCTGCTGCACCTTCCTTTGACAAACTCATGGCATTGCTCAGCAGATCTGTAATCTCTTCGGGGTTCAGATCTTTCCCAAGTACCTTCATCATGATGACCTCGAGATTGCCTGCTTCGTGGAAAGTCATTTGGTTCTCGTGGATCCATGAAATCCTTGTTCTGATGGACATACCTTTCCCTTGTGTCTGCAGGATAATGCTCATCGAACTGTCTGCGCCCGCCATCTTCATGAGGAAACCTGCAATGCAAGCCTCTTCTGCATCTACCAGCTGTAAAATCTCTGCAGAGCAAAGAAGGACCTCCAGATATTCTGCCTCTCTCAGCCCTCCACTCAGATCCACGGTCAAAATAAGGACTTCGACTTCTGCTTCTGCCTCTACCTCTCTCTCTGCTCCTGCTCCTGCTTCTGGAGCCACTTCTGTTCCTGTTAAAAGAAACAGAAGTGGAAGAGAAAAGGTAAATTTACAAAACTGAATCTTTCAACAATATTCCACATAATTATCTTCTAATATAAAGTTCTAAGGATTTCTTAAATACACAGATTATCTGCCAAATCAAAAGAGAGAATGAGGTTCTCGGCAGGTAAAATACAAATAATACACATAGTTCTTTCTTCTAGTTTGTGTTGCAACGAAGTTGATGGTACTTGTGTACAGGTAGAGATGATCAACCAGCAAACTTAATGAAGAAAAATATAACCTAGTTTGGATACTTCCCAGTTATAACTAAATTCCAACCCCAGATTAGCTCAAAAGATTGCTTTTTTTCAAGCATAATACATGGAACACATGATCAAAGTACCAATGCATGTGCAGTTATGAAAGCTGATTACTCTCCTCGCAAAAAAAAGAAAATAGTTACTTTTTCAATCATACCTACGCGGCCTGTTCCAAACACCTCTTGGAGATGGACTGCGAGTACGCTGCCTCCATGAAGAATCTGGACCAGACGACATCCTAGAAGAATAACCACGGCCAGCAGCTGTGCCCCATCCATCGCCACGTCTTCTTTCATCTGTATATTTGCTAATTCCTGGGTTACCAGTTGCCTTTTCCAAAGCTAACTTACCCCAGTCATTATTATTATGCTCCTCATCAGCCATTCGAGGAGGCTGCCATCTTTCAGATGACGCTTTAGATTGCCTTTCCTTGGTATCTTTATTTAACCCATCAGTACGTTCCTGCTCGTGTCTGGCACTGCCTTGGTGAATTAAGGCATCATGTTTTAGGTTCGAAGATTCACCAAGCTGCTTTCCATTATCATTAGTGAGATCCTGACTAGGGAGCAAATCTCCATCTTTACGACGATCATCTGTATTCTTAGGAGGAGAATCATCTTCACTGATCTCAACAACATCAGAAGAAATTTCTCTTGTGTCCCACTTGGACCTCCCTTTCCTAGCAACACCACTCATTTTTAGCCTTTGTTAATTAGTCTGATCCAAATAAGGACCTCCCTTGCAGCTTATCCAGAAATGTTCTTCTGATTTTCTCTGAAATAGTCAAAGAATTTATACAGTTATAATCAGCCACAAAATATTCCTTCAACAATATAAGCTCGGAGACAGGCAGAGGTACCAGAAGTTACCGAAAGGAATATAGGCTGAATTACAATGCAGATGAAGCAGAAATGCATAATATGTGCAAAAGATTTTGATATGGAGAATAATACCAAAAGAAAAAACGAGAAGCCAAGGCACTTGACTGATAATCAGTTGTATAACAAAGTAGGATCCGGGATCAGACGACAGAAAAAAAAATTATGATCAAAAGGGGTACATACTTTCTCTCATAGGGGCAAAAGCTCCCTTCTGGGACATGTGGCGCATGTATCTTCCAAATTTCGCACTTGATACAGGGAATCTTTAGAGACATATGGGAGAAAGATTTATGGCATTTTTTGTCATATTGTCCTTTTCTATTTGTCCCCCCCAAACACATGTAGCATGCAACCATGATTTATATTAGACGAATTGACCCCATAAACTGCTGAGCCAAGAACAGCCAGATTGGACATACAACACGAAGGATACCCACAAGGCAGAATATTTACTTGATCACTAATTCTGAACAAGTCACAATTGAGATCCATAGACAAACAACCCTCTCATGTAAAATTATCTCATTACAGCACCAATTTACAGGTAAACATGGGTCAGCACTGCTTGCTTTCTACACTTACAAGACAGCTAAATCTACAAATTTAGGGCTGCCTATCAAGAATGTTTCAAGCAAAAAACCCAGAAATCTTGGGCACCAACTTGTGTCAAAGTTTCTCCTTCATTACACTGTTCCGGCGGCTTTGCCATACTTAAGGTTTAATTGCTACTATCTCCGGCTGCAGAGACCTTGGGCGCTGACATTACTCCCCCCCTCAATTGCTGCGTTCCAGTGATTTCGCCAACTTGGTGGCAATTAACAATTCTTTTGTTTCTTTACATGATTGCTAGCTAGGGTCTTGATGACTAAACCAAAAGGGCAGAAACTCCAAAAGTTGACATTTAAATAATCCTGCATGTGAGAAAGATAACTATCAGCTCACATGAATTCCTTTGTGCTTTCTCCCTACTGCAACCGTCTTCCGGTGATTTCTAGGCATATTACAGAACCATAATCCTACATTGCTTTAACGTACCCAAGTACCAAACGACCACCTTTATGGCTCTTCTAAACGTCAACCAAGTAAAGTATGTTTCTTTTCAGTAAGAATAGCTAGTTTACAGGAACCAGGTGGCGATTCTACGCACACAAAAAATACAGGAAAACTTTGGTTGCAAGATTTAACATTATCACACCATTGTCAACAGTTTTGGTCTTTGTTAACTGCATATGCACATCAATATATAAGAAAGCAGTCCTTGCATATCACAAATGACTAAAACATGGCAGCTATGTACTGCTCACAGACATTTATCATCAAAAATGAACAAGAACGAAAGACCCAAAAGAACAACCAGTATCCAGTAAAACCAACATTTATTAGAAGGATGGCCTACAAAGCTCCTCATGTTGGCCCACAGAATATCATGATGGTGTGCAATCAATAACCATGTGTGCGCGTTGAGAAAGGGTACAATGAGATGTGACATTAATGTACATACCTGAAACTGTAATCCAAAGTTCTCCTGAAATGACAGAGAATGGCTCCACAGCTTCTACTGTCCAAACAGAAATCATGGAACTATACTTGACGTATTTTCCATCTGAAAAAGAAAAGAAAAACAATTTGTTAAAACCCAAAACAACTCCTTTGATGGGAATAACAGAGTAACAGACACAAACTGCAAACTAATCAACATACTACGCACAAGGAAAACTGAAAAACTAACTAGCTGAAGAAGCAGGATGTAGACGATACTAATCATAGATTCATAGGCACAATGTAGACACTTAATACTTCGATGACACTGAAAACATTATGCAAACAGTAAAACACCGTTTATAGGACCCTTGTACACAGCAAACAAACAATTTTAATGACAGAGAATGGCTCCACAGCTTCTAAAGTCCAAACCGAAATCATGGAACTATACTTAACGTATTTTCTGTCTGACAAAGAATAGAGAAAAACAATTTGCTAAAACCCAAAATAACTCCTTCGATGGGAATAACAAAGTAACAGACACAAACTGCAAACTACTCAACATAGGCACAAGGAAAACTGAAAAACTAACTAGTTGAAGAAGCAGGATGTAGACGAAACTAATCATAGGCAAAATGTAGGCACTTAATACTTCAATGTGGTATCACCACACACACCGGTGCATTCGAAGGCCCTCTCTGTCGCCGGTGCATTCGAAGGCACAAGTCCTAAAACAGACACACACACACACGATGTGGTATCACCACCCCCAAACTAAGCAAATACAGCACTACACATACACACGCCCAAATACCACACCTAATCTATCACAAGTGATCTAAATTATGCCTGCAAAGAAACAAAAGAGGACTTAGCCCACCATCTACCAGCTCGCTGAACTACCATACATGAAACTGGAAAACCACAAAGGTCTCAGCTTTGGGAAAATAATCACAAGTGGTTTAAATTATGGCTGCCAAGAAACAAGAGAGGACGACTTAGCCCACCATCTAACAGCTCGCTGAACTACCACGCATGAACCCGAAAACCGTGCCGTCCGTGAGACCGGCCGCAAAGATCCAAACTTTGGGAGGGCGGTGCAGCAACAGACCCCTCGAAATCGTTAGAAACCCGAGGGGGGACAGGAGTAAACCCTACGCTAAATCTCGCGGGACTGAACCCGTAAGCGAGACCAATAGGACACCAATTCGCACCGAGAACCGGGCGCCGGTTCACTCGCTAGTCGGAGGGAGGGAAGAACCTAGGGGGGACCGGCCGACCGTCGCCACGCGGCCAACCCTGCCGCGACGGAGCACTCGCGCGGGCGCGGGGAGGTAAATTTAATGGAGAATTTGGAGAGTGGGTGGGCGGGGTGAGCGGGGAGCGGGGAGGAGACTCACCATGAGGGGTTGCGGCGCTGGATCGGAGGAGCGCGACGCGGGCGCGGGCGCCGCCTGGCGAAACCCTAAAACTCGCAGCCGACGGGAGAGAGGGGGAGGAAGAGGTGGAGCACGTTTGGGACGGCGCACACGCGGAGAAGGGGAATCGAGTGGCGGATTCTCATGATTACGTAAGCGTGCGAGTTCCAGACAGCAGACCCCGTTACGGTCGCTGCAGGGGCGATGGGCCTGTTGGGCCTAAACGGAAGGAAACCGTCGGTCATACCGGGTTGCAGTCGGTACGTCCTGTGCAGACCATCCAATCGCACGCTGGTCGTTCGATCAAATTGACTCACCACTGCTCGCACTACAACCGCACGATCAAGCTGTGGTCTGCCCCGCTGACGACCTGCCCCACACCTCCCTCTCGAACCCCGCCCTCCGCTCCAAGCCGCCTCTTCTCTCCATTGCCCCTCTCCCACGCATCTGGGGTCGAGCGCCTCCTCACACCGGCCCCCGGATCCGGCCGTCACCTCCTCAGATCGGCCGCCGGATTCGGCCGTCACTGCGTCCATTATCCCAGTCCTCCGTGAACTAGGAGATCGTCGTGGACGAGTTATGCATATAAAATGCATACATGAACTTTGCACTATAATACTTATATCCCATTCATATTTGCATCATATAAGGGGTATATTACTGTTATTTAATGATTTTTGGTAATTAATAATGATTTCCCCTTTTTATGGAATTAATCCTGCGCAGGCAGAAAACCCCTATTTCTTTCCTTATTTATTTCAGGGCCTTAACAACGTCATAATGAGCTGCAAATTTATGGGGATCATTATTTTGGAAGGAGGAAGACCTAGGAGCGAAGGAAGCAAGCAAACGGAGGCCGGAGGGGCAAAAGAGGGTGCCCCACGCGGCCCTTGTACCTGGCCGCGTGGGCCCACCTCTTTTGGCCCTCGTGGCCCCGTTTGCGTCGATCCTTCTTCCGAAGCTTACTCGTGACCTAAAAACGACTATAAAAATAGTCCCCCGACGTTTTCCGGGAGGAGGCGGCGGAGAAACACAAAACCAGAAACAGAGAGACAGAAGGCTGCCGCCAGAGAAGATTGGAGGGGGGAAACGCCGCCGGAATCCACCTCCGGAGGGCTCCACCCCCTCCGGTGTGATCATCATCAACATCTACAGCAAGATCATCTCCATCTCTCCACTGTAAACTCTTGGTAAACATGACATATGATGCAATATACTTTTCCCGTGATCTATTGGGTCTCTCCATCTATGTTTGAGAAGTGATTTGTTCATGGCATTAGTGAAATAGTTCGTTGATTGGTTGCATACAAGTTTTGTTATCTTTTATGATTGTCTTGATGTACAATATATGAGTGCACGCATATGTTGGGGAATGCATGTAAGGTGATCACCGGTAAGGTAATAGAGTGAGGAGGACTTGGGAGGACAAGTAAACCCGAGATCAAATCATGAAGTTACTCTATTGGGGGATATATGGGAGATCCTAGAACTTAAGGCTATGGTGGGATAATTATGTCTTAATAATTCTTGTGCTGCACATTTAATTGGCCATGAGATCCATCATAAGAGTTGTGGGATCATAATTCTTGTGATTTTGGTTAATACTTATGAATCCATATAGATTTATCAGCTAGCTCATCTCAAATATTAATCCATAGATTTATATGCTAGATTGCACTGAAGCTTATCATTTTCTTTGACATCTTTGTGCTCTGGTCTATGGAATAAGTATGACAGGGAGTAAAAGGATTTGATACTTTCTTTTTCGGACTTATAGAATAAGTATGACAGGGAGTAAAAGGATTTGAACCGTTGCATGCCGGTACCAAATTTGCCTTACCACTTGGCTATACTCCAAACGGGGAGAAGGTTTGAAGAAAACGCATCAAAATAACAAGCTTTAGAAAATAATTGCCTGGTATTTTTTTGGTATTTTTTATTGCCACGGTAACCATAAATCCTAGTACCCCAAGGTAAAAATCATAAATCCAGTAGCTACAACCTCGCGCTTGAGAAAGATCAGCGTACCAGATGATGGGAGGGGAGAAGGTGCGGGTAGATTGAGAAATACTCGTCCATTCACAAGTATAAGATTGTTTTAGATTTTCAGGGCGTACTTTATACGGATCAAAACAAGTGAATCTAATACTCAAATATGTAGATGCATGCATTTTATTTTAGAAACAAAATAACTAAACATCTTATGATTGTGAATGGAGGGAGTAGCATTTTCCTTGAAACATTGATTCATCTAGAACTCTTACAGCAAAAACTGGAAAGATCTTTGTTCCACAGACCAAATATCTCCCCAATTACACGCCATAACAAAAACGCAACAATCGGACGAAATCACAAGCCTTGATGAACGACACTAATCGAAGTGATGTAACCAAACTGACTCGATGAAAGGATAAACCAAACTGACTCGACAAACTGATTCACCAGCATATTACTCGATCTGGTGAATTACTAGACGCGACTACGAAAACTGGCGGAAGGCCCAATCAATCCGCCGGCCGCCGGCCGGGAGACGTGCACGTATGCCCTGATTATTTCGGTCCGGCAGCGGCGGCGGCGTTCGCCGTCTCGATCTCATGGATCTGGCGGACCAGGGCGTCTCTGAACGCGCGCAGCTGCTCTTGGTGCGCCTCGACCTCCTCCAGCCCCATCTCGGCCGTGTCCTTCCCCGCCAGCTGCATCATCGTCGCCGCCTCCTCACCCGCCGGCCAGCCGGGGAACTTGTCACAGGAGCCGCGGGTGCCGTCGCGGTCCATGGTATAGATGGACACGTTCGTGCCGAACTCCGACGCGACGGCGGCCGCCTCCGCCAGGAGCTCCGCGTGCTTCTGCTTGTACGTCGCTGCAAGCGCCGAGCTTCGCGCCGCGTCGGCAGGCGGGGTCATCGGCTGCTTCTTGCTGGCCATGGCTTCCACGAGTGGATCGTCGGCCAAAGACTCGGATCTTGCGCGCGCGCAGGTCGATTGTGTGCGAGACTTGAAGGATGGGTTAGGGCAAGGGCGTGCCGTATGCCCGTATATAAAGCAGTCATGGGTAGGCTAAAGGCGGAAACAAATCATTGGCCGATCAAACGGAAATAAATTCACCGGCCTATCAAACGGAAACAAATCGCTGGCCGATCAAACGGAAACAAATCGCTGGCCGATCAAACGGAAACAAATCATTAGCAATTCCTAGACTTTGTAATTTTATTAAAATTAAGGGCTGCTATTATATACTATTATTAAGGGCCTCTTTGGTTCAAAGGGTTTTCAAAGGAAATTTATAGGATTTCATCCCATAGGAATTTTCCTATGGAATCCATTTGGGTCAAATGAATGAATCCTTTAAAATTCCTATACATTGCTTTCCTACCCTACAATCCCATAAGAATTCTAGCAAGAGGTTGGAGCTCATGGAAAAATTCCTATGAGTGTATGACAAGTATAACTTGTACTCAACTACATGGAAAATTCCTGCGCTTTTCCTGCGCTGCAACCAAACAACTAGTGTAACTGATTCCTACGTTTTCAGTTCCTGTAGGATTTCACATGTCATGACATTCTATTCCTACGTTTTTCCTATTCATAAGCTTTTCAAATCCTGTGAACCAAAGAGGCCCTAAAAGTATTAAACCCAGACACATGTTACAAATTTTACTACTGTGGCAACCCATTTTAGCCGGTGGATGTGCTTCGTTCGCCGGCACATTGAACTTCTCAAAGCTCCGCAACATGGTCTTGATTTCTTCGAGCAAATGTTCATATGCCTTCAATTCGTTGCTCAGTTTAGCACTTTAGCAGTGCTATCCGTGTCCTTTTCAGTAGTAGTTTCTGAACCTGCACCTCACTTGTAACAACTGCATCTCTACGGCATCTGAGCAGCTCCCCTTCTTCACCATCACTAAAGGAATGGGTCTATGTGCCGACGGCCGCTTGCTACGCCGACGGCAATTTGTCGGGGCCGTCGGCGTAGCCTCCTGGCAGGCCAGCTAGTCGAGCTGGCTGATACGTCTCAAACGTATCTATAATTTTTGAGTGATCCATGCTAGTTTTGTGATGTTGTCACATGTTTTTAATATCATATTGTATCATTTTTATGCATTTTGTTGGACTAACCTATTGACAAGATGTCCAGTGCCAGTTCCCTGTTTTTGTGCTGAAATTGTTGCAGAAAGTTACTTCTGGAAATATTCTCGGAATTGGACGAAAATTTACGAAGATTTTTTATTGGACAAATAAGGGCCGGAGCCAGAAGGGCAGGTCTAGCTGAGGCCCAGAAGGCCCCTCAGGGGTACCAGCCGCGGCCCAGGGGGAGGCCGCTGCCGCATGTCGCCCCTGACCCTCGGGAACCCCCTCGGTCGCCTCCGACGCCTATAAAATCATCCCCGATGCAAAAACCCTCCCCCCCCCCCAGGATTTTCCCAAATACGCAACAGAGCTCCGCCGCCATCGCCGACAAGTTTCGGGGGTTCAGAAGGTCCTGTTCCGGCACCCTGCCGGGACGGGGATCGACCGCCGGGGCCATCTCCATCAACACCGCTGCTTCCCGCGATGAGGAGGGAGTAGTCCCTCACCGGGGCTGAGACTTATACAAGTAGCTATGTGGTTATCTCTCTCCCATGATGTGATCTTCGTTGTGATCATGAGCTTTGTTAGTGTAGTTGAATACATGATGTTTCCCTATGTGTAATGGATATGATGTTGCTCAAGTGGTGTTATTTATTACAATTTCCGGAGCCACCGTTGTGATCATGGTACCTCGGTGACAGGATGGGTGCCGTGTGTGACTCTATGGATAATAGATTGGAAGGATCTTCATCATGAGTTTGTTCTTTATTTGTTGGATTGAATAGATCATGAGGTTTCTTGATGCTTGTATTATAGAAGAAAGAGACTATTCAAGAAATAGGTTGTGGTGTTTGTTAGTACTATCTTTGGATGCGGATAGTGACAGCATGAAGTGTTCATAGATGTGGAATACGAACTTTAAGGTGTGTTTTTCGTAGCCCTACGCAATTCTCATCCTATTTGATGCACAAAAGAATGATCTCCGAGTAACGTATACCACGCATGTATTTTTGTGGGAACTATCATGTGTTTAATTATGTTAATGATGTTGAGAGTAGTCACTAGTGAAAGTATGAAGCCTACGCCTTGTTTCCAAGTATTGATACACCGTTTTTAGTCACTGTTGTCACTTGTTTGCTTGCTGCCATTTTTATTACATAATTATAAAATCACCTTTTACCATCCATATCACTTGCATTTTACCATCTCTTCGCCGAACTAGTGCACCTATTGTCGTGGTATGAACCGATGGTGAAGATACGGGACTATGTACGCGCGGGCATCGTCGATGTGGGTTAGTAGACGAACGACACGGGAGACAAGATTTATACAGCTTCGGGACCCGGGAAACATCATCCGGTAATATCCCTACGTGCTGTTTGGGGCTAGGTTGTATTCCTCTCACGGTGGAAGTCGCCGATGAGGCGGCTCCTCTTGTCTAGATCTGTCTAGACCTGCATTGGGTCTGTCGGGTCTGTCTAGGCCTATTGGGTCGTGCCCTCTTTGGGGCGCCTTGCCCCTCCTTATAAAGGTGGAGGAGGCCGGCTTACAAGTAGAGTCCTCTTAGGACTCGGCTAATCTATTACAAGTTGGAAAGGTGAGTCCTTTCCTATTCTAACTAGAGTCGGCCTGCTGGGCTTACTCCTGGTGGGCCTCGTTGATCCTCCTTGCGGGTACCCGTGTCCCATATCCCCGACAGTAGCCCCCGAGCTTTTGGATGACTCGCAGAGTCATGCGGAAGGTCTTGATTTGTTGAAAAAATGGGACACGGAGTTTGTGCCGGGTTCTTTGCCGGCTTGTAGATGTAGTGCTTGCCGAGTCGTCGATGTCAACGATGTCACGGAACCTGGCTTCAGCCTTTGCCGAGTTGTCGATGTAGACTTTGCCGAGTTGTCGATGTAGATGTTGCCGGGTTGTCGTTGTAGATTTTCCTGAGTTGTCGATGTAGGCGTTGCCGAGTCGTCGATGCCGGCTTCGCTTGCCGACTTGTTAATGCCGGCTCCTCCTGCCGACTTGTCATTGCCGACTTCTTCTGTCGACTTGTTAATGCCGGCTTCTCCTGCCGACTTGTTAATGCCGACTTCTCCTGTCGACTTGTTGATGCCGACTTCTCCGAGCGACTTGTTGATGGTGAGTCGGAATTTTCTCCGAGTCCTTTTGACGAGTTGTATGACTTTGCTCGAGCTTGTTTACACCGGTATATGTATAGCCCCCAAGCGCCGAGTTGTTAACTTGTGACAGCTTGGAGCTTGTATAGATGACTCATAACTTCAGATGATGTAGCCCCCGAGTGCTGGGTCGTTTGCCTGCGACGACTCGGGACTCCTTGATGTATAACTCATGACTTTCAGATGATGTAGTCTCCGAGTGCTGGGTTGTTAACCTGCAACAACTTGGAGATAAAAACTTTTGGAATTTGATTACTGCTTAACTTGTAGAAAAACCTGATCCGTGAGTAGCCCCCAAGCGCCGGGTTGTTTGCCTGCGACAACTTGGAGCTTCCAACTTTGTATTCCCTTTGACTTAAACTGAAAACCTGATAACATGTAGCCCCCAAGTGCTGGGTTGTTTGCCTGCAGCAACTCGGAGCTTAAAACTTTTTGAACTTGATTGATGCTTGAGCTGATTTGGTTCTTATAACCCTTATTAGTTTTATACTGATGAATAAGTAGGCCCTGCCCGGTCTTTGCTAATTAGTAGCCGGTTTGTTGTACAGGTTGCATCTGACTTATCAGATAAAACTAAGGAATAAGTTGGCCTCTTTGCCAGGTCAATGAGTATAAAGCTTGGCTTTTTCCTGAAAGACAAGCCCCCAAGGACCTAATGATCAAAGTTAATAAAGACGCACTTACTGGGTGTCTCGGCAAAACTCTTACTGTAGAGAAGCCGGCTTTATCCCCTTGATCATAATAATCAGAGCTCTCTGGGCTCGTTGGTATTGCGGAGCTCTCTGGGCTCGTTGGTGTTGCGGAGCTCTCTGGGCTCGTTGGTGTTGCGGAGCTCTCTGGGCTCGTTGGTATTACGGAGCTCTCTGGGCTCGTTGGTGATATATAAGTTTTAAAGAAATCCATTGCGAGCAAATATAACTCGACTTTGAAAAAATCCGGTGCAAGCAGTAGATAGCTCGACTTTGAAAAATCCGGTGCAAGCAATAGATAGCTCGACTTTGAAAAAATCCGGTGCAAGCAATAGCTCGACTTTTGAGAAATCCGTTGCGAGCAAAGGATAGCCCGACTTTAAATAAATTTGGCGCGAGCTATTTGAGAGCTCGACTTTTTAGAAATCCATGGCGGGTTTAAAAAACCCAACTTTGAGATTTGGCTATATTAAGCTTCCAAGAATCGATTTGATATGCCACTTAGAATTTTCTGAGATAATAACTGTACTCAACTTATATTAGCCCCCTTGAATTATTTAAAACTTACTTTGTAATCTTCTAGATTATCTCTGCAATTTTCTCATAAATTGGATATATAGCTCTCGGAATTAACCCGGAATTAATTTAAAGGGGACTGACTTTATATAATTTAATCGACTGAAAATTTAAAAATATACTGAATAAAACTTAAATAGAAATGCAACTTAGCTGTTTTATTTTTCGTAGCTGATGACGATGCTGGTGAGTCGACGATCCGCTGAGGTTGACTCGCTAAAGGCAAGATCGTCCGAGTCCTCCTGACTCGGCTCGCAGACTCCTTTAATTGGCCAGCTGAATTACTAGTAGCACACTCTTTTTTTTTTCTTCTTTCCGACTTGGATTAGTAATACGCTCAATGATGGCTTTGCACTAGTACTAATAGAACTCGGTATTCATCTTTCCTTTTTTATTCTTGATTCTTCCTCGATCCGTGTGCGTCAAGGTGGAGCACGTCTTCTTTGCTTCAGCTGGCGTACGCAATCATGCTGTCCAACTTTCCTTCTGATTTGCTTGTTTAGATCATGTGGTCCGGCTCCCTGACGGATGCTTGCTCTTCTTTTTCTTTGTTGGGAGAAACGATTTGCGTGGTCCGACTCGTACTCTATTTAATCTTTGCATGCATGTGCTTGCACGTACATATCCAAAACAGCCAGCACTTGTCCTCTTCCTTTGATTCTTGAATTGTCTTACTTGAAACATGTGCAAGTCAAGGTAATACTAGTTGGCTCACGGTCTTCACGATGATATCCAGCGAGTAACTCAAAATACTTTTTTCCTCTTTGATTACTTTCCTTATCCAAAGCCTGGCGTTTTTGATGAATCAGTACCCAGCGCCAGCGATCACCAGCGGTCGGCTTCGATTTGGGTACGTATTGAATAGCAATTCCTGTCGGCTCCGGAATCCGGATGTCTTGAGCGAGTCGTCTCCTCCTTGGAATCCCAGCTAATGTCGAACTTGAAGGATGAACTCAGCACGGCAGTTGTTTGGCAGGTCGCAATTCCGATCTCAAGGTGTCTGGATCAGCTGGACGCGAGGACGGTGTTGATGTCGAGCCCCCGCAGCCGTGTTGATGAAGAACTTGATGTGTCCGAGCCGCTTAACCGATGTGTTGATGAACTCGCCGCCGTCGTTGATGAAGATGGACCCATCGAGTTGTGAATCCACGCGCACTGCGCCCCACGGTGGGCGCCAAATGTCGTGGTGTGAACCGACGGTGAAGATAAGGGACTACGTACGCGCGGGCATCGTCGATGTGGGTTAGTAGATGAACGACACGGGAGAAAGGATTTATACAGCTTCGGGGCCCGGAAAACATCATCCGGTAATACCCCTACGTGCTGTTTGTGGCTAGGTTGTATTCCTCTCATGGTGGAAGTCGCCGATGAGGCGGCTCCTCTTGTCTAGATCTGTCTAGACCTATTGGGTCGTGGGGTCTGTCTAGGCCTATTGAGTCGTGCCCTCTTTGGGGCGCCTTGCCCCTCTTTATAAAGGTGGAGGAGGCCGGCTTACAAGTAGAGTCCTCTTAGGACTCGGCTAATCTATTACAAGTTGGAAAGGTGAGTCATTTTCCTATTCTAACTAGAGTCGGCCTGCTGGGCTTCCTCCTGGTGGGCCTCGTTGATCCTCCTTGCGGGTACCCGTGTCCCATATCCCCGACACCTATACAACTGACAATTGTATTAGGTGTGTTGGGGACACAAGAGACTTCTTGTATCTTAATTGCAGGGTTGCTTGAGAGGGATATCTTTGACCTCTACCTCCCGTGGATTCGATAAACCTTGGATACTCACTTAAGGGTTGCTTGAGAGGCCGAACAAGTCTACACAAATAGAAGTGTGTAGTAGACATCACTGGCCGTCGGCACAAAGAATGCCATCGGCGTAGTCAAATTAGGACCGACGGCCACCGTCGGCGTAGCGTGGTTGTGCCGACGGCCACCGTCGGTATAGGCGGGCCGTTGATACCCACAAGTATAGGGGATCGTTGAAGTCTTCAATGTGTAAATATAGTATCGATCTCACGAAGAGTAGAAGGTATAAGTATTTATCCTCTCAAATAAGAGCGTCACTACTCTTATTATCTATGCACTAGACAAACTAAAATGATTAAATGATGCAAGTGTTTTTGGGTTTTTGGTGTAGAGTTTGCAATAAAGTAAAATGCTGAAAATGCAATATGACAAGTGAAAGCTCTCAAAGAGAGAAAGCCCAATCCTCTATGCAGCAAGAGGACAAGCTCAAGTGTGTGTTTCTTATAGGTGGAGATAGTTCCCAAGGGCTACCTAGACTTCATGGCATAAATATTTCTAGAACAACAAGGTAAACATTTTGTCAAGTTTTAATCTTCTTTGGACGGAGCCATAATTAGGAATAGCTAGATAAACAAACTAAACCTCTTATGATGGATCATGTGGCCAAGTGAATGACTGCACAAGAGTTATTAAGACATAAAGTCACACCATAGCATTAATCTTTAAGGTCCCCGATACTAATACCCCATAAAGTAACTTCATGATTCGGTCTCAGGTTTACTTGTCCCCCTAAGTCGTCCTCAATTCATCACATTATGGTGTTCTCCTATGAGCCCATATAGGTGAAGTGATATGCTGACAAGTAGTAGACTCGGCAAATCCCAAGGTTGTGTACCCCGGGTTGATTGAGGGGGAGAGAGTATGAACGTTGGTGGCTGTGACGGCTAACAGGGGGCGAGTTTACCCAGGTTCGGCCCCTCGAGGTGAGGTAAAGACCTACTCCTGCTTGTCTGGAATTATCGAGGTGGCTACAATGGCGAGATGGAGATCTCGCTAGGGTTTGCGTGCTGCTTGCCTGACCTAGATGACGCACCCTCCTGGCCTTTATATCACAGGCCAGGTCTCGGGTGGACGGTGCGGATTGCACGTTACAGAATAAGGAAGATCATCACCGGCCTAACCAGCTACTTGGGCCACATGGTACACTTCATGGGCCTCTCTTGGCGTGACCCAGGTACTACCACCGTGGGGTACCCGAAAGGTAGCCCCACGACAGTAGCCCCCGAGTGCTTAGTCGAATCGCAGAGTCGAGTAAAGGACTCCTTCCTCCGGGCACGCCACCTGACTCCTTCACGAGTCAATCTTCGGCTGCTACTGTCTTGAATAATCGAGTGCGCTTCATGATCTTCTTGACTCGTCAGCTTTCGACTGTCGTTGTCCTTAGTCATCGGGTGCGCGAACAGCGCTCCCGATGGGAGTAGCCCCCGAGATTAAGCTGAATTGCTTGCAATTGAGGTTAAACTCAATTTTTCTTCACTCGAAAAGCCCGCTCCCGATGGGAGTAAAAAGATGACTCGAAATGCCCAAGTCAAAACTGGCCTTGCTCGACTTATTTTGTACTCAGCCTTGATGGCCTACGGAATCGACTTAAACTCAGCTCTGAAAGCTTACTGGTTGGAGTCCACTCGAATGATGAATTCGGGTGTCATCAGCTTTGTAAAGCTTACTATGTACTTGTCTTACTCGAATGGATTATCGAGTCGACTCAGCTCTCAGAGCTTACTGTTCCTTGTTGCACTCGAAAAAACTGTCCGGGTGCTCCATCAGTCCGTTAGCTTACTTGACACGCCTCCGCTGATGACGTCAGGGCTGACGTTTTCGGCGTGCTCTGCATCCGATGGGACGTAACAGAGTGGTCCCGGTGTCAGTATTGACTGTTCTGACCGTTGGGCGCGAAATTTTCGTGGTATGATGATGGCGCCTCGATTCCCGCGCGTAGTGGGCGGCGTGGCCGGCGACGGTTGCTATCTCCGCGCGACACGTGGACGGACGGATGTTGCCTCGAATTGCCGCGTCGCGGAGGACGGCCAGGATGAACTGACCCCGCGGTACATAATTTTCACCGCGGTGGGGAATAGTTCACGCCTTCCTCATTTCGCCGCCATCTCCTCTGCTTTCTCCTCCAGTGCTGTTCCTCCATTGCTGCCCTTGCGCCCAGTTCACCAGAAACTCTCTCCTCCCCCGCTAGCACCATGGGCCAGAAGAGGGTGAAGGGAGCGGAAGGCTCCGCCGCCGGCGACGACGCCGGCATGAAGAAGTTGGAGGGCGACTGGGGGAAATCGTCCGTGAAGGCGGCGGAGCTGGACACCCTCCGCGAACAAGGATTGCTACCGCCGACGAGCACGGCGACGACGCGCGCCCCCGGTAAGGATGTGATCCCCTCTCCTCGCGATGGGGAGCGCGTGTGCTTCGTGGAATTCCTTCCACGGGGCTTCGGGTTCCCCATCCACGATTTTGTTCGTGGTCTTCTTTACACCTATGGGATTCAGATCCATGATCTGAATCCCAACAGCGTATTGAGCATCACGAGTTTTATTGTGTTATGCGAGTGCTTTTTGGGGATCGCACCCAACTGGAACCTGTGGAAGTCGCTCTTCATGGTGCGACGGATGGTGGGGCGGTCGAAGCAGACGTTCCCCGTGGGCGGCTTCGGAATCCAGCTGCGCGGCGACACGTGCTTCTTCCAGCTGAAGAAATCTGACTCCGTCCAGAACTGGCGGAAGAAATGGTTCTACATCAAGTGGGACCAAGAAGGCCTTCCCGAGTTCGCCGCTGATCGACCTCTGCGAAGGACCAAGGCCTGGTCGCACCCTCTGTCAAAGGAGGACAAGGAGTTGACCAAGCCACTGCTGGCGCTGCTCCGCGGGTTGCTGACGACGCTCGGACGCGAGACAGGTGGCATTCATCTTATCGCGACTTTCCACAAGCTGAAGGTGCAGCCGCTGCGTCGACGCGAGCAACCAATGTGGGAGCTCGCAGTCGACACCTCGCTTGATGATGCACAGATCGCGACTAAGGTGAAGAACATCACCAGCCTTCGGGCCGCCGATCCGTGCAACGTTAACTGCCCGGTCGAACCATACGGGCCAAACAACCCCGTACCTGAGGTAAGCACCTTGAACTCTCTTTGCTTTGCTTTAGTCGACTGTTTTTCTTGACTCGCTTTTCTCCTCGCTGCTCGTCAGGATCGAAGGGCTTATGTGAGCCTTCCTCCGCTGATGGAGAATGGACCTCACGACGAGGCCACAGTCGTCGAGCAGGACGACGATGAAGACGAACTCCCTTCTGCTCACTCGCCGAATGAGGAAGTGGAAGAGGATGATGAAGACGAAGAGCCGCTGCGGAAGCGGCTAAGACGAAAGAATGTCGACTCCACCTCGGGGTCGTCACCTTTGAAGGAAGTGGTTGCGGAGGACAAGGAAGTCCGCGACTCATCCTCCGATGCGAGTGAGCCGGTAGATCCGCTGTTCGTGCCTCCACTGAATTCAGTGCCGCCCGCTGGGTTTGGGGGGATGGCATCTCCTCCCATGAGCAGCGAGGATGAAGATGTCAACAGGTAAGCCTCAGCGAGTACGCCTTTTGTCTTTGTTCTTCTTTCGACTCCTCGGACGCTTTTCTGAAGTTTTGCTTCTTTACACAGCCATCACACTGGTGGAGATGGCTCTTCGCCTCGAGAAGAGGAACATCAATCCGCGGCTGTCCCGGAGCGAACCACTGGGACACCCGAAGAGGCGCCTAAGGCCAATAATCCCTTGACGTTGAAGACGTCAACCTCCAAGGGGCCAGAAAGAGCTGCTGATACGACTGCAGTGGATGCTGAGCTGCTTGGGCACGTAAGTATATTCTGTCTTGACCTTGCAGATTCTTGTGTCGGGTGCGCGAACAGCGCTCCCGATGGGAGTAGCCCCCGAAGATGTGCGTGACTAGGATAGTCGGGCGCAGATTGACACTTTTGCTCCTTTGCACAGCCTTTTTGTCGCCAGCTGCTGGAGGGAGCCAAGTCCTTCATGCGCATGGAGAAGGAGGAGGGTCGACTCCGCATTGCTCTGGAGCGAGCCAACAGTGAGTACCAACCCGTGCATTCAGGAGGTGTGTCGACTATCTTTGTTTTTGACTTTGATCCGGTGATTCACAGGCGAAAGGGAGAGTCTGGCGAGGTGGGTCGCCGAGCTGGAGAAGTCCCTGGGTGCAGCTCAAGAGCGTGAGCAAACCCGGGGTGAACTAGAGAAGACCCAGGTTGAACGCTTGCTCGGACTCGCCCATGTAATCGGAGGTAAGTATCTCGGCTACTGCCTACTTTGTCTTGTGTTGACTTCGGATGTGTCACAAGTGTGGTCATCTTCGTTGTTCAGAGCCGTGCGGAGGCGCTCCTCCAGAGGATACTTCCAGTGATAATATCGACCTGGAGACGGCTGTTGGCTTCGTTGACCGCGCCCATGCGTATGCTTC
The DNA here is from genome assembly GCA_012064385.1 of Puccinellia tenuiflora. NCBI lineage: Eukaryota > Viridiplantae > Streptophyta > Magnoliopsida > Poales > Poaceae > Puccinellia > Puccinellia tenuiflora. Next base: position 313,363 of record QRDG01000770.1, on the reverse strand, counting down.
GACTGCACTGCAGCAATCTTCAGCGGCGCTGCAGAAGTCGAAAGATGCCCTGGCGAGTGTGCATCGGGGCATCTTCCCCAACCAAGCGTTGCCGGCCGATGTTGATGGACTTGCGGCCCCGTTTGAAGGCGAGGCGACCACCTTAGCGGACTACACGCGTGCTCAGACGGTACGCGGCTCAGAGTTCACTTTCCGGCTTTTGCTTGGTCATGAGGTTTGCAGGCGACTTCGAGGCAGTTGTCAGCGACTTTCCTCGAAAGCCCGATGGCAAGACCAAGTCGCTAAATAGCGTCAAGGCGAAAGCGAGTCAGTTAGCTGTTAAGCTAATTGATACCTTTGAGAAGAAGCTTGCCAGGGCTGCAGAGTTAGCCTCCAAGAAAAGTCGCTCGCAGTCGGAGTCTGCAGTGTAGTCTGTGTAGTAGGGTTCCCTTTTGATTCGCCTTTTGTAGTGAACTTGATGAAGTCTTTTTATCAATGCATTTCCTGATTCCTTCATGTGAATGTACCTCGTCGAGTCTTTTGCTATAATGAATACGGCTTCTGTTTGACACCACATAACTTGGCAGCCAGATGAAAATGCTGCTCCTGAAGTCGCCGAGGCCACCTGTGTGAATGAGGGTGAGGGTACCTCTTCTGCTGTGCCCGCTCGCCAACAGCACCCAGCTGGTCCAACTTCCACACGAAGCGTGAACGACCAGCGGGTGTTTAACTATATGAGGAACAAGATCGTTGAACTTGAGTCGAAGCTGCGGATAGCTGAAGTGGAGCTTGAACGCCTCAGGGCGCGTTCCGCTGGGCCGTTCAATCAGCGCGAACGGTTCCTTCTTGACCAAATTGATCTGATATGTCGACAGCTGCAAGGTTGGACTCTAGCTGCTTCGCTTTGATTTCTTCATGCTTGTGTTGTTCTGCATCTTGACCCGTGAATTGCAGTTGTTAACCCCGACTGGCAAGCCGAAAACACTCGAGGTGAACGAGCGCGTGGAGATGGAAGCCACAGGTAACTCGGTCGAAGCTCGTCAATTCTGGGTACACAGGGAGAGGGCCGTGTACTCGCGCGGATGCTGGATCGCACCTGGCGGGCTGCGTTCATTCTTGAAGGTTGCAGGAAAGCACTCTGGCAAATCAACAAAGTGTTCTTCCCCTTGATGAGCAGCCGACTGGGTTGCCCGCGCTGTTGGAGAGGTTCCGCAGTAGCAGGGCGTTGAAGGAGGTCGTCTTCGGTCAGCTTGTTGCCGGGCCAACACGGCGTTTGCCTATGTTCGACTGCATCGACCTCATGTTCCCTTGGACATAATACTTGATGGCTTTGCCTAGAGATGTTGATATGCTGAATCCCTTGAGGCCGCACGTCAGGTGATGCAACAGGTCCTGAATCATACAGAGCGACGTGTAGGGCCACTGGATGCGCCAAAGGAAGAGCCTGTCGACTAAGAATAGCAGTTTGTTGTATGATGTTAGCTTGTAACATAAATATGCATGTATGTATGCCCATGTGATGTATAATGTGTGATTTTGCACTCGTAGACCTGTATGGCGCGAGCCCCCGAGTGAATCGAGTGGCGGCCCAGGGTTTTTGAGTTATGCCTGTGCGGCGCAGCCCCCGAGTGATTCGAGTGGCGGCCTAGGCTGGACTTAGACCTGTATGGCGCGAGCCCCCGAGTGGTTCGAGTGGCGGCCTAGGATTTTCGAGTTATGCCTGTGTGGCGCAGCCCCCGAGTGATTCGAGTGGCGGCCTAGGCTGGACTTAGACCTGTATGGCGCGAGCCCCCGAGTGGTTCGAGTGGCGGCCTAGGATTTTCGAGTTATGCCTGTGTGGCGCAGCCCCCGAGTGATTCGAGTGGCGGCCTAGGCTTGGGACTTAGACCTGTGTGGCGCAGCCCCCGAGTGATTCGAGTGGCGGCCTAGGCTGGACTTAGACCTGTATGGCGCGAGCCCCCGAGTGGTTCGAGTGGCGGCCTAGGATTTTCGAGTTATGCCTGTGTGGCGCAGCCCCCGAGTGATTCGAGTGGCGGCCTAGGCTGGACTTAGACCTGTATGGCGCGAGCCCCCGAGTGGTTCGAGTGGCGGCCTAGGATTTTCGAGTTATGCCTGTGTGGCGCAGCCCCCCCGAGTGATTCGAGTGGCGGCCTAGNCAAGACCAAGTCGCTAAACAGCGTCAAGGCGAAAGCGAGTCAGTTAGCTGTTAAGCTAATTGATACCTTTGAGAAGAAGCTTGCCAGGGCTGCAGAGTTAGCCTCCAAGAAGAGTCGCTCGCAGTCGGAGTCTGCAGTGTAGTCTGTGTAGTAGGGTTCCCTTTTGTCTTAGGGTTCTTCTTTTGGTCATAGCCTGTAATGAACCAATACAGTTTGCGGGTCTTCTGGCCGCGGCAAACTGATTCTGAAATGTGAATATGTGTCTTCGAGTCTTTTGTCATACTTTCTTCTAGGACGTGATCTTTTCCTTGCTTGACACTGTCGAACTTGGCAGCCTGAGATGGGTGAGACTCCCGAGGTTGCTGTGCCGCTGGTGTGGGTGAAGACGAGGATACTTCTTCGGCTGCACCCACTCGCCCTCGTCGTCGAGCGCGTGCAGCCCACGCGCGGAGCGCCAATGACCAACGAGTGTTCACCTATATGAGGAACAAGATTGTTGAACTTGAGTCGAAGGTGAGGAACTGCCAAGTTGGAGTTGGAGCGCTTGAAGTCACGGCCTGCTGTGCCGTTCTCACAGCGTGAGGAATTCCTTCTTGGCCAGATAGACCTGATCAGTCGACAACTGCAAGGTTGGTCTTCTGACGCTTAGCTCTTGTTTCTTTACGCTTGCACTGTTCTAAGTGCTGGGTCTTCATGCAGATGTGAATGCTGACCGGACGGCCGAGCAGGGTCGAGTGGACGAGCGAGTGGATATAGAAGCCGCCGGTGACTCACTCGAAGCTCGTCAATTTTGGTCGGACAAGTCCAAGGGCAGTATACTTGCAAGAATGCTGGATCGCACCTGGCGGGCTGCTTTGCTCTTGGAAGGTTGCAGAAACACTCTATTGCAGGTCAACAAGGTGTTCTTTCCTCACAACGAGCAACCTAGCGGACTGGCTGCGCTGCTGGAGAGGTACCGTGAGGGTAAGTCAAGGCGTTGAACGAGGTCGTGCACACCCAGCTTGTTGCCGGGGCGAACGTGGCGCTGGCGTACGTTCGAATGCATCGGCCCCATCTTCCCTTGGACAAGGTGCTTGACGGCTTGCCTGGAGCAGGTGACTACGCCGATACTCTTGCGGCTGCGCGTCAGATGATTCAGCAAGTCCAGGCCTTCAGCGAGCAGCTTGTGGGGCCGCTTGATGCGCCGAAGGAGGAACCTGTAGAGTAAAGAATAGCAGTCTGTTGTTGTATGATATTAGCTTGTAACGTAGGTATGCATGTATGTATGCCCATGTGATGTTTATTTGCTTAATGTACAATGTGTGATTTTTCACCTCGTAGACCTGTATGGCGCGAGCCCCCGAGTGGTTCGAGTGGCGGCCTAGATTTTCGAGTTATGCCTGTGCGGCGCAGCCCCCGAGTGGTTCGAGTGGCGGCCTAGGCTGGACTTAGACCTGTATGGCGCGAGCCCCGAGTGGTTCGAGTGGCGGCCTAGGATTTTCGAGTTATGCCTGTGTGGCGCAGCCCCCGAGTGGTTCGAGTGGCGGCCTAGGCTGGACTTAGACCTGTATGGCGCGAGCCCCCGAGTGGTTCGAGTGGCGGCATAGGATTTTGAGTTATGCCTGTGTGGCGCAGCCCCCGAGTGATTCGAGTGGCGGCCTAGGCTGGACTTAGACCTGTATGGCGCGAGCCCCCGAGTGGTTCGAGTGGCGGCCTAGGATTTTCGAGTTATGCCTGTGTGGCGCAGCCCCCGAGTGGTTCGAGTGGCGGCCTAGGCTGGACTTAGACCTGTATGGCGCGAGCCCCCGAGTGGTTCGAGTGGCGGCCTAGGATTTTGAGTTATGCCTGTGTGGCGCAGCCCCCGAGTGATTCGAGTGGCGGCCTAGGCTGGACTTAGACCTGTATGGCGCGAGCCCCCGAGTGGTTCGAGTGGCGGCCTAGGATTTTCGAGTTATGCCTGTGTGGCGCAGCCCCCGAGTGATTCGAGTGGCGGCCTAGGCTGGACTTAGACCTGTATGGCGCGAGCCCTCGAGTGGTTCGAGTGGCGGCCTAGGATTTTTGAGTTATGCCTGTGCGGCACAGCCCCCGAGCGGTTCGAGTGGCGGCCTAGGCTGGACTTAGACCTGTATGGCGCGAGCCCCCGAGTGGTTCGAGTGGCGGCCTAGGATTTTTGAGTTATGCCTGTGTGGCGCAGCCCCCGAGTGATTCGAGTGGCGGCCTAGGCTGGACTTAGACCTGTATGGCGCGAGCCCTCGAGTGGTTCGAGTGGCGGCCTAGGATTTAGGTAGATTGCTCGAAAAGGAAGAAATGACAAGTCTTTTACTTCAAACATTTTTATTGATTCTCGCAAACAGGCCGCCTCGTTAAAACCCTTCCAGTCCCCTTAGGTACCCTGGCGAGGGAAAGAGTGCGTAAGAAACCTGCTGCTACTTAACAAGGTGAAGCTTACAAGCTGGGTTCGATCAGGCGTAGAAGCGGCGTAACTGTGCCACGTTCCACGGATTGCTGCAGACTGTCCCTGTCTTCGAGTCCTTCAGGCGGTAAGCTCCGTTGCCGATTGCCTCTGTCACAATGTATGGCCCCTCCCATGGGGAGGCGAGTTTGTGCACCTTCTTCTGCTTGAGCCGGAGAACCAGGTCTCCTGGGACGAATGCTCTAGGCCGCAGTCGCCGACCGTGGTAGTTGCGCAGGTCTTGTTGGTACACAGCTGTGCGGCTGAGAGCGATGTCGCGTGCCTCATCCAGGACATCCACATCATCTTCAAGTGCTTCTTCAGCATCAGACTCGTCGTATGCCACCACTCGTGGAGCGTCAAATTTGATGTCGCAGGGCAGGACTGCTTCGGCACCGTACACCATGAAGAATGGTGTATACTGGGTAGATCTGTTTGGCGTGGTGCGTAGGCTCCACAGCACACTTGGTAGCTCCTCCACCCAGGCTCCTGCGGCTCGCTTCAATGGTACTCGCAGACGCTTCTTGATGCCTTTGCTGACTAGGCCATTGGCCCTTCTCGACTTGCCCATTGGACTGCGGGTGCGAGACGATGCATACTGAGCTTGACACCTTGTTCAGAGCAGAAATCCCTGAATTCTTCGGCTGTGAAGTTCGTCCCGTTGTCGGTGATGATGCCGTGTGGCACACCGAACCTGAAGATGATTGACTGATGAAGTTGACCGCTGAGGTTGCGGTTGAGCTTGTGATTGGGACCGCCTCAATCCACTTCGTGAACTTGTCGACTGCCACCAGGAGGTGAGTGTGCCCGCCTGGGGAGGATTTCTTGAAGGGACCTACCATGTCGAGTCCCCATTGCGCGAAGGGCCACGCGAGTGGTATTGTCTTCAGTGCCGACGCTGGTGCATGCGGCTTGTTGGCGAACTCCTGACAGCCAACGCACTTTTTGACCAGTTCTTCTGCGTCTTGCATTGCGGTGGGCCAGTAGAACCCTGCTCGCAAGGCCTTGGCCACCAGTGCTCGACTGCTTGCGTGGTGCCCGCATATGCCGGCGTGTATGTCGAGTAAGATTGCTTGGCCGTCGGCTGGATCGATGCACCTTTGGAGGACTCCTGAGATGCTTCTCTTGTAGAGCTCGCCATTGATGATGGTGAAGCCTTTGGAACGGCGGACGATGCGCTTGGCTTCGACTGGGTTCTCCGGCAGCCGCTGGTGCAGCATGTAGGCCAGATACGGGCTCGTCCACGTGGGCTCGACTAGCATTATCTCCATGACCTCCTTCTCCGTGCTTGGCGGGTTGGCGGTGCTTGCTGCCGATGTAGAGGGTCCTGGCGGGGGCCGGACCTTGATTGAGCGCTGTGTGATGCACTCGAGGAAGACTCCGGGTGGCACCGGAGCTCGATCCGAACCTAGGTTGGCCAGGACGTCAGCTTCTTCGTTGCTTTCGCGGCCGATGTGCCGCAGTTCACAGCCGTCGAAGAGGCCTTCCAGTTGATTGTACAGCTCCCTGTAGGCTATCATGTTGTCAGCGATGGCATCACACTGCTTCATGGTTTGCTGCACAACCAGATAGGAGTCACCGTAGATCATGAGGCGAGTGGCGCCGCAGTTCTGGGCCATCCGCATGCCGTGGATCAGTGCTTCGTACTCTGCTTCGTTGTTGGAAGGAGTTGGGAACTTCATCTGCAGCACGTACTTCAGCTTGTCGCCTTTAGGTGAAATGAGCACGACTCCTGCTCCGGCTGAGTTGAATTTCTTAGATCCATCAAAATACATTGTCCATGCATTGGACAAGTCGGGCTCGTCGGGCAGTTGTGCTTCTATCCACTCTGTGGTGAACTCTGGGAGGACCTGAGCCTTGATTGCCTTCGGGTGTGCGTACTTCAGCCCCCATGGCCCTAACTCGACAACCCACTTAGCGACTCTTCCTGTCGCGGCTGGGTTAGTGAGGATGTCGGATAGGGCAGAGGAGCTTACCACCTGTGATCGGGTGCTCGGAGAAATAGTGGACCACCTTCCTGGACGTCATGAAGACTCCGTATGCCAGCTTCTGGTAGTGCGGGTATCGCTGCTTGGAATCAGTTAGTACCTCGCTGAGGTAATACACAGGTCGCTGAATAGGGTGACTCTTTCCTTCTTCCTCCCGCTCGACTACGAGTACGGTACTGACCACCCTGTTCGTGGCTGCCACATATAGGTACAGTGGCTCGTTCTCATGTGGTGCCACCAGCACTGGAGGGGTTGTGAGGGTCTGCTTCAGTTTGTCGAATGCATCTTGTGCCTCCTCTGTCCACTCGAACTTGTCTGCCTTTTTCATCAGTTGGTAGAAGGGCAGGGCCTTTTCTCCCAACTTACTAATAAACCGACTGAGTGCTGCGACTCTGCCGCTAGGCATTGTACTTCATGAAGTTTGGTCGGTGCAGGCATGTCGAGTATGTTCTGCACTTTCTCAGGGTTGGCTTCGATTCCTCTCGCAGAGACAAGATACCCCAGTAATTCTCCGGCTGGGACGCCGAAGACGCACTTTTCTGGGTTTAACTTGATCTGGTACTCGTTAAGCGCGTCGAAGACCTTGCGGAGGTCGTCGATGAGGCTGTCCTCTGTGCGGGTGGTGACGACTATGTCATCGACGTAGACCTGGACGATCTGTCCTATGAGCTCCTTCAAGCAGGCCTGCATCGTGCGCTGGTATGTGGCTCCAGCGTTCTTCAACCCGAAGGGCATCATCTGGTAACAGAATACACCGTGTGGTGTGATGAACGCCGTCTTCTCCTGGTCCTCGACTTTCATCCTGATCTGCTGGTACCCAGAGTAGGCATCCAGGAAGGATAGGCGTGCACAGCCTGCAGTCGAATCGACGATCTGATCAATCCGCGGGAGCGGAAAGTGATCCTTGGGGCAGCATTTGTTGATGGCGGTGAAGTCGACGCACATGCGGAGTTTCTTCGTCTTCTTCTTTTCCACCAGTACCGGGTTTGCTACCCACTCTGAATCCTTTATTTCCCGAATAAATCCGGCGTGAAGCAGCCGGTCGATCTCCTTGCTGATAGCATCTCTCTTAGGACCCGCGAAGCGCCTCAAGGTCTGCTTGACTGGTCTAGCGTCTTTACGGACGCGTAAGGAGTGCTCGGCGAGTTCCCTTGGTATACCTGGCATGTCAGAAGGTTGCCAGGCGAATATCTTCCAGTTCTCGCGCAGGAACTCGACAAGCGCGCTTTCCTATGCGCTAGTCAGGCTTGATGACACCCTGACCGTCTTGTCGGCGTCCGTCGGGTGTACCTGATGGGCCCTTGTGTCGTCGCTTGCGTTGAATGCAGATTCCTTGGATGATTTCTTCCGTGGTGGAAACAGAGTCCTGTCGTTGTCGACTGCCATCATCTCCAGGTGCTCGTCCATCCCAAAGAACTCAGAAATCCTGCTGAACTCGCGGTCGCAGCTGTCAGACCGGTCGAAGTCGCCTTTTCACCGTGATGACACCCTTTGGTCCCGGCATCTTGAGCAGGAGGTAGGCGTAATGGGGTACTGCCATGAATCTGGCGAAGGCCGGACGACCCAGTATGGCATGATATTGTGACTTCCAGTCGACTACCTCGAAGTCGATCGCCTCTCGCTGGAAGTTTTCGGGTGTGCCGAATATGACGTCGAGTGTAACTGTTCCCATGGGCGTGACTGCTTGCCCTGGTACGATACCGTGGAAGGTATTTGCTGATGGCGTTAGGTTGGATGTTGACCTGTTCATCCTTCTTAGGGTGTCGGCGAAGATGATATTTATACCGCTGCCTCCATCCATGAATACCTTCTTCAAGGTGTACTCCCCGATCTGAGCTTCGACTACCAGAGCAGCGTGCCCGGGTCGTGGTATCGCCGGCGGGTGGTCCGCTCTGGAGAAAGTGATCGCTGTTTCTGAGCCTCTCAGGTAATCGGGTACTGCAGGTGGATTGGTGAGTGCTTGGTAGACCTGGCGGGTGATGATTTTCTGGGTCCTGTTGGAAGGACGTCCCTTCTGTATCATGTTGATCTACCCACGTGCTGCCGGGAACACGTTAGCAGGATCCTGCGGCTGTGGCTGTGGTTGTTGTTGTTGTTGCGGGTAGAAGGCCAGCGCTGCTTGCGCTGGGTTGGCGACTGGAGGAGGAGGTGGCGCCTGGAGGGCCAGCTATGCGGCTGGCTGTGCCACGGGTGCCGCTTGATTATCACGCCGTCCGTTCTGAGGGACTATTCGCGCAAACGCCCTGTATATCTTACGCGCCTTTCTGCAATCCTTCAATAGGTGGCGGGATCCCCACTTGCCTGTTTCTGTGTCCCTGAACATGTGATGCTTGCAAGGTTGCTCTAACTCTTCTTCCTCAGTCAGTGGGCGTCTCCGCCACTCGCGCTTGCGACTTCCGTCTCTATGGTAGCCACTGCCACCGTCCTGATTGTATTGCCTTTCACTCTCACGGGGGGTTTCGAATCCCGCCGCTACTAACTCGATCGAGTCGTTGCCGACGTAACGCGGCTTCTTCTTCAGGCGCCCTTCTCGCCAGTTGCTGGGTCCTGCTTCTTGCCTCGGAGATCGTGGTGCATCACGAACAGAGTCTTCTCCATCTGCCCACTGGTTGGCTATCTGCATGAGCTCGATCATGTTCCTCGGCCTAAGCCTACCAAACTCCTCACGGAGGTCGCGGCGGTAAACGCCGTGCATGAATGCATCCATTACCCTGTCCTCTGAGGTGGCTCCATCCATGGTGTTGCGAAGTAAGGTCCACCGCTGGATGTACGAACGGAGTGGCTCGTCTCGACCTTGCTTGCACGCCTGGAGCTTAATGAGGGTTGTTGGCCTTGCGTATGTCCCCAGAAAACTCTTCACGAAGGCGTTCCTGAACTCATCCCAGGTGCTGAAAGCGTCCCTGGGCTGAGTGTTGAGCCACCCGCGAGCAGATCCCGTGAGCATCAACTGGATGTACTGCATGGCAGTAGTCGAAGTACCACCTTGACAGCTGCACGCGATGAGGTAGTCTTCCAGCCAGTCCCTTGGGTCTTGCTTCCCGTCATACTTGGGTGTCTCCGCTGTTAGCTTGAAGCCTTTGGGCATCTTCGTGTCGCGGATGTTGAAGCTGAAACATGCGGCTCCGCGTGGCTCGAAGTCGTCGTCGTCGTAGTCGTTGGCTTGTGCACTCGCCGCTCGCAGCCGTCGACTGCGGTCCACCCTTCTCTGTGCGACGACGTTACGGACATCTTCGCCTGGCTGCGGCTGTCGCAGTCGAATTGGGGCTGGGTCTGCAAGTGGTGCGGGTTCATGATCGCGGCGGCCTCGATTCTCGTGCACCCTTTCTGCTGGTGCTGACTTTGCCAGGACTTCCTCGACTTCCCTGAGGGATTGAATTTGTCACCTGTGGAGGCGGGCGTGGGCGTCACCCTCCGGCGGCTGTGTTAGTCGTAGGTAGGTTTCGACCGCCATGAGGGCCGAAGCAGGTGTCTTGGGGACGGGGATTCCGTCCGCATCTTCCGTCATGAATGACGACTCCAGATTGCGAGTGAGGTGGACGCGATCAGCTTCTGGCACCCGTGGCATGCGAGCCCTGTGACGTCCTCCTTGCGAGACTTCCTCTGATCCGGCCAAAAACGAGTGTGCTGCCCTCCTGGCACTCGACGCGTCGGCCAACTCTTTGCGCCGAATCAGATCGGCCTTCTCTTGGCGGACTCGCTCGGACTCCTTCCAAAGCAAGTATTGGACCGCCAGTTGGTCTTCTCGGGGTTCATCTGGTGAAGGGAACGTGCCTTCATCCACGTGCTTCATGGCCTGGATCGCCATCTCCCGAGTGATGGTGAGTCTTGTCACCCTGTCCGGCATGGTCACCTCCAGCGGGTATACGGGTTCCCCGCCATTGGATCGTGCTGGGCTGGCCATATAGACTTGCGCGGGGTAAACCCGCCGAGTGGGGCTGATGCTCCCAGTCCTGCTTCCTTCGTCTGAGCTATGCTCAGAGTCGAAGATCACAGCGACGTGGCGGGTGCCACGGCCACTGCTACTGGCGACTCCGCGATGCGGAGGCGCGATTGGCGTAGATTTTGGCTTCATCCGGGGCGCGGACAAGAAGGTCGGGGTAGACTTGTTTCGCGCCGGGGTTGCAGTAGATGCGATTTTTCTGGTGACCGCGGGTGTGGTCACCGCAGTCGCCGTTGATGCGGTCGTAGGTGGTGCTGACGCAGTCGAGGTGAACGCGATCTTCGCGGTAGTCGATGACACGACCGCCGTGGCCGCAGTAGATGCGATCTTCGCGGCGGGTGAAGCCGCGGTCGGCGCAGTCGATGTAGATGCTGGCGCGTCCGTCGCGCGCAACGTGGCCAGCGTGGGCCGGAGCGTTCCGCGACTGTCCACCAGATAGCGCAGACTACCGAAGGTAATCCACGTGCTCTGCTGCACCTCAGCGTACGCCGGGAGATCCGCCGGCGAGTGGTGGACGAACTCGAGGAAGCCGGTGTAGATCGACTCCCTGGCGCTGATGCCGTTCTTCATTGCAGATGAGGCCGGCGCAACCATGATTCCAACGATCTGTTCTTCCCACAGACGGCGCCAGTTGACGAGTAGTGGACTCGGCAAATCCCAAGGTTGTGTACCCCGGGTTGATTGAGGGGAAGAGAGTATGAACGTTGGTGGCTAAGACGGCTAACAGGGGGCGAGTTTACCCAGGTTCGGCCCCTCGAGGTGAGGTAAAGACCTACTCCTGCTTGTATGGTATTATCGAGGTGGCTACAATGGTGAGATGCAATCCCGCTAGGGTTTGTGTGCTGCTTGCTTGACCTAGATGACGCACCCTCCTGGCCTTTATATCACAGGCCAGGTCTCGGGTGGACGGTGCGGATTGCACGTTACAGAATAAGGAAGATCATCACCGGCCTAACCAGCTACTTGGGCCACATGGTACACTTCATGGGCCTCTCTTGGCGTGACCCAGGTACTACCACCGTGGGGTACCCGAAAGGTAGCCCCACGACAGCGCTGAAATGCGCTTGCTAGATTATCTGGCCGATAGCCGGATTAGCTGGATGTTGGAATTCTTAGGCCGCATCCGACTGTGTTCTGGGCATACCCGAGCGCAAATACGCTCTGGGATATGCCACCTCCGAAACAAAGCTGGATGAGCCGATCAAGTCTGGTAGTCGGATTATCCGGGCAGGAGCCAGATTATCCTGCCATCTGGATTATTCAGGGCACATCCGAGTTTTGTACGTGATTTGATTTTCACCAGACCTTTCTTGATGCATTCCCTCTTGATAGTACGGTCGCCCTACAACTCAAATAATAAACGAATAAAGTCGGGCACCACTTCTTTTCTCTTTTCACTTAGAAGGATCCCGACCACCTTGTGGAATCATCGAATGGAGCCTATAAGGCTTAAGCACATGGTTGGGACATGCTTATGTTGTCATTAAAGACACGAACCACTTAGAGAGGGAAATGCCCATTCCCATCCTATCTCCTTATCATTCTTCTCAATGATTCTCCTGTTCTTCTTTTTATTCCCCCGTCCTACGGCCGGAGACCTATCTCCTTAGCATCCTACCTCCCACCTCGTGGACGTCTCTCCTCCCAAATTCTCTCGCCTTCCATGGTCGGTGCTCTTCTCCTCCCCATCCAACCTCCCACCTCCAACCATCTCATAGCCAACCTCCTACACCAGCTGGCCACAGCGAAGAAGGCGACGTCGAGCGTTGATCGATCCGGAGGCGAGAAATACACTGATCATGGGGAGGAGGGGTGTGGGTGCGCCATCCGGAGACAAAAGTGGTTGTGACGAAGCTTAGAAGGGATGGTCGCGGCGGCGATAGATTGACGGATGAGGACCAACGGTGTGACGACGGTGTTCTCTTCTCTCCTCTCCTCTCTGGTGGCGTTCTTCCACCTCCCATCCGTTGCGACAAGAAATGGCACCCACCCGTGGGCTGTCGGAATTTCTACCGTGCCCACGGGTGCCCGTAAGCTAGCAGCTCCCAAAAAACAAGATAGAAGGCAAATATAATGAGACGGTCCCACTCCTAGTTTCGTTCTCAAAATATCACTAGGACTTTTTTTTCAACTACATGAGAAACAAAACTACATGCTAAATCCGTATATATGTGTGTGTGATTATTGCAGGTTACGACCTCCAGAATAGAGGTCTCCACTGAAATCATTGGCTTTGCCAACAGAGACAAATGAGGAAAACGCTGAGTTGCAGGTGATTGAACACATTGAGAAGATCAATAGCTGCGGCCCCAAAATGACCACGTCTTCGCGGGCTTTCCAGAAACAAAGCACACAGTTCCTGAACAACATCAGCACACAATATCAAGCACAGGTCAGAGTCACGAGCATGCAACAGTAGCAGAATTAAAACCTTCCTAAAAGGTATTTAACAGGCATGCTATAATACCTTCTGGAAGATCTGGTTGGTCTAATGGAGTACACAATGTTTTGGCGGTTCCGAGATCGCCTTTCGTCCGATCTTTCACGTCCTTCTCAACTTCCTGCAGCAAAAGCATGAAAACTGTATGATAATTTGATAAACATGCTGAACGGAAGCTGGAGTGATACAATGGTCTTTTGTATTTCTAATATATAGGGTAGGAGCGGGTAACTACTAAAGTTCTACTTACTCGCATGCCAGCCAATTTTAATATACAAACTTCTGAATCATAGTCATTAGTCACTCTTATATATTAGTTAACAGTTGCTAAGGATTTTCATGGAAAATTGTTCAGTCTGGGAAGAGAATATGACCGATAGATGTGGACTAGGCCTTCAAATACCTCTTCATCACACCATGGTGCCAAGATCAACTTCTTGTCATCCAAAGCTGCTGTGAATTCATCCCAAGTGTTGACGACTACAATGCAAGCATCTCTCTTTTCTTTGGCTTTTTCAAACAAGCTGTCTTGAACTCCGTCCAGTAGCGCTCTCACATGCGCAACCAAATCGGTCGAAGGGATATCAATCTTGGCGCCATTGTCTCTGCGGACAATGCTCACCTAAAAAGACAAAAGGTTATATTTCCATTTACTGTAAACAAATTAAACACAAGATTGAATGCTCACAAGTTTTGGTTACCTGGTTGTTTACCAGATCTTTTGGACCTATCTCGATTCTCAAGGGAACACCTTTCATTTCCCAGTGAGAATATTTCCATAGGGGTGAGTAGTTCTCACGGGCATCCACGTCTGCCCGAATCCCAGCTTTGTTTAGAGTGCAAACAGTCGACTCACATGCTCCTTTAATAGCCGTCGTGTCGGCATCCTTAGGAATGACGATAACCTGGATAGGTGCCACCTTTGGTGGTAGCACTAAGCCCTTATCATCGCCATGTGTCATCACCATCGCCCCAATCTACAAGAGCATAAGTGTTCAATATGTTACATATGAGAACACAATTTACGTGGACCCTTTAGACGGGATATTCCAAACAATGTACAGCGCAATACAATTTTCTACAAAGTATATAGCACCCCATGACATTGTCAAACTATCACAGATGGTTGTTGCCAACCCTTTTCATTACCACCAAAAGAGCCCTATATTCTGAACATGATGAACCGAACACCAACTATTAGCTACCACTACCAAACTTAGGGCGAATAGTCCAAAATCAGCTCGTTTATAATATAATATATATTTTGTGAAAAATATACCCAGATGTATACCAGCATTCCCCACCTTATCAGTTTCTGCATATTGATATGTGAATGCTTGGCAATGGTAACATGATATTTGAAAGGGGGGGGGGGGGGGGGGGGGGGGGGGGGGGAGTACCTATTCATGAAGAGAATCCACAACATCTATGTCATCAATAGTTCAATACCATGTACCTATTATTCCACCTGTTGTTCTTACACAGTACACTTATAAACTTCTTAATCAATTAACATCAACCAGCAAGATGTCTAAGTAGGTAAGTACAACAATAGGAGTGTACGATATGAGCATTGTTGTCCCACATTTCAGAATTCAGAAGAAAAAAAGGCCCAAGAAGAGAAGTCCAGCAAGAAATCCATTTCAAGTAGAAAAAAAAAAAGAATTACCGTTTGGGTCGAGTACTTCCAAGAGTTCTGCCACACCAAGGACTTTTTATGATTCTCATTCTCAAAACTAATATCAAACATCTTTGCAAAGTTTTGACCAAGAGAATGCGAAGTTGCGCCTTGTATACCACGGCCACTGTTTGGAACAAACGCCTGAAAATAAAGAAATCACTTGCCTTCTTACTAGGACAACTTTAAGAGAAGTAGATGTAGCAAAAGTGCAGCAAAGATTCTCATATCAGTACCTCGACACTGGTTGTATAAAGTCCACCAGCGCATTTTTCCATCTCACTTTTCCTCCCTTTGGACACTGGAACCGCTAAAAATTCTTCATATATCCTTCGGTAGAGTTCCAATATATGGAGAACCTGATGAAATTCCACATGGTTTTTGTTGAATCATTTTATCAAACACAGCTCAGAATTAATAATACTCCCTCAGATCCATAAAAAGTGTCACCCACTTAGTATAAAGTTTATACTAACTTAGTACAAAATGAGCAACACTTTTTATGCATCGGAGGGAGTACAATAGTGTGTTTGTTCAAATGTGCCTTCAATACATCAGGACTTATTCAACTAGTTTTGGGAAAAGATAAATTAAATAAAAACATTAAATTTTATATTTTAGGAATGGAAGTGACTTTATGAGTTTCTACTTTCTACCGATGTAATTTATGAATTAAAAGAAAAATAATTTTCCACAACGTCTCATATCTTATAACTTCATACACTACAGTAGGTCAGCTGAGACTTCAGACTAGCCCTATGTTCACATCATAGTTCATGAATTTAGTCAAAAGTCAAGCCATGTGAAGTTTGACCAATTTATAGAAAGAGCTATCAACATTTACAATACCAAATCAATCTTATTAGATGCATCACAAAATATATTTTCATATTATATCTATAGATCTTATATTATTTGTAAGTTTTTTTCAATAAACTTGTCAAAGTTGGCATAGTTTGACTTCAGAAAAAAATTATACGCCTAGTTTTAGGAACAGAGGTAGTACCGGATAAAACCAACCCATGGCCACCAGTACACAATACTAGTTTACAGCAAACTTTTGCACTATATTAGCGCTTTTCTTAATGAAAATGGCGCGCTCCCAGGCTTGTATGAGATTTTTTTTTACAGTAAACCAATTTTAATATAGTGCGGAAATAAGTACCTCTTCATCAGCCTCCTCTTTAGTCGCAAAACCTGTATGACCTTCTTGCCAAAGAAATTCACGGCTCCTGTGTAGAATAGTTGCAGAATGTTCAATTCAGGCAGCGGATGAGAAAGAGAAACAACTATATATGCGGGGGAAAAGGCTTAATGCACGCAGCCATCATCATGCGACTTTCTTTCAAACACACACAAACGGATATTTTGCATTCACCATAAGCAAACTAGGCACTACGGCACTAGTAAGACAACAAAGGAAGTGTTGGAGGCACTACAGAAGATAAGCAGAGTTGAAGAAGTGCGTAGAGAAACTTAATAGCGAACCAGACAATAAGCTACCTTATGAAAGGAGTTGGACTGCTAAGCTCCCATCGAACAACACTGCACCACTGGTTAAGCTTCAAAGGTAAGTCCCGGTGGCTTCTTATCCATTTAGAGAAGTATGGATACATGACAGTCTCGCTAGTGGGACGGACTGCAATAGGAGCTTCCAGCTCAGATTTTCCCGTTTTAGTAACCCATGCTATCTGGAAAACAAACTAATTGGTTACTTATCTTGTTGTGACATAGCTGACAAAAGAGCTACAAAAGAATAGATAAAGAAAATATGCAAAATACAGAACAGAACCTAAGGGACAAGAGGAGAAAAGCAGACCTCCGGAGCAAAGCCCTCAATGTGGTCCTTCCCCTTGTGCAGAACATTCTCGTTAATAAACAAAGGGAAATAACAAGGTTTCACCTTCAGCTTCTTGATTTCCTCATGAAAGAATTCCTGCAAAAAAAAAAAAAAAAAAAAACACAGTGGTTACTAAAAGGATCAGGGCTACAGCACAAAAATAAAATTCCACAAGATAAGGCATATATGCTCGACAAAACAAAGCAGTAAATCTCTACACGCGGAGAAGTAGCTTTATTTCATCCCCATTGGTGGCATCTGTTGCAGCACTTGCAACAGAATCATGCTTATGTTTGATAGCAAAGAAGGAAAAGTACTAGCAAAAAAAAAAAGGATTGAGAATTTCGTAGGGTAAAACTTACTTTCATCAGCTCCCAGATCTCCATCGCCCATGGCCTCATGATGTAGCAGCCCGAGATGTCGTGGTACTCGATCATCTCAGCGTTAACTACAACCTGGACAAACATAACACAAGGCTTCAGATAAGCCCCTAATGCACGTACGCACAATGGGAGATACGATGTGAATTTTGGTATCTGAGAAGAAAACATATATTCATATAGCAACTCGATCGGGAGACGCACGCACCTCGGAGTACCACTCTCCGAAGCTCTCATCCTTCTTGAACGCCATCGCCATCTTGGTCTCCTTCTTCTTCTTCCCAGTAAACCTAGACGTCAGAAATCCCCTTCTCCGCCTCCTCCCTGGCTGAGATCCGGGGTTGCGAACTGCCGCCGCTGCACGGGATGAAACACGAGTACGCCGGCGGCGAGGGTACTGGCTTCTGCTCTACTTCTCCTAGCGAAATCCGGCGCGCGTAATATGAGCAATTTTTCGATTCTAATATAGCGGTCCACCTTTCGTAAGGTTCAAGTTTTTCTTTTTTTTCAGCGGAAGGTGCAAGTTTTCCTTTTTTTTTTTCTTTTTTTTCAGCGGAAGGTGCAAGTTTTCCTGGGAGAGGCGCTGAAGGCCGGCCGAGCAAGCGAGGCTTGCTATTGGGCCGAAAATGGCCCGGACACCGGAAAAAACAACAAAGGGTGGCTGATAGAATTCAGTCTGGCTTCTCGGCCCAGTTTCGGCATGCTGCTTTTCGGGCCGGACCGAAAGCAGCTGCGCGAGCGGGAATGTGCATTTTTTTAGCCCTCAGATTTTCCAGTTTTCACATAATTTTAGTTCCAGCTGGATTATTTCGCGTCTAAGTCCATGGAAGTGTCTGTTTTTGCTGAAATTTAGGGTCAGTTTTATACGTCTGTGATGCGCTTAACATATTTTCTTCATTATGATGCTTCTATTATATGTTTTCATTTATTGCTCGGATTAATTGTTTAATTACTTTAATTGCTTCAAAAATATTGTTGGCATGTTTTAAATATTGAAACGTCATGTTAATGAATAAATTTGTATCATCATTGCATTATCTGATGTAATCTAGCTATGTTTGCATAAATTGCTGATGACCGGAATCATCGACCGAAATATCACTGAGCTTGCTCATAACAAACTAAACTACCCACTTGAACATGGGGGTGGAAATCATCCTCAAGTCCAGACGGCTCTTGTGTACGACACTAGTAGGAAAAGGTTTATAGGTGGATTACTTAGCCATGACGCACCACCATTTTTTTTGCGTCACGAGTATATAGCCGTGGCGCACCAGACATAGATGCGCCACGTGTAGGCCATTACCCATGGCGCACCAAAGTAGCGGTGCGCCACGGCTAAGTGCATACTGGGTCGACGGAGGGGCACCCTCCTTAGTCGTGGCGCACCCAACCGTTGTGCGCCACGGGTAAGAGTATAGCCGTGGCACACATTATTTCAATGCGCCACAAAATTTTTTTTGACTCCACATAGCCGTGGCGCACCACTATTTTGGTGCGCCACGGGTAAGTTTGCTGCTTTGTGCTCCCATGCCCCCCCCCCCCCTCAGTTTTGGAAAAGCTAAAAGAAAATGTAAAAAAATTCAAAAAATATTTTTTTTAAGATGTAGTTATGTTATGGAACCTAGTTTTTTCGTAAAATAATAAACATGAATTTAGACATATTTTTGCAATAAAACATTATGCTTCGGTAAAACGGCGATAACTTTTACATACGAACTCAGATTTCAACGTTTAATACTTAAAAAAAAACTAGACGAAAAGTTACATCCAAATCAACTCCTATGGTATGATGGGGAGGGGAGGCACCATCGGCTCCTATGGTACCGCTTATGTAGGTGACATGGTAGAGCACTTGGCGCTCCCGCCTAAATTATTTGTCGCGGCGAGCCACCACCACCTCCTCAATCGTCATCCCGACCTCGCCATAACTAGGAGTTCGCGCCTACATCCGCGGGCAGAAGTCGGCCGCCTGCTCCCTCATCTTCAAGACTTCAACTCCATGAAAATGGGTGTGGCCACCACAACGAGAGGGTGTGTACCACACGTAACTTACAACTGCGGCTTTAGACATCCCCTGCTCGAATCTCTTAGAATTCAATTGAACATGTTACATACTATGCACGATAGAACTGATGCTCCGTTCCGTTTACACAAGGTAAACCACAAACACATCAAAATTCAGGGAGGGAGACATGATTACAGGAAGATCCTCGCTGCAGACAACTCGGAAACATTACCAAGTCCCAGTTCCGCGATGAAACAAAATTCAGAACAGCACGCACCATCTACTTGCTCCTCGTCAGCAGTACACAAAACTAGACCGCACAAAACTGAACCGCAGCTTACGGCGGTATAGCTATTGTAGAAACCCAAAAAACAACGGTGGTGACCGGCTCATAGAGCAAACTCCGTTTCAGCTCGTTTCAAGATGCGTGAGACCATGGCGTAGAACTCAGGTTCTTCCTCTTTTACTCGATCGAGCGTGGTGGATTCGTGCGCATCCGCCTGTTGGAAAAAAACAAAAAGGTGGAACCATAAGAACAAGATACACACACCCTTTTTTTTTAATTTCGCCAATGCTTGCGCATTAACATCTGAGTTAAAATTTCACTTATTAAGGTGCTACCGGTACACATGATTTTATTACCTCGCTGAACTTCAGAAGTATTAAGTTTGACACACCGGCAGGCTTTGAAGTATCCCACCTATAACAATATAAAGCACCAGGGAAACGAACATGAATAATCGCATAAAAATGCCAATTCTATTATTAACACACTAATAATGGAAACCATGTATATATCAAGTCATGTTCCTCATTCAGCAAGCAAGATTGCTACTGAAACTTGATACCAAAATGATGTTGAAGACTTAAGATGGACATAACATGTGTGATGGTATGCTGATGAAAGCATAACACACAACTGAAGCTGGCATAACACTAAGTTGTCATCATAAATTAGCAATTACACAGTCAGTGAGCTCAACCTGGACTAACATTTAGAGCAGTAAGCTTACAGTTCGTCTCATTATCCCACATATATGTGCTATGCCATAGACCTTCAGTTATTAGCAAGTGCTATCTGTTATAACATACCAAATTATATTTTTACTCAACCATGTCAGACATGTATAGAACATGTACATAAGTACATAGCTACCACGAAAACCATGATATTTGTCATGTAAAACAGCATTTATCAGTTAAACAGAGAAGCGTACCGGACAAGCATTAGTTCATTGACAGATCTCCACATTTTCCGGCCAGTGTCCTTCATGTTTTGATCTCTAGCACTTCGGCCACGCCACAATTCTTTCACAATGTACATCACCTCTTGAGCATCAACCTATTAATACCAAAAAAAAGGAAATTAAAATTTTCACAATGTGGGGAGGTCAAGAAATCACGTTTTCTCAAGTATTGTCAACTATCAACACAATATAAATAGTCCCATAACACCATAATGCACTAGTAAGAACCTTCCAATTCAGGTTATAAAGTGGCATAGCAACAAATATAATACCTGTCTACCTCCGTTACAAATTATGAGGTGTATTTGAGTGGGCACAAGGATTAATAAGCTTATCAAACCAGAGAAATAGAAGAGAACCATGCTACGCATACTTAAATACATCTGATACAACGAAATTACTAGTTGGTGAAGGTACTACTTATATGTAGGAGAAGTAAATATTGTAAATATGGGCAAACACGGGGGAAAATCCATGCACACCTCATTATAAAACAATATGAAAAGATTTAGGCCTCATAAATTGAAAAGGAGGGGGTAATACCAAAACTTGTTCTGCTGACCCATATACCAGCTCCTCATGCTCAAGAAGACGATGATGAAGAACACGGTAATGATCCAAATCGAGGTTAACAATTGGTTCAGTTTGAAAATCTAAATTGGCAAGCTGAGTAACCACATAGGAGGCCATAACTTGACCAAATATTGCAGGGATAGTTCCAAGTACTGGGATAATGCGAACCCTGAATCCTGGCACAATCTGCATGATGATGATAACCATGTTGTCAGTATTATCTGCAGTGCTAATATATAATCAACTAGATGATATAGAGGAATTTAATTAAATCATCTTCATGCATACAAAGAAGAGAGGAAACATTGCTGTTCAACCAGGTAGCAAGAAAGGTGGCTGGTGCATTCAGATAAAATGAGCTGACCTACCTGGTAATCTGATGGAGTTTCCTCTTCTTTCGAACCTTGAAAAGGAAGTAACTTTGCTTTGGGCTTCTCCAACGAAAAAACTACTGGTATTCCACCTTCAATTCCATGATCCTTCTTCAGACGATACCTTACCTACAGAAAAGAGAAGTGGAGCACATTATTCATAGCACATCCAATATTGATCACATAGCAGCTTCAACAGGGTCCGAAGAGTGAATTTTATTCTTTGAACATAGTTGTCAGTATTTACCGTCCGAGAAAGGGGATCATTGGTTGATTCTCTCAAATCTGCAACACGGATTCGGGTTGGGTCAGCTCGAGCTCCAGCCCCCATTGCAGAAAGTACCCTTAACCCTCTACGTACGCAAGCCGCGAGGAGAGACACCTATCAAAAGATCAACAATATCCAAACTTCTCATGATGATGTACAAAACATAATATTGAATTAATTAACTAGCATGGACAAAACTGAGCCATAATAATTTCCTAAAGACACTAGGATTAAACTACCAAGTAGAGTAGCTTTGTGTTGATTAATCATCAGAATGCTGCGAGATTAGGAGCCTGCACCTCCGTGGCTAATTTTCTTCTGGAGTTAGTTAAGTAAATTGTGATGATGCGTCTAAATCATTCCTTCATTAAATGAAGGCATATGATGTTGCATAGAATACTCACAGCTATTTGCCTATTTCTTCATGAAACTACATAGAGAACGTTCGCAGCAGCATTTAGAGCATAATAACATGACCAATAAAAGGTACACCTGAATACTGAAGAAAAACGCTAAATGCGTGAAAGGCTGAAAGTCATTATCTAATAAGAGATCAGTATCAGGTTTGGTATGAGAATTATTTCAGTGATATTTGTTACCTTAGTGTCAATGTTATCTATGCAATCAAGAACAAAATCTGGATGTCCAGACAGAATTTCTTCCTCGGCTGATGGATCATACAACTGCACTCTTGCGTCTATTTGGCACTCTGGATATATCAGTGAGAAATGCTTCTTTAGGCATGAAGCCTTTGGGGTCCCAACATCATCTCTGGTTGCCACGGCATGCCGATTTAGTGATGAGAGTGAGACCTTTCAACATATCACGAGTTCCATGTTAATGTCCACCTATTTTGGATGCAGTATGTTAATGCAGAAACATAATATAAGCATGCGCATTTCATACTGCTACGAAAGCCTACCTGGGTATGCATGATATGCATTAATACATAGAAAATAAGTTATGCCGTATATGTCCTATTCTTATATAGTACCGCATGGCATAATGATTATGTGTTTCAAATGAAAATTCTGGAAGCTTTACATCAAGTACTTATTAATAAAAAAGCAGAGCAACTCCAAGTTGCCAACGTAACAATTTTACCTGATCAAAATCTACTAGAAGCAATCTGCCAACCCCAGATCTGAGGAGCATGGAAGCAGCATGACTGCCAACTCCTCCAAGACCAATGACTACAACAAAAGATTCAGTAACTTTCTTCTGAGATTCAACGCCGAAGAATTGTATATTCCTAAAATATAAAAAGTAAACAGGTGTTGGTAACCACAATAAAAAGGATGAATGCATCGAGAAATTCAAAATGTTGGGGTAGTCTGAACACTAAAAAAGTTGGATCAAAGATTAAGCTTAAGAATATCTATAATGTACAGAGAATTTTAAGATACAATAATTTTGTACCGTGTGAATACATATCACTTTCTCCTCACATTCACACCAAAAGTTACGAGATAGAATAGATTGACTGACAGCGGGAAACATGGCTTATTCTAGCATTGGGATATATATTATTAGCTATAGGCCTGTAGCTCTAGTAGCAATTATGAGGACTTCATCTTCTGTGCAAGTTCAAATACACTACTTCATTCTATCTGGCATTACACCCTGCAGAATCAGATAGTAAGAATCGGAACCTTGTAAGCTGCTCAGCGACGACTTCATCCGAGAGAAGATCCGAGCAATCCCTCGGCCGTGCACCCGGCCCCGCGGCACCTGCTCCCAAACGAACACGCTTAAGACAGAAAGTACTTGAGGGACAAAGTTGAGAGCTCAATACCAGCAGTTCAGCTAACGAGTAAGCAAACAATTTTTCAGCGCCCAATAGCCCAACACCACACGTAACTTTTAACCGTTACTATGAGCTGTACCTCATCAACTTAAAATTTCCAGTAGTCGCTACAATCACTACTACACACTATTCGACTGGAAACGCATCAACCAGATGCTACTAGCGTACGTACCACCACCGGCACCACCATTGGATTCCAACAGGCTGCGCACGTAGCCCTCCCTCCGCTTCGACCTGCCGAAAAGCAGCAACAGGAACAAAGATGAAGCGAATGCTCCCCGCAACAGCTGAGCTTGGGGGTCGTGAGGAGCAGAGGAGGGGGAGTGTCCGGTGAGTTTACCTGGCGAGGAAGTTGAAGACGGCCGCGGTGGAGAGCGCGCCGAACGCGGCGCCGGCCCCTGCGACGGCGGCGAGGAGGAGCAGCTGCCTCGCCCTCTCCTCCATTGTCTCCCCCGGCGGGCGCCGCCTGCTGTGCCTAGAACCCTAACCCCCTCGGACCACGACGTCGCCGCTGGAAGAAAGGCAGAGGCGGCCCGGTACGATCCGCTTCGGCAGCTCAGGCTCAGCAAGCTTTGTGCTTCGGGCCCTACGTAAAAGCCTGCTACAGTAGCGGATTCGCTCCCGGCCTGTTGCGCTCGGGTTCATGGGCTTATTTGACTCGGCGCAACACAGTCTCTGCTCAAAACCTACTCAGAGAAACAAAATTCTGCTGTCGCTCAGAACAAAAAATATTCTGCTCAGAACCTACTAAAAAAAGAGTTTCAATACTATTAAAAAAGAGTTTCTGCTCAAAATAATTTTCAAAAAAGAAAATCTGCTCAACATATATATGAAAAAAGGTTACCACCGCGCAACTATATAATCGCTGGAGTCAGTTTATGTATCTCTACCATGTACTATTTGCTGCTATAAATATATATGGTATTGATTGTAAAAGAAAGTTAGAAAGTGTTAGCACCCATTTTTGGCAGGTATCAGGTTCAAGAGTCCTCAGGAGGGAATGGCGACTTGTTGGTGACCCGGCAGGAAGCAAACCTAATATTTCCAGGAGTCGGTAGCTTGGCTTCAGAACCCTGCATAACCAGGACCCGGTATAACCAGAACCCGGCATAGCCAGGACCCGGTTCGGCGGGACCCGGTGCAGGCCAGATGTGGCGTTTCTTGAAGATTCTAGAGTTACATCAAAAAAGCCAAACAGGGGGAAAACACTTGCCAAAGTCCAAAATAGGAGTCGGTGGAACCAGAACGAGTTCAAGGTCAACACGGAAGGACAAAAGGCGACTTTCCAAAGGAAGCCGAAGATGGACGCTTGGAGTTCGAGTCCAGTACGAAGCCGACCAAGACTCTTGCCTAGTTTAGAGATAGAAACCGACTTAATTCATGAGTTGTAATCCTTGTAGAAGTCCAAAACTTGTACGGGAAGTCCAGCCGCCTCACTATATATGTAGGAGGTGACGGCCGATTGAAATTAAGCAAACAATCGACAAATCAATACAACCTCTACCTTTTTACCCTCAAACCCTTGTTTATGCTTCCGTTGTTCGGCGACTTCAACTAGATTTCGACGAATATCGACAACCGAGCTTGGAGCGGTCAAACCGGCCAAGTTCAGCCAATCGTCGCCGGCTCCCTCCGACGGGGTCCCTCCCGAGGGGCTGGGGCGTCTGGTTTTCAAAAGCGCCGAGTCTCTGTCTTGCGTATCGCGCTGAGACCCGGCCTCCCGCGGGGCGAGTTGCGGAGTATCTCCCCCGGCACCGCGGGTACACGAGGATGTGTTCGTGTGACGCGTTTACATCGCAACACACTTTTTGGCGACTCCGCTGGGGACTTACAATCTTTAAACCTAAAATCGGACAGCAATGGCCGGTTCTAAGGCTACAGATATGTCCAGCATCACCACCGACAACATCATCAAGCCTACTCTCAAGGACTTGTCGGAGGCACAACGCCAAGGTCTGGATGAGTGGAAGAAGAAGAGAAACGAGGAATTCGAGGCGCTGCGACTCAAGCGGGAACAAGAGGACGAGGAATTGTACTTGGCCAGCTTCAAGTTAGATCGGCAAGGTGTAACCGCGCCGATCAAGGAGCCGGAGTATGTACCTCTGAACATCGACACCGACACACCCGCTGTAAGTAATAGTGTCTTTACTTCTGAGCAATTAGCTGAAATTCAGTTCCATGTTTCACAAGGTACAAATACTGTTTATAATGCTGTCATGGAACTTGATGCTGATAAGAAAAACACCATCCAAGGCCAAACATCGGACGCACAACCGATGAGCCCAAACAGGGAAAGTCGGGTTGTCAATGCATTACCCTGTCCGACTCCGATCCGAAGTTTACCCTACCCGCCAGGCCAGACGGGACCAGCGGTGCAATTTCCTGGACGCGAGTCAATGCCGAATTCAAATTCGGCTCCTTGGATACAACCCGGCCCTGTGACCAATTCTGCTCTTGTGCCAAGTCAATCGGCCAGTAGGGACGATTTGCTGGTCGAGTTCCAGAAAAGATTAGATCAGATAGCTTATGATAGACTCGGGATTATGCCAAAACATAGAACCTACGTTAAACCCTATCCCGAGTATTTCGATCTGCAACCTTACCCACCTGGCTATAGAGTTCCCGAGTTCTCTAAATTCAATGGGGTGGATAACAAATCAACATGGGAACACATTAGTCAATACTTGGCTCAATTAGGCGAAGCTAATCATGATCACATCAAAGTTCGCTTGTTCTCGTTATCGTTGACTGGGGTTGCTTTTTCTTGGTATTCAGCTTTAGCCCCTAACTCTATACACACTTGGTTTCACTTGGAGCGAAAGTTTCATGAGCACTTCTATGCTGGTGAAGTCGAGTTAAAATTGTCCCATCTTACATCGGTTAAACAGAAACATGATGAATCGGTATCCGATTATATCAAGAGGTTTAGAAATACTAGAAACCGATGTTATAGCTTGGCAATAACCGAGAGAGATATGGCCGACTTAGTTTTTAACGGGTTGAGAACGTATCTGAGGGAGAAGCTAGAAGGACACGAGTTCTCTTCTGTCGGTCAGGTTCAGGAGAAAGCTTTGGCTCATGAAAGCCGAGTCAACGATTCCAAAGACTCGCATCGGATGAGCAGGAGTCGGCTTAACGCTATCGAATATGATGCCGACTCCGGTGATGAAGCCGATGTTTACGTAGCCGAGTTTGTTTGGCCGAGCAAGGCCAAACCCTATATGTGTGATGACTTAAAGCCGATTCGTAAGAATCGGGATGATGAAGTTAAATGTACTTTTGACGTAGGCAAATGTGACAGGATATTTGATGCCTTGTTAAAAGACAAAGTAATCCGAGTTAATCATGTCATGCCATCGCCTGATGAATTAAGGAGGCGTGCATATTGCAAATATCACAACTCTTTCTCTCATGCTACTAATGATTGCAATGTCTTTCGTCGACAGATCCAATCGGCCCTCAATGATGGACGATTAAGTTTTGCTGGCATGGCCATTGACACACAGCCGTTCCCAATGAACGTGCTTGATCTCGAGGGGAAGAAAGTACTTCTTCGGCCAGAAGCGGCCGAAGCCGCTAACAAATCTAATGTGGTTATTGGTGAGTCCAGGAAAGAAGCCGGCGTCAAGGAAGCAAGGAGAGAAGTCATGTTGATCCGGCAACCCGACGGAAAGGAGGTTATTAAGATCACTGTCAGGAACTCCACACTCGGGGGGCAACAACCACAAGCAAGAGAACCCGGAAGCCGGAATCCAGAACTCGGGGGGCAACCTCGGTTCGTGAAGCCCAAGAACCCGGAAGTCGGCAAATGGAAGACAAATCAAGTTGAGTATAAGCCAAAGAAGGTTAAGCCGACTTTTGATATGTTGCTGAACAAGTACGTGCACCAAGCCGGGTCTAAGGTGACTCTGCAATATGGGAAGCGACTGAGGTCACCATCTATTGAGAGGAGTCACCAATACCAGGAGTCGGCCGGGGAGTACAAGCGTCAAGTAACCCGGCAAACGGTACAGAGCCGACTTGTGTATCCTGGTGAATCCTCCTACTGGCGAGTCAAGGACCAAGGAGCCAAGGCCACCAACATGGAAAGGAGGTTGGTTCCAGAGAAGTCATTGGTCATTGGGACCCATGTGCTGAAGTTGAAGGACCCGGTTGCAGAACTTATAAATGATAAGCCGATACTTGCTATCGTGCCTAAAACAGTATCTAATAACCATGAAGCCGGGTCCAGTCAAAATACGGTAGCCAGACCCCGGGACCCGAAATATACACAGCCAAAGTGGTGTCCACAGGGTATAACGAAGACACAGAAGCGGAAGCTGCAGAGGGCAAGGAACCGGGAGATGACAGAGAAGGATGCTGAGCAAGCCAGAGATGCTAAGTTCAATGCTGAAAAACCTATGGTGTCGGCTCATCTATGGGTACCAAAGCCGACTCCTGTAACGACTCCTTTGGTGATTGCGCCGAGTCCTGTTGTGAGCAAGGAAAAAGAATTGACTCCTGTACCGGCCACTACTTATGCATCATGGGCAGATGAAGTCGAGGCAGCGGACTTGGAAGCAGGGGAGGAGTCGGCAAAGGGCGATTCGGAGGAATCGACGAACGAGGAGTCGGCAGGTAATTCGACAGATGAATACCCGGCAGATGACTTGGCAGCGGACGATCTGGAAGACCCGGCAGATGAAGAATTACTCGACTACGAAAGTACGCCAACTCGGGTAAGCATGGATATTAATATGGTATATTATTTGCCTGCCGAGTTCCGTGCTGTAGAAGAAGAAGCCGAAGTAGTGCAAATCAACTTTGGACCCAAGAATGCCATCTTCACAAAACCTGAGGAACCGGTGAAGCACCTGAAACCTTTGTACGTCAGAGGACACATCAATGGAAAACCGGTTACCAGGATGATGGTGGATGGAGGCGCCGTGGTGAATTTAATGCCGTATTCTGTCTTCAAGAAATTGCAACTAGAGGATGCAGATCTTATGAAGACGAACATGGTGCTTAACGGGTTCGAAGGAGGAGAAGGAATTGAGGCCAAAGGAGTCATTAATCTGGAGCTGACCGTGGGAAGTAAGACTTTGGCCACTGCGTTCTTTGTTGCTGAGGTGCAGGGGAATTACAATGTGCTACTTGGACGAGATTGGCTCCATGCAAACCAATGTGTGCCATCTACCATGCACCAGCAACTCGTACAATGGATCGATGACGAGATTGAAGTCGTTCATGCTGATAACTCGGCATGTATTGCCTTAGCCGAGTCCATTGTTGATTGGCAACACTCCAATGCCACATGTCTTTCGGGGCGTGACCTATCCGGGTTCGATTTCCTGAGTGCTACCAGGGATGGATTCGTGCCAGTATCTTTGAAGCCGGTTGGAAGCAATCGGCTGCGTCTCAAGTAAATGGATCCCAACAATAATGAGTGGCTGCAGAAGCGTCTGGACAAGTATCGGGCTGAGAGGAACGATATGTGTGAAGCAATTGAAGAACCAGATGATATGGACAAGTTGGGACAAGGCTTTACATCGGCCGACCCGCTCGAAGAGGTGGACATTGGGGATGGCACTATTCCTAGGCCGACGTTTGTAAGCCAAAGTCTAGAAGCCGATTATAAATCCGAGTTAATCGCGCTAGTCAGGAGTATGTGGACTGCTTTGCTTGGGAGTATCACGAGATGCCCGGGTTAAGCCGAGAGCTCGTCGAGCATAGGTTACCAATAAAAGCCGGCTTCAGGCCATATAAACAGCCGGCTCGTAAATTTAACCCGGCAATATATGACCGGATCAAGGAAGAGATTGGCCGACTCCTAAAAGCTAACTTTATCCGGCCTTGCAAGTATGCTGAGTGGATTTCCAATATTGTGCCGGTCGAGAAGAAGGGATCTGGCAAGATCAGAGCATGCATAGATTTCAGAGACTTAAATCGAGCTACGCCCAAAGATGAATATCCTATGCCAATAGCCGATATGCTTATCAATGATGCCTCTGGACACAAAGTCATCAGCTTTCTAGACGGGAATGCGGGGTACAATCAAATATTCATGGCCGAAGAGGACTCGGCTAAAACAGCGTTTCGCTGCCCCGGGTTCGTTGGTTTATTCGAATGGACAGTGATGACCTTTGGGTTGAAGAATGCTGGTGCTACATATCAAAGGGCAATGAACTTAATATTTCATGATCTTCTTGGAGTCGTGCTGGAGGTGTACATTGATGACGTAGTTGTCAAGTCGGACGGCGAGTTAAATCATTTGGCCGACTTACGTCTTGCGTTTGAGAGGATGAGGAAGTACGGGCTCAAGATGAACCCTTTGAAGTGTGCCTTTGGCGTGTCGGCTGGAAAGTTCCTCGGTTTCGTCATACATGAAGCCGGCATAGAAATTGACCCGGCCAAGATTGAAGCTATCCAGAAAGTGCAGGCGCCGACTTGTAAAAAGGACATGCAGAAGTTCCTAGGCAAGGTAAATTATTTGAGAAGATTTATTACTAACTTGTCAGGGAAAGTTGATGCATTCACACAGATCCTTCGGCTCAAGAATGATGACGAGTTCACCTGGGGGGCAAGACAGCAAGAGGCATTCGATAGAATAAAGGCCTGTTTGTCTAAACCTCCAGTTTTGAGGAAGCCGACTCGTGGTCTACCGTTTCGGCTTTACATTGCAGCTGAGGAAAGGGTGATTGGAGCCGCCTTAACTCAAGAAGCCGAAGGACAGGAGTATGTCATTACATATCTGAGTCGACGACTGCTAGATGCCGAGTCCAGGTACAGCTTTGTAGAAAGGTTGTGCCTATCTCTTTATTTTGCTTGCACCAAGTTGCGCCATTATCTTTTATCCGGCGAGTGCAAAGTCTTTAGTCAAACCGATGTCATCAAGCACATGATACATAGGCCGATTCTCAGCGGGCGAATCGGCAAATGGGCATATGGATTAATTGAATATGATTTGGCTTATGAACCTCTCAAGTCCGTGAAAGGTCAGATTGTGGCCGACTTCATCGTTGAGCATCGGATTGACCTAGAGCAAGAAGCCGACTTAAATATCGTGTCGGCTGTACCGTGGAAATTCTATTTTGACGGCTCAGTTTGTAGTGGTGGACAAGGAGTCGGCATTGTGTGCATATCACCCCACGGTACTGTCTTTGAAGCCTCCTGTCGTCTTGATTATTTTTGTACTAACAATGAAGCCGAATACGAAGCCCTTATATTCGGGTTAGAGATCTTGAAGGATGCAGGAGTGACTCATGTCGAGGCATATGGTGATTCACTACTTATAGTCCAGCAAGTGGCTAAGGTCTTCCAGTGTAACAATGGATCACTCAACACATATCTCGATAGGTGCCTGGATATTATATCAACTTTGGACTATTTTTCCATATCTCATGTTTCCAGGCAGGACAATTGGCTCGCCAATGATTTGGCACAGCAAGCATCAGGCTATCATGTCAGCAGAGGAGTATTTTTCATGGCAGAGAAGCCGATGCTAGCTGTTGTCGATAACTCAGAAGCTGGAGGAGGAGCCGAGTCGTCAAACTCGGCAGCTGAAGGAAAAGACGAGTCATTATACTCGGGAGATGGAAGGAAAGCCGAGTTATCTAATTCGGTTCCAGAAGAACTTGGCGAGACTCGGTCAGCTGATTGGAAGAAATCTATTGTCAATTATCTAAAGGACCCGAGTCAGAGAACCGAGAGAGCTATTCGGCGGCTTGCTTTCAAATATACTCTGGTAGATGACGAGTTGTATCGCCGAACAGTTGATGGTCTTCTTCTTAAGTGCTTGGATGAGGATCAATCCCGAGTTGCCATGGGAGAAGTCCATGATGGATTATGCGGGACACATCAGTCGGCTCATAAGATGAAGTGGATGCTCAGACGAGCCGGGTTCTATTGGCCGACGATGATCAATGATTGCTTTCGATACTACAAGGGATGCGAAGCGTGCCAGAAATTTGGAGATATTCAGTTAGCGCCGGCTTCACTTCTTAACCCAGTAATAAAGCCGTGGCCTTTTAGAGGATGGGCATTGGATTTCATTGGTATGATTAACCCGGCTTCATCCAAAGGGCATCGGTTCGTGCTGGTTGCTACTGATTATTTCACCAAGTGGTCTGAAGCAGTACCCCTCCGAAATATGACCCACAAAGAGGTAATTCAATTTATTACTGAGCATATTGTTCACAGATTCGGTATTCCACAGACTCTCACTACAGATCAAGGCACCTCCTTCATGGCTAAAGAGGTGAAACAGTTTGCCGAATCACTTGGGATCAAGATGCTCAGTTCATCTCCATATTATGCTCAAGCCAATGGACAAGCCGAATCAAGCAACAAGATTCTGGTTAGGTTGATCAAAAAGAAGGTACAGGACTACCCAAGGAGGTGGCATGAGGTACTGTCCGAGGCATTGTGGGCTCACAGGATCTCAAGGCATGGTGCAACCAAGGTAACTCCTTTCGAGTTAGTGTATGGACAAGAAGCCGTTTTACCAGTAGAGGTAAATCTGGCTGCTTTGAGGTTCGCTAAGCAGAACAGTTTGTCGGCTGAGGATTATCACAATTTGATGATGGACAACATTGATGAAGTGGCCGACAAACGTATCAAGGCACTGAAGGACATAGAAAAGGAGAAGTTGCGGGTGGCAAGAGCTTACAACAAGAGAGTCCGGATTAAGGATTTTCAAATCGGCGACTTGGTCTGGAAAGTTATACTGCCAATTGGTTCTAAGAGCCGGAAATTCGGCAAATGGTCGCCGAGTTGGGAAGGGCCGTTGCGGATCATAAGGATTGTGCCTGGCAACTCATATTTGGTGGAAACATTGGAGGGCAGCATATTGCCTCGAGCTATCAATGGAAAATACTTCAAGAAATTCCACCCAAGTGTGTGGCAAACCGCGTAAGCTACACATATGGCCGATGAGCTTAAGCATCGTCCTTAGATCAAATCTTCTACATTGTATATTTTCTAGTATGCAAGCTTTACTAGAAAACAGGGGGGCATGTGTTAGCACCCATTTTTGGCAGGTATCAGGTTCAAGAGTCCTCAGGAGGGAATGGTGACTTGTTGGTGACCCGGCAGGAAGCAAACCCAATATTTCCAGGAGTCGGTAGCTTGGCTTTAGAACCCTGCATAAACAGGACCCGGTATAACCAGAACCCGGCATAGCCAGGACCCGGTTCGGCGGGACCCGGTGCAGGCCAGATGTGGCGTTTTCTTGAAGATTCTAGAGTTACATCCAAAAAAGCCAAACAGGGGGAAAACACTTGCCAAAGTCCAAAATAGGAGTCGGTGGAGCCAGAACGAGTTCAAGGTCAACACGGAAGGACAAAAGGCGACTTTCCAAAGGAAGCCGAAGATGGACGCTTGGAGTTCGAGTCCAGTACGAAGCCGACCAAGACCCTTGCCTAGTTTAAGAGATAGAAACCGACTTAATTCATGAGTTGTAATCCTTGTAGAAGTCTAATACTTGTACGGGAAGTCCAGCCGCCTCACTATATATGTAGGAGGTGACGGCCGATTGAAATTAAGCAAACAATCGACAAATCAACACACCTTCTACCTTTTTACCCTCAAACCCTTGTTTATGCTTCCGTTCTTCGGCGACTTCTCATAGATTTTGCCAGAGATCGATAATCGAGCTTGGAGCGGTCAAACCGGCCAAGTTCAGCCAATCGTCGCCGGCTCCCTCCGACGGGGTCCCTCCCGAGGGGCTGGGGCGTCTGGTTCCAAACGTGCCGAGTCTCTGTCTTGCGTATCGCGCTGAGATCCGGCCTCCCGCGGGGCGAGTTGCGGAGTATCTCCCCCGGCACCGCGGGTACACGAGGACGTGTTCGTGTGACGCGTTTACATCGCAACACACCGAAAAAGGTAGGCAAGAGCAAGGGTTATCAGGTGCAGTAAACAAGAAAACCGACTCGGGAACTCGGTCCAGGAGCGATTCGGTTTCCTTTTCTAAATAATAAGCTTATGTCGGATGGCCTTGGCTATTTTTCCAAGTTTTAAAGTACTGTATGCTGTACAACGGTCGTTTTGTGACTCGACTGCCAAAACACCGAAATGGTAGGCAAGAGCAGAGATGGCAAAAGTATAGTGAACAAGAAATTGAACTCGGGGACTCGGTTCAAAGTGATCCGGCATACGGCTCAACTTGTTAAAACATGCAAAGTAAAAAGTCAAGTACCAACCATAAAAAGTGTAAGGTATATATTACATCTGCACCCGGCATTCCGGGGATTTGACGAATTGAATTTCTTCTTAAAAGTTTAGGCAGCAGCATCCGAAGTTTTTTGTCCAGAAGGAGAGGCTGGAGTCTCGGTTGCGGCTTCCTCGGCTGTAGACTCGGTAGCAATGCCGGTGGCTGACTCGGGCGGAGTGTCGGCTTCGATTTCTTCATCGACGGCCTCTTCTTCTTCGTCTTCTTCTTCGCCCTCCTCTTCAACCGGGATCTCCTCGGGTTGGGGAACCCGCTCGCCAGCGACAAAGGAGTGCACCGGGGCGTACTGGATGAGCGAGTAAGCCAACTCCTGGCGACGCTGGATGTGTTCCGGATCGAAGAGCCACCTGGACCCGTCCCGCACTGTCTTCAGCATCTCGAGGTCCAGCTCCTCGTACCAGGATAGCACATATGATAGCGCTTCATCCGCTCCAACTCGGGCGGCGGATGATCGCCAGTCATCGAGCCTTTACTCGGAGTTCATCAGGCACTTGGCCAATTCATCGACGATGGCAGGGGCCTCGCACCCGGGCCAGAGAACGTTGTAAGCCCGGATTGCAGAAGTAAGAAGATTCATCCCGATAGCCCTCATCGGTACCAAGCGTGCCTTCAGAGCCACCAAGTGAGCATCCATATCCCACTCGGACGAGATCGGGCCATCTAGGATTTTCTCGAGTCGGTGCGCTGCAGCGCTCTTGTTCGCGGCAGCCTTGGTGTGGGGGAAGCGTTCTGAGTAGGGAATGGCTAACGCCGAAATAAGTTACAGGAGAATAAAAGTGATAGAGTGAATAAAGGCAGAAGGGGAAGGGGCTTACTGTCCATCTCGGAGTTGATGTTGGAGATGTCCACCAGACACTTCGCAATCTTGGTCTTCAGAGCTCCGAGCTCGCTCTCAGCCGAGGTTGTCCGTAACTTGGATTCCTCAAGAGACTCCTCGAGTTTCCGAGTCTCCTCGACTCGGAGCTGCTTTTCCTCGGCAGCGCTCTTCTCGAGCTCGGCAGTTCGGCTCTGCGCTTTTTCGAGTTCGGCCGTCAGCCGGGACACCTCCTCCTGCCCTTTCTTCAGCTCGGCCTGGTGGGCAAGCTCGCGCTCCTTCTGTGCGGCTGTGCCGAGGTAGCGCACGTCAGAGTGTGAAGATTAATGCAAGTGCAAGTTGAAAGGCAAAATATGGCTTACTCTCGATTTCCGAGATCCGCTTCTCCAATCCTTCGGCCTTGAGTGCCGAGTCAGCTACTTGATCCAGCTTGACGCGCAGTAGCTTATATTTGTCGGAGAGCGTCTTGTGTTCCAGCAGCAGCTTGCGGTGCAGTTGTGTGCGCTTGGTCATGCAAGCCTGAAAAGAGAAGAAGTTAGTCTTATTGGTGAAGATTCAGGCCGAGTTACCCTCACTCAACCGATTTACCTTTACTCGGCCGGGCCTTAGTCACTCGACCCAAATCTCGGGGACTGGGGATAGATGATATCTACATTAAAGAAAAATAAACCGAGTTATCTCTACTCGGCACAACTTACCGCAGCTGCTTGGTCGGCCGCGAGAAGGGCAGCTTTGGCTGCAGACATCTTCTGAGCCACCAGACTCGGCCCCGCCGGATGTTCCGAGACGATTTGGCCTGCTGGTGACCTCGAGCTCACTTCGCTCAGGTCGGCAGCGTTCCAGTCCGTGTGGTAATGCTCAAGGGAGCCCAGACTTTGCCCGCTCAAGGTTTTTAGGGGGCCAAACCCCCAATTAACTGCAGAGGTCTGGGTGCTGGTCACTGCTGTGGCCGTTCCGGATGGCCCTTGGAGGACGATTTGGCGCTCCGAGTTAGGCGGCAGGTCCTTGGTGGCTGTGGCTTTCTCCGGCGCTTTCCCGGCCGCGGTGGGTGTAGCTCTATCTGCTGCTGTTCCGGCCGTGCCGGGTGCAGTTTTCTCCGGTGAAAGTTTCCCGGCCGTAGCGGGCGCGGGTGCCTTCAGTTTCTGATGCTGCTGCTGCTTCGGAGGAGATGGCCGTGGTGGCTGTGTCAGAGCAGGTTGTGGCTGTGGCTGCGGCTGCGGTTGAGGTGTTGCTTGCGGCGGCTACGGTATCTCTTGCTGCTGCGGTGGTGTTTCTTGTTGTTGTTGTGGCTATGGCGGTTCTTGCTGCGACTGGCTCGGATGTTCCGAGTCTTCTGGAGCCGCAGTCTTCTCTATTTCGGGGCCCGACGAGCTGGCCCCGAGATTCATGGATATGTCGGTCGCCTCCGACTCGGTGTCTCCAGTTCCGGATCCCGGAACCGTTGGAGGCACTGTCGGGCTGGTCCGTGGCGGACTCGGCAGTCTTGTGTCGTCCGGCCGAGGCGGCGTCGGAGTCCTGAGGGGAACCGAGTCAGTGGGCCCAGTTGGAATCTCCAGAGGAGCGGAGCTGCAAAGCAAAACAGCAAAGTATATTGTCAGAGGGAGAAAAGTAAATACGGTTAAGCATATAAGGTTTATGCCGGTAAAAGGGGAATCTTACCCCTTAGTGACGGGGCACTCGCGGCGCTTCACTACGGTCTTTACTCGTTGTTTCTTCTTCACGGGACCAGAAGCGCCGGATGTTCCAGCGCCGGCAGACGCAGCTGCTGGGCGCTTCCGAACTGCGCCCTTGGGTCCCACGGCGAGGGGCTCCACCTCGAGCACCTTGTCGTCCGCGTCAGCTGGGGGCGAGGGCACCGGGTAAGAGAACGCAATCGGGAGAGGATCATGTACCTCTAGAATTCGACAGTCGTCATCATCATCATCCGACCAGTCTCGGACGCGAGCCTTACCCGTGACAGGAACTGAGCCGACATCAGGGATCGGCATGTTGTCTTCATTATCCGGATCCTCCGAGTCAGCTTCGACCCAGTCTGCACCCCATTTGGAGGCGGGATCCGGTCCGTCCTCCTTCTGTTGCCGCCCAAATCTCTGAATGGTGGAAACAGAGAAAGTTTAAGGCCAAATGTAAAAGGGGAACCGACATAAGAGTTTACGTCGGCGGAAGGTACATGTCGATTCAAGTTACTTACCTGGGGCGGACGGTTGCTCAGGCTGTGAGGTTCCTTGCCCCACTCCCACTCCTCCGTCATCTTCGTCCGGGCTATGGCCTTGACCCGCTTCCGGATCTGGGCCTTGTCCAGCTCGACGGTGCTTATCCGGGTCGGATCAAGAGGGCCACTCATGTGGCAAATCTTGTGGACTCGGCGCTGAAGGGGCGAGACCCGGCAGCTAATAAATGTCGCCAACAGGTCGTCAGCAGTCAACCCTTCTCCTCTGAGTTGCTCCACGATTTGGTGGATCTGGTTGACCTCAATCTCTTTGTCGGTTGGATTGTACCCCCAATTGATTGCGCCGTAGGGGGGCCGTAGGTTGACGAATTCTTGACATAGAAGAAGGAGCGCTGCCATTTCCGGCATGACTCCAAGCCGTAGATCCGGGGGAAGATTGAGCCGCGCCGAGGTGTGACGGTGGCGGCCCCACACTGGGTCATCATCTTGGGAGCGGCCGGGTCAGCAGGATTCGGAATGACCTGCTTCCGGAAGGAGAAATACTTGGACCACGCGCGGACGGTGGCCTTGAGGCCGAGATAGCCCTCGGTGAAGGAGACGAAGGAGGATAAGGTGGTGATGGCATTTGCTGGTAAATGATGAGGTTGGAGACCGAAACTGTCGAGGAAATTCCGGAAGAACACGCTGGTGGGTAATCCGAATCCCCGCTCGAAGTGCGCGACGAAGACGACATATTCGCCTTCCTTGAGACTCGGCGCAGTCTCGGTGCCAGGCACTCGACACTCTACTCCGGGCGGGATCCGTCGCGTCCGGACTAGCCAATCTAACTCGGCTCTTCCGACATCGGAACCTTCCCAGGAGGCCCGAGTGGATCCCTCCACTGTGTTTTCTTCAACCGAGTCGATCACCTCGAGGGCGGCGTCGTCCGACATATCGACGAAGGGTTACCGAGATCTGCAAAACGGTTCACCGTCGGTGAGCGATGTATGCCATAGTGAAAACAGAATGAAAAAGGGAAGAAAATACGCGAAGATGCGAACAAGTTCTAGATCCAGAAGAGAAGCGAAGAGGAAGAAAAGAAATGCGACGGCGGCCAATCCACCGGCGGCACACCGCAACCACGGCTGCGAGGTCACCGGCGGTGCGCGATGCGGCGCGGCGGTGAAGAAACATGAAGAACAGGGAGAAGAAACAGAGAGAAGAGAAGGAGTTACCGTGGTACTGCGGCGTACGGCGGCGAGAGCTTGCTGGCTGCGCGTCGACGGCGTTGGTCTCCGGTGGCGCGTCGGCGTGCGGCGGCGGCGTGAGCGGTGCTGCGTGCACTGGAGAGCGAGGAAAACGAGGAGGCAAGGAAGAAGAAGAGTGAATGCGGAGGGGGGTAAAGATTGCCCCGCTTCCCCTATTTATTTACGGCGGAGGAGATCGTGGGCGCATGATTCTCTGCGCACGATCCCCGTAACGGACGGGGATTAACGGCCCCACGATCTTTGCCACGATTCCCGCTGCGGCTTAACTGCCGCACAATCTGCCCCATGATGGGCCACAGGGAGCCAACGGTTTAATGCGTCGCACCCGATCGGGCGAGACCCGAGGCGACGCACGGCGGAGTGGTCAAGGGCGCACTCAAGTGCTTACGTGGGCACAGCGGCCAGGACGACCGGCGTCACACAGGTGGCATGCATGCCTGTGGCACGTCCATCCGTGCACAAAGACCGAGGCGTCAAGCAGAGATGCTCTGCCACGTAGTGAACCGATGACTCGGAGGAGCCATGGGGTTTTTCCCGTAAGTCGGAACGATCCGACGCAAGATGAGATATCAAGTTGGGATACAAAGTGCTTTCCGACATATGAATTTCGCCGGCATATGTTATGTCGGAGATCAACTAAGGATGCTGGTTTCCGGGTAAACCTGTCGTGGCCCTTCATCGAGGCTGCAGGACCGCGCCAGCTTCAGGGACTAATGTCGGGGGGTAACCCCCGGATATGGGCAAGATGCCGATATAAGGGTTGACTAGGAATTGACCGGATCACTAAAACCAACATAACTGTACCGGCTCACCTGGAGCTGACCGGGTCAAGACTAACCGACATACTGATATGTCGGTCCATGCAAGTTGTATGTCGGATCTTTCTCTATTCTTCTTGTGTGCAGGGAAGGCGAAACCGAGTTACAAGGTATTCGGCATGCCTATGCCGGATAAGAAGGCTTACTCGGGCCATGGTCAAGGTTCGCGTCTTGTCCCTACAATCACGGGGCAGGGCGCCGAGCCACTTGCACGATGGGACGAGGCCACTTGACCAGAGTGATAGGCCTCCATGCCGCTGACCGAAGCGATACCAGGGAGCAGTGCGCTGGAGGAGATAGATGGGACGCGCCACGCCGCGGTGACGGAAGCAGTCAGAAGACCGGAAGTGGCCACAGTGTGGGCTACGCCAGCACTGACGTCAGCCCTAACATGTGCCCTGGGCTTCCCTTTATAAGGAGCACCAGGGGCTCCTATTACACAGGAGAACGCTGGGAATGCTGGGGACGGATTCCTACCTTACGCGTAAACACTTGAGCATTTCCCTCGTAGCCAGTAGAGAGCCAGTGAGTTCCACCGAGACTCGGTAGAAGCTTAGATCGTGCAGTTCTTCCCTCACAGCTCAAGGAGCAAGCTTGTAAATCATTGGTAGTTCATATATATCGATCAGATAGGCAGGAGTAGGGGTGTTATCTCCTCACGAGAGCCCCGAACCTGGGTAAACCGCGTGTGTTGTGTTCTTTGTGTGTGTATTCTTGCGTACAAGCCCTCCCCGGGTGCCTCCAGCATCCATCGGCCCCACAACTCAAGCCATCCTATGGCATCTGCCGTGACACCACCACGACACTCGAGGAGCATTTGTACCCACCGCATATGAGTTGAGAATACACCAAAGTAATATAGATACTGCAGTAGGGGTTTTACCTCCCCACGAGGGCCCCGAAGCAGGGTAAATACTTGTGTTCGTCTGTTCTTTTGTGTGCGTCTCTACACGCGCTATCCCTCCCCGAATCCTCTAGCGTCCATCGGCCCCAACTCAAGCCTACCCATGGCATCTGTCCGTGCACCACCACGACAGTTGGCGCCCACCGTGGGGCTGTTAGTGGCACTTGCTGGATCAATTCGGACGGGACCTTCGTCATCAACGCGGGGACTCGACATCGCCATTGTCCCCCGCGCTCTAGCTTGCCGCTGTGAGCAGAGGCTAGCGCTGCCTCCACCAACGGACATCATCGGCGGATCCCGGATGAGAACCGTGACTCGGGGACTCAACTTTGGCATCGTCCCCGTGTGTTAACTCATTTTCGAGTTGACTACGGTTCAAACCGAGTCAGAGTTGGAAAATCCGAGTTAAGTCTCGGAAATCCGAGTCAGAATTAGAAAATCCGAGTTAAGTCTTGGAAATCCGAGTCAGAATTGGAAAATCCGAGTTAAGGCTTGGAAATCCGAGTCAGAATTGGAAAATCTGAGTTAGGTCTTGGAAATCCGAGTCAGAATTGGAAAATCCGAGTTAAGTCTTGGAAATCCGAGTCAGAGTTGGAAAATTCGAGTTAAGTCTTGGAAATCCGAGTCAGAATTGGAAAATCCGAGTTAAGTCTTGGAAATCCGAGTCAAGGTTGGAAAATCCGAGTTAATCTTGTGGAATTCGACATATGATGGTCAAATCCGACATACATGTGGTCCGGTCCGAGATGTTGGTGGCCCAGACCGACATATTGATATTCATAACGGCATCAACGTCTTCCTCGACTTCTCCAACAACATTGCCTCGTGAGTATCATTTATATGTCTGCATCACTCTTTTGAATAGTCTCAAACAATGCTCGGGGACTCTCCCCTCTTTTCTGTTTTGCTTAGCTGTTTTTCCCGGGAACGAAATGTCGTAACCTGGGGACTCGCCGTACAGTCTGTTTGGCAGTTTCTCCTAGATAAGAAAAGCAACTCGGGGACTCGTTTGAAAACCAAGTCTGCATTTTAATATATATAATTTCGCTGCTAGACTTAAATATATCTGTGGAGTAGAGTTACTGCTCCCGTTAAATATTCATTATATATGTGCTTGAACTAACATTGAAAGGTGATATCGGTTTTACCGAGAGAATGTTCATCACCAAGATTACGGTTTTATCGGTTGTATCTGATTACCCAAAATATCATAGCATTATCGGTATTCTCCAGATCGTCATTTATTTCGGTTTGCGGTTATATCTCAACATCACCTCATATCTCAAATCACCGTCTATATCGGTTCGCCTAAATATCTGGGCATCCTGCAATATCTTGAATCGCCGTTTATTCGGCTTGCCAAAATATCACGGCATTTATCTCACATCATAAGGCATCTCACAAATTGTTATCTTTATCAGCCTTGCCGATTATCGTGATTCTTCAGTTATTCGAGCTTGCAGAGTATCATGGCATCATTATCTCGGTGCTCAGAATCGAAAAATATCTAAATCTCACTAAGTGTGCGCGTTGAGAAATAGCTCAACTCGTCATCTGACAAGTGCCCATGAAGGCAGAAAGTCAAATTCTGCCAAGGACGGCTATGTCTCGGTCCAGCTAGTGCTGCCGACATAAATCTATGCGGTAAAAGCCCAGAGTGGCAGAAACCGACACATAAAAAATATGCCCAAGAAGGCTAGAAACCGGTATATAATAATGCCCAATCAGGCTATATGTCGGTCCAGCTCATGCTGCCGACATATCTATGCGGTAAAAGCCCAAAGTGGCAGAAACCGGCATAAGAAATATGCCCAAGAGGCCAATATATCAAATCAGCTTATGCTGAAGACATCGGATATCGGTAATCCGACATCGGAAATATGCCCATGCAGGCACTACGACAATCCAGCAAAAGGCTGCTGACATCCGACATATGAAACATGCTCGTGCAGGCAGTGTGCCAAATTGCCCAGTGTCGGCAGAAACATCTATGTGTGGCCATGCCCATGCATGCGATGCATTTCCAGTGCAAACTGTCCATCTCGTTGTTGATTCGGGTGAGCTCGGTCAACCGGATGACGCGTTTGGTCTAGAGGGCATGGCTAGACAACAGACTTATGATGGCAGACATACGACTTTGGCAAATGCCCAGCTTGGCTAAAAACCAACATATGATAAGCGCCCATGCAGGCTATAAAATGATACAGCTCATGCTGCCGACATATGATTTTAATATTTCCTATGATGGCTAAACATCTGATTCGGCCCATGCAGGCTATATTTTGATACCAACTCTGTGATATTGTTGATAAGACTATGCGCGACTCTACGAGTCCCACATAGCCTCGGGGACTACTGTCGGGGATATAATCCCGGGTATCCCAGAGTTGGTGGTTTTTCATGCGAGACCCAGGTATGGCTGGCGATACTGTTCACCCCCGGATACTGTTCACCCGAGTAATGTCTACCTCGGATACTGTTCATCCACGCACTGTTCACCCGGTACTGTTCATCCAGGATAATGTTAACCCGGGTAATGTCTACCTCGGATACAGTTCACCCGTGTAAGGGTTACCTCAGGTACTGTTCACCGAACATTGTTCACCCGGTACTGCTCATCCGGGATAATGTTCACACGGGTAATGTCTACCTCGGATACTGTTCATCCACGCACTGTTCACCCGGTACTGTTCATCCGGGATAATGTTAACCCGGGTAATGTCTACCTCGGATACTGTTCACCCGGGTAATGTCTACCTCGGGCACTGTTCATCCGGTACTGTTCATCCGGTACTATTCATCCGACATACCCGAGCTATGTTCACCCCGGGTACTATTCATCCGGCACATGTCTCGCCACTATTCATCCGACATCCGGCCCACTCCGACATTCGCCACCCGGTCGGCCCACTCCAGCATCCAGCTCCCGACATCCAGCACAACCAGGTACTGGGACGCTCCCAGCTCGTACCTGGTACGGCTACCAGTTGACCAAGCAGGAGCAAGACCAGGAGAGGACAGCCAGCATGGCTACAGAGACGCGGACGTGACTAGAGTACAGGTGATGACGCATGTGCAGTGTTGATTAGACCCCAGTAGTCATTTCATCTACAGTGCAACACCCTTACCGTGCATAGTGTTCTACGGGCCACCCCTTGTCCCCTAGGCTCTCCCTACATAAAGAGCACCAGGGGGAGACCTCTGGACAGCCCCCCGGCGGGCTCATTTCCCCCCTTTAGCCTTAGCTTCTTCTTCTTCCTTGAGCAGCTTTCCATGGCTAGCTCCATACAGCTCGAGGAGCATTTGTACCCACCGCATATGAGTTGAGAATACACATAAGTAGGATAGATGCTGCAGTAGGGGTTTTACCTCCCACGAGGGCCCCGAAGTAGGGTAAATACTTGTGTTCGTCTGTTCTTTTGTGTGCGTCTCTACACGCGCTATCCCTCCCCGAATCCTCTAGCGTCCATCGGCCCCAACTCAAGCCTACCCATGGCATCTGTCCGTGCACCACCACGACACTTGGAAATCTAAGCAATCACTTGGCCAAAGTAACCACATAAATTAGAGAGCATGCAAGAACTTAAATAAAACATATAAGAAACATGAACAATCTGATCATAACTTCACAATTCATCGAATCATACCAAACACAACATGTAGCAATTACAGAATATCGATCTTGATCATGTTAGGCAGCTCACAAGATCATAGCATCTAAGCACAAGGAGGAGAGACAATCATCTAGCTACTACTATGGACCCATAGTCCAAGGATGAACTACTCACGCATCACCACGGAGGCAACCATGCCGATGAAAAGGCCTCTGGTACGATCTCCCCCTCCAGTAGGGTGCCGGGAAGGACTTCAGAACCCCAGAATTAGGGTTTTGAGATGGCGGTGGCGTGGGATGAGTTTCATGGAAAATAATGGCCGCCCCTCGGTTTTTAGTTTGAGGGGTATTTAATAGACGAAGAGGGGAGCCGAGGGGAGGCTCCAGGGCCATGGCGGCCTCTGGGCATAGCCCCCCCCCCCCCCCCTTCAGGTCGCACCTGGAACCCGTCTGTGGCCCCAAGGCCACCTCTTCGGCCGCCCTTTGGACTCTGTGTAGCGCCCCGACCCCAGAACTATACAGTGAAGCGTTGTGCAACCGGTCATGCTACACAATCGAAGGTTACTGGGTTTACCAATCCCAGGCCAAAACTCATTGGCAGGTGTGCTCGGAATGGATCATCGGCACACAACACCTCAATCATGCCATAAGCTCAGACATCGCTATCATGTATAGTAAAGAGACCAAGACTGCGGAATAACTGGCACATCACAGACTCTACGACACAAGAGATCATAGTTCAACTCATATATGAGAAAGATAGCAAATATCACAATCAGAGGTCATAGACCCAACATTACATCAAGCGGAAGCAAATACAGTTGTCTAACAACAAGATCCAAATTATGTCCTAAGAGGCCTACAAATAACATATCCCAGCCAGCCTGTTCCGAGACGTCCCAAGCTGCCACCTGGGAACCCCAGACTACTCGTCGATGTCAATAAAGAACCCACCTTCCAGTTCGGTGACGTCCTCCTCTAAAACAAATAATATTCAACAAAGCAAGGCTGAGTACGACGTACTCGCAAGAATTAGTAGGGCGATATAGGCCCAATGCTGACGGAGGCTCTAATGCTATATAATGTAGCTAATTTGCCTAAAGCTAGTTTTCCTTTTAAAAGACATAAAGACCCATTGCATCGTCTACTCAGAATGTTTTCCGAAAAGGGGTAAGAGAGTAAACTTTCATCTTTGGTTCTCAACGAACCATTTGTAACCAGAAGCATCTCATCTCCACCAAGGCACCCCCTCGAATCACACTCGAGGAAATGAACCTTTTATCACACGTTGATTATGCAACCTTTAGCTGCCATATCAATTAAGTTAAGGTTCTCTATGGTCTTATCGTCCGTTCCAAAGTCGTCCATAACCGCGGACACGGCTTTTCGAAAAGATTAAACCCTGCAGGGGTGTACTAATTTACCCATCGGTACCGTCCGGCTCACCAGATTGACACTCTTCCGGGGAAGGCCGGCGAGTGGGCGCGGTTAGACCTTTACATTGCATGAGGCTTACTCAAGGACCATCAGTGTGCGGAAGGACAGGTTCAGCGCCTCCAACGCCCTGCCCCGCGGCCACATCCTAAACACCACAGTCATCCTCGTTCCTTTTTCCACCCACACATTCACACGCAAATGGAAATAGCAAACTAGAGGACCCTTGACAAGCCCCTCACAAATTATTCGGTCAAAGGGAATTCCATATGTCCCCACCTTTGGAAGCACGCTCAGTATTTGTGCAAGAGGTAAAGAACTCGCACCTAGGGGCAAGAGTGGGGCAAAACACCATCCCCGATGGCAACTCACCCAAGCCTTCTTAGGATTTTAATTAAGCACCCCACATATCCACCATGTCCGAAACATTCCATCAACATCCACAATTATGGAATTAAACAACGGACATTACTAGCATTTGACTAAGCATAGCTAAGCATAGCTAAGCATATAAATCCAACAATTATATTCTTGTCTCCGGC
Organism: Puccinellia tenuiflora; assembly: GCA_012064385.1. Lineage (NCBI taxonomy): Eukaryota > Viridiplantae > Streptophyta > Magnoliopsida > Poales > Poaceae > Puccinellia > Puccinellia tenuiflora. The sequence goes on along the minus strand of QRDG01000770.1, from coordinate 268,508 downwards.
CAACACATCAACACTAAGGTTCATAGGTAGGGATACATGTGATTGGCTCGGGGAAAAAGATGCATTCATAGGATACTCTATGTCTTGATCAAAAATGACATTTGAATCGCATGCAGTATTATGGTGGATAAAATAAGTTGATAAAATCATAGGATGCTAGATGCCAATAAGGTTAGGTTATCTCTTGCCTTGCCGATAGTACTGGTCGCGCGAATCGTCGAGGTATTGTGGTGGAACCTCGACTCCTGAATCTAACGGAACACAACAAATAGCAGGAAACGAAATAAATAACACGAATACAAAGGTGCAATGCACAATCATGATGAGATGGTCAAATTATGCACTGAAATAATGTTGGGCATGTCCCACAAATTAAATGGAACCCCTAAATAAATATTGCAATTAACGGGTTAAAACTCCATATTTAACTTAGTGAATTAAGTTATTATCCAAAATGTCCAGTACTGAAATATGGGTCCTAAATGCATGAAAATGACATTATTAGATAGGTATTGTCCTACTAATCATTTTGGTACTTCGTTTGCAATTTTCCGATTAACGATGAAGAAATGGTGATTTAAACGGTTATTCAATTTAATTCATTTTAACCAATTCGAAAATGACATCAAAGGAAAAGTTGTTGTCATGATGTGAACTTAACATAGCTAGATAGCATTTGAATTGCTGATCACTTTGATATATCATTTGCAATTGTTGGAATAATATTTATCAAGTTATGATATTTCCAATTATTGATTTAAATCTGCCATTTTATTTAATTTTAATAAACAGCACCAAAATTTATTCTACAATTCTCTCAAATGACATAAAGTTGTAGTTCATTGTTCACTGAACATTTTGAGCTATTAAACACAATTTTTGAGTAAACAAAACTCAAGTTATGGATTTTCTAAAATTGCTATTAATTCTGCCATTTTAGTAACTTTAAGTAAACAGCAGAATAAACTATTTAGTTGATCATAGAAATGATACCAAAAGATAGATATGATTTGTATGATCATTTTGACATATCATTTGTAATTTTCTGAGTTATAAAACAAAAGATATTGAATTTACAAAATCATTTCAAAATCTGCCATTTTAGTTATTTCAATTTAACAGCAATTTAGAAAATTCATTTTAACATGTAAATATAACTAACAAGTAGATATTAATTCTCTGAACATTTAGAGATCTTATTTGCAATTTTTGGATCAATATTCAAATTGTTATGAATTTCCCAATTAGTAATTTAAATCTGCCTCTTTTGTATTTAACAATTAAAGGCAATTTAATTTAACCAAAAATTCAACTAAGGGCAGTAACATGTAGAGTTTATTTAGCCGAGCATTTTAACATTTTATTTGCATTTTTCTGATTGGTAAAACTCTAGACATGAATTTCCAAATTTTGAATGACTCACATATGATTTGCATTTCACAATTGATTTCAAATTCAACAATTCATTTGCATGTGTGAGTTACATATTTGAATAGGTTGTGAAATTCTAAACATGTGGATACCTTATTTGAATTTTTCTGATTCACCAATTAAAAGATATTGCAAATACAAACTCTCTGTTAAAATCTGGAAATTTCAAAAATGAGGAACAGGTGACGTCATCACACGTCACAGGGGAGGCTGCGGCATGTCGATCACGAATTCCTCATTTCGGTGCGAAATTGGGAGGCGACACTTGCCCTACGAGCTAGAGGAGGTGGAGAGGCTCCGGGGGAGCGGCGGTTTGGACCAAATGGTCACCGGACTTGGCCGCGGTGATCATCGGAGCGGCGGCGGTTGGCAGAGCACGGCGACGCGGCGGTACAGAAGGGTAGCTAGAGGGTGAAGGGATCCCGGAGGACGGGGTGCTCACCCTGAGCGTGTTGGGCAGCTCGCCGGAGAAGGGGACGGTCGGACGACGACGATCCCGTGCTCGACGCGGCGGCCGGAGGCGGAAGAGGTGGCGCGGATGGCGGCAGCGAACCAGTGCTTCCCGCGCAAATTCCTTCGGCGTGGAGGCGCAGCACGGCGAGGCGGTGAAGATGGCATCGTCCATTTGCTCCGGGGTGGCCTCGGTTGCCGGCGATTTGATGGGGACGGCGGCGACCATGGTGGACAGGGAGCTCGTTAGGTTTAGGGTTAGGGTTTCCAGGGGGAGGAGCACAGAGCAGGGGAGGAGAGAGGGAGGAGAGCGTCGTGGGGGGGCCTCTTCACCACGCAGGGGGCACGGCAGCAGGGAGCAGGGGAGCGACATGGCGGCCATGGCACGACAGTGTCGCCACTGTCGCCCACAGTGAAGAAGGCTTTTTGCAAAAAAAAAACCTCGCCCAATTTTCCTTTTTCTGGTTTTATTCATTTTGAAAACAACAATCTTTGCCAATTTATTTGAGGCATTGAAACAATTTTATAATTATGAAAACATTTATGTAGCCTCCCCATAACATGTATTAACTCCACAAAAATTGGTGTTGCAAAATAAAAAGTTTTGAACACCAATTGTTCATAGGGTTTGAATATGGCAAATTTTAATAATTTCCAAAATCCATTTACTTGGGGTATTTAAACATTTCCAAAATAAGTGAAAATATTCATGGAGGCTCCCAATAATATAATGAAGCTCCCCATATTTTTACTTAGAACTTTTGAAATGTTTAACTTGGTTTCAAATTAAGAATTGGTTTAACTCAATTTTGAAGTCCCAATTTATTTAATTGTTTGGCAAGAATTTGACTTTGCTAGTTAAATTTGAAAATGCATTCTTGGAACTTCCTGGACAAATATGGAAACTCAAGAATATTTTGTTTTGCCAATTTGAGCAATTGCATTTGGTTTGGAATTTTTGGAAGTGTTTGCTTCCTTTTAATGCTTTCCATTGTTTGCAATATTTAATTTAGCAATTTAATTATGTATGCCATGATGCAGTGCAAAGCAAAAGGTGAAAATTTGGCTCAAATTTTAGGGTACCAAATCTGGGCTGTTACAATTCTACCCCCCTTACAAGAATCTCGCCCCGAGATTCCTAGAGTAGGAAGAGGGAGGAGGGAAACATGACAACCCTTAACTTCAACGATCTTCTCGATCCCACGAGGACCTTCCTTGTTGCAGAGAAAAGGTAACAAGCATGACGTGCCGATGAGAAATAGAAGATAGTTCAAGGGGACAGACAAGTTCTCTCGAAGGGTTGGAAATATGAACTTTGCACAAGACCATAAGCCATTGGGGAAAACTAGGAACCACTTGACCATACAAAGGTCGAGCAGAGGATAGGAGAAACGACCGAGTGATATTTTTAGCACACCACGTTAAGGTTCTCCACGATGTTCTAGATACCACTATCAGGCTTCGGAAAAGCCTTCAATAGGTCATCAAGTGGAGGTCGGACTTTTAAAGATTTGCAAAGAGGCCATAAGGGCAACTTCTAGAATAAGTAGCAAAATATCCTCATGGAGTGTGGTTGATTTTACGAAGAGCAAGAGGATATCACGATAGACCTTCCAGTTAAGTAGGGCAACCACCACCTCAGACTTGCCGGATTTACACAAGGCCTATGTCATACTCTTAAGAAACACCAACCATAATTTCTGCTTGAGATTCAGATTCGGTTAAGCGTGCGGATACCTCAGACTTGACATCTCCGAGGAAGGAGTTACAACAGTTAACGAGAGATAAGGATCTCAAGTATTGACTACAGTGTCAAGCTCCAGGACATGAGCTAGATTGCGAGAGGGAAACTTGCTTTTCAAGCGAAAAGATGTGGTCTTTAGAGTTTCGACACGAATCTAACTCATTGACCGAAGGTGTGCACCTGAACAAAGGACTTGGCAGCACAGTCAAACTCGGCTTGATGATCAGATTACCAACCATGCTAAGAGTACCATCAAAGTCCTTGGATGTCAAAGCAATATCAATTGCTAAGTATATCCGATTACCACCTCAATATGCATCCTCAACATTCTCGAGCCCGAGTAGCTCGGAGGTAGATGGATAAGGAAGGGTAAGAGTATCACTTCATCAGGTACGTCATGAGACTAAGCACGACCTCTTGATATAAAAGAGTGGGACACTCTAAGGTTGAACAGAACAAAAGCTAGACAAGCATCTTATTCTGCGGATTACAATACTTTGACCTGGTCCGAGAATGGACATGGTACCGGAGTTTGTTTCTCCTAACATCCCGACGTGGAATGTATTGACGGACCACAAGGGTAACATGCTTCGGAACACACAAATGCACTATAACACTTGACTGTCAACTGACAGATAAAGGTCGGACAACAGATTAAGAGTAAGAATACGGGCTAACAACAATCCCAAGAGATTTGTAGAAGCCCTTGTTAGCACTCTTCCAACAACTAGTGCCGAAAGGGTTTCACTAACAAGTGTTATTGGAGGAATCACAACATAGATGGAAAACTTGCTAAGAGCAATCTTGCCGTGATCCAGACGGTTTTCATGACAGAATATCTAGCTATAGCTCGTGACAGAGAAGAGCTTTGTTGCCGCAATTCAATTACGACTACAACCACCAAATTGAAGATTAACTTCAAACATGGCCAACCTGACGTAGGGTTTGACAATTAACATCAGGATTCAATGGGAAAGATCTTGGGTTAAAGATCAACTTCATGCACTGGGACTCACGAATAGCATAATGCTCACATGGGTGACAACCCTCATAAATCATTACACCAGAGCCCTAGCACAATCCGGGACTTTCGGTTCAAGATCTTGGGCTAAAACAAGGGGATGTCTTGACGACCCGCAACTCTTCCTTTCTTCTGGATTTAGAGTTGGCAGACGAGTAAAGTTAACCAGTAACTAAAGATAGAACCCCACCCCGTGATCCTAAAGATTAGAATTTGCCGACGATCAGGAGAACCGTTAAATCAAATAGAGGTAAGAAGGCACCGAGATCAGAGTGAATTGGGTAAGGAGTAAAAAGAATCCTAAGAGGGTTTTCACAACTCATTTTTAGGTTATAAATAATATTCACAAACACTAGACTCGACATCCACCAATAGAACGGGTTTCCTACAGGCAGTCCTGCTCTGATACCAACTTGTAGCGCCCCGACCACAGAACTATACAGTGAAGCGTTGTGCAACCGGTCATGCTACACAATCGAAGGTTACTGGGTTTACCAATCCCAGGCCAAAACTCATTGGCAGGTGTACTCGGAATGGATCATCGGCACACAACACCTCGATCATGCCATAAGCTCAGACATCGCTATCATGTATAGTAAAGAGACCAAGACTACGGAATAACTGGCACATCACAGACTCTACGACACAAGAGATCATAGTTCAACTCATATATGAGAAAGATAGCAAATATCACAATCGGAGGTCACAGACCCAACATTACATCAAGCGGAAGCAAATACAGTTGTCTAACAACAAGATCCAAATTATGGCCTAAGAGGCCTACAAATAGCATATCCCAGCCAGCCTGTTCCGAGATGTCCCAAGCTGCCACCTGGGAACCCCAGACTACTCGTCGATGTCAATAAAGAACCCACCATCCAGTTCGGTGACGTCCTCCTCTGAAACAAATAATATTCGACAAAGCAAGGCTGAGTACGACGTACTCGCAAAAATTAGTAGGGCGATATAGGCCCAATGCTGACGGAGGCTCTAATGCTGTATAATGTAGCTAATTTGCCTAAAGCTAGTTTTCCTTTTAAAGACATAAAGACCCATTGCATCGTCTACTCAGAATGTTTTCCGAAAAGTGGTAAGAGAGTAAACTTTCATCTTTGGTTCTCAACGAACCATTTGTAACCAGAAGCATCTCATCTCCACCAAGGCACCCCCTCGAATCACCCTCGAGGAAATGAACCTTTTATCACACGTTGATTATGCAACCTTTAGCTGCCATATCAATTAAGTTAAGGTTCTCTATGGTCTTATCGTCCGTTCCCAAGTCGTCCATAACCGCGGACACGACTTTTCGAAAAGATTAAACCCTGCAGGGGTGTACTAATTTACCCATCGGTACCGTCCGGCTCACCTGATTGACCCTCTTCCGGGGAAGGCCGGCGAGTGGGCGCGGTTAGACCTTTACATTGCATGAGGCTTACTCAAGGACCATCAGTGTGCGGAAGGACAGGTTCAGCGCATCCAACGCCCTGCCCCGCGGCCACATCCTAAACACCACAGTCATCCTCGTTCCTTTTTCCACCCACACACTCACGCGCAAATGGAAATAGCATACTAGAGGACCCTTGACAAGCCCCTCACAAATTATTCGGTCAAAGGGGATTCCATATGTCCCCACCTTTGGAAGCACGCTCAGTCTTGGTGCAAGAGGTAAAGAACCCGCACCTAGGGGCAAGAGTGAGGCAAAACACCATCCCCGATGGCAACTCACCCAAGCCTTCTTAGCATTTTAATTAAGCAACCCACATATCCACCATGTCCGAAACATTCCATCAACATCCACAATTATGGAATTAAACAACGGACATTACTAGCATCTGACTAAGCATGGCTAAGCATAGCTAAGCATATAAATACAACAATTATATTCTTGTCTCCGGCCAACACATCAACACTAAGGTTCATAGGTAGGGATACATGTGATTGGCTCGGGGAAAAAACATGCATTCATAGGATACTCTATGTCTTGATCAAAAATGACATTTGAATCGCATGCAATATTATGGTGGATAAAATAAGTTGATAAAATCATAGGATGCTAGATGATAAGAAGGTTAGATTATCTCTTGCCTTGCCGATAGTACTGGTTGCGCAAATCGTCGAGGTATTGTGGTGGAACCTCGACTCCTGAATCTAACGGAACACAACAAATAGCAGGAAACGAAATAAATAACACGAATACAAAGGTGCAATGCACAATCATGATGAGATGGTCAAATTATGCACTTAAATAATGTTGGGCATGTCCCACAAGTTAAATGGAACCCCTAAAATAAATATTGCAATTAACGGGTTAAAACTCCATATTTGAATTGCTGATCACTTTGATATATCATTTGCAATTGTTGGAATAATATTTATCAAGTTATGATATTTCCAATTATTGATTTAAATCTGCCATTTCATTTAATTTTAATAAACATCACCAAAATTTATTCTACAATTCTCTCAAATGACATAAAGTTGTAGTTCATTGTTCACTGAACATTTTGAGCTATTAAACAAATTTTTTGAGTAAACAAAACTCAAGTTATGGATTTTCTAAAATTGCTATTAATTCTGCCATTTTAGTAACTTTAAGTAAACAACAGAATAAACTATTTAGTTGATCATAGAAATGGTACCAAAAGATATATATGATTTGTATGATCATTTTGACATATCATTTGTAATTTTCTGAGTTATAAAACAAAAGATATTGAATTTACAAAATCATTTTAAAATCTTCCATTTTAGTTATTTCAATTTAACAGCAATTTAGAAAATTCATTTTAACATGTAAATATAACTAACAAGTAGATATTAATTCCCTGAACATTTAGAGATCTTATTTGCAATTTTTGGATCAATATTCAAATTGTTATGAATTTCCCAATTAGTAATTTAAATCTGCCCCTTTTGTATGTAACAATTAAAGGCAATTTAATTTAACCAAAAATTAACCTAAGGGCAGTAACATGTAGAGTTTATTTAGCTGAGCATTTTAACATTTTATTTGCATTTTTCTGATTGGTAAAACTCTAGACATGGATTTCCAAATTTTGAATGACTCACATATGATTTGCATTTCACAATTGATTTCAAATTCAACAATTCATTTGCATGTGTGAGTTACATATTTGAATAGGTTGTGAAATTCTAAACATGTGGATACCTTATTTGAATTTTTCTGATTCACCAATTAAAAGATATTGCAAATACAAACTCTCTATTAAAATCTGGAAATTTCAAAATGAGGAACAGGTGACATCATCACACGTCACAGGGGAGGCTGCGGCATGTCGATCACGAATTCCTCATTTCGGTGCGGAATTGGGAGGTGGCACTTGCCCTACGAGCTAGAGGAGGTGGAGAGGATCCGGGGGAGCGGCGGTTTGGACCAAATGGTCACCGGACTTGGCCGCGGTGATCATCGGAGCGGCGGCGGTTGGCGAAGCACGGCGACGCGGCGGTACAGAAGGGTAGCTAGAGGGTGAAGGGGTCCCGGAGGACGGGGTGCTCACCCTGAGCATGTTGGGCAGCTCGCCGGAGAAGGGGATGGTCGGACAACGACGATCCCGTGCTCGACGCGGTGGCCGGAGGCGGAAGAGGTGGCGCGGATGGCGGCAGCGAACCAGTGCTTCCCGCGCCAATTCCTTCGGCGTGGAGGCGCAGCACGGCGAGGTGGTGAAGATGGCGTCATCCATTTGCTCCGAGGTGGCCTCGGTCGCCGGCGATTTGAAGGGGACGGCGGTGGCCATGGTGGACAGGGAGCTCGTTAGGTTTAGGGTTAGGGTTTCCAGGGGGAGGAGCACAGAGCAGGGGAGGAGAGAGGGAGGAGAGCGTCGTGGGGGGGCCTCTTCACCATGCAGGGGGCACGGCAGCAGGGAGCAGGGGAGCGACACGGCGGCCATGGCGCGGCAGTGTCGCCACTGTCGCCCACAGTGAAGAAGGCTTTTTGCAAAAAAAAAACCTCGCCCAATTTTCCTTTTTCTGGTTTTATTCATTTTGAAAACAACAATCTTTGCCAATTTATTTGAGGCATTGAAACAATTTTATAAATTATGAAAACATTTATGTAGCCTCCCCATAACATGTATTAACTCCACAAAAATTGGTGTTGCAAAATAAAAAGTTTTGAACACCAATTGTTCATAGGGTTTGAATATGGAAAATTTTAATAATTTCCAAAATCCATTTACTTGGGGTATTTAAACATTTCCAAAATAAGTGAAAATATTCATGGAGGCTCCCAATAATATAATGAAGCTCCCCATATTTTTATTTAGAACTTTTGAAATGTTTAACTTGGTTTCAAATTAAGAATTGGTTTAACTCAATTTTGAAGTCCCAATTTATTTAATTGTTTGGCAAGAATTTGACTTTGCCAATTAAATTTAAAAATGCATTCTTGGAACTTCCTGGACAAATATGGAAACTCAAGAATATTTTGTTTTGCCAATTTGAGCAATTGCATTTGGTTTGGAATTTTTGGAAGTGTTTGCTTCCTTTTAATGCTTTCCATTGTTTGCAATATTTAATTTAGCAATTTAATTATGTATGCCATGATGCAATGCAAAGCAAAAGGTGAAAATTTGGCTCAAATTTTAGGGTACCAAATCTGGGCTGTTACACTCTGTCTTCGTTTCGTCGCATAAAAAATCTCCGTAAATTTTGATCCAATTCCGAGAATATTTTCTTAAGAGATTTTCTGAAACGCATAAACATCAAAAACCAGAAACTGTCACTGGGCATCTTGTTATTAGGTTAGTTCAATAAAATGCCCTAAAATGATATAAAAGGATGGTTGCAACATATAACAATGGTATAAAAACAAGCATGGAACATTCAAAAATTAGAGACACGTGGCACACATATCAATTAGATTTGAGCAATTTATTTCTATCAACTTTATAACTAAAAAAAGATGCTACCTTACTTTGGATGTAGTTCCACTCCTCCACTCGAAAAAGCATAGAATGGTCATTGAAACTTTTTGATGTGTCGAGTTGTGACTTAATTGAAGCTATCGATTGTGCTAAATCCGAGTGAGTTATGTATTAGTGGAACTCATTAAAGTGAACATACAAATCTATTTTGCATGACTGAATTAAGCGAGGATATTGCATTGCGCACGAAGCTAGAGAGTAGAGAATGATCTATTCAGTTCCAGTATACCATGCACCACTATCGGCTCTGGGAGGGGGGATCTGTCTTTGCGAAGATCAGTTGGCGCTTGCACCCAATGTGCTAGGTAATCCTATACCGGGTACATAGCTGAACATGAGTTATAAAATCTAGTGGATAGTTGTGCCTTGTTAGATAGGTCATGATGAAATAGGATCAGCTTAATCATCACCTGGGGTGATGACCTTAAGTTGCCTTCGGCCATCATACATCCCTAGTAGATTAAAGGAACCCGCTCCGAGTGACCACTCACACATCATGATCAAATCAACAATAAAAACATTGTAGGAAATAGTAGTTGAAGATGAATGATTGAAATAGTTCCTACAATGTTGCAAATCGCAATGAGATCAAAATTAAAAGTAGTATATGGCTATGGATGATGACTATGGTGATGGAGATGGAAATGGAGTGGAGATAGAGGCAGCACTTCGTGGAGGCGGTGAAGAATGGTGGCTCAGAATGGCGGCTTTCGCTTGAGGGGGTCTTATCTCCTTATTATAGCAGTGTGGTCAATTAGGGTTTCGAGGGCATTCAGTTGCCAAATCGTCCCTGGGCCCTTCGCGAAAGTTGCTCGTTTGATGATGCCAATTGCACCTACATGAGTATGGTTGGTGGTACTCTAATCACCTCATCACATCACCTACTTTGTGGTTTCTGTGTTCTAACATAGCACAATTTTTTCCGGATGGTGATGCCTCTGCTGCTTAAAAAATCACGCAAGACACATTAGAGTCAGCTCTAGAGGATGTAACCAACATACTATTTAGATCACTAAGATACATGTTGATAAGAAAATTTGACATAGTTAGTGGACTTACCACGAAGTACAACTGCCACGAGAGGGTGGTCTTCATAGGTGAAAGGACACGGATGTCGCCTAGAGGGGGGGGGGGGTGAATAGGCGATTTAAAATTATTACGGTTAAGGCTTGAATAAATGCGGAATAAAACTAACGTTTAATTTATCAAGCGAAAATCTAAACTAGCTAGGTTTACCTATGTGCACCAACAACTTATGCTAATCAATATAATCAACTATGTGATAGCAAGATATATAACTTCAAGCTTGATGGCTATCACAATGTAAGTACCATAAGTAAGAAGCTCGGGTATAGAAATACCGAGGCACTTGGAGACGATGATTTATCCCGAAGTTCACTTTCCAATGGAAGCTAGTCTCCGTTGGAGCGGCGCGGTGTTCACCAAAGTGAAACACCGAGTAGCCTTGATATGGCACATCGTATCTCCGTTGTGTCTTACCACCGATGTGGCGAGGCACTTGTCACTATGTTGTCGTTGAGGTTGACAACTAGAACCTTTACAAGGATGAAGCACACTCCACAAGTTGGAGGGTCTTCACCAAATGCACCGAGCCGCCAAGACTTGATGCTCAAGGTCGGGGCACACACCACAACTCAATTGGTGGCTCCTGGCAATGTCTTCGTAGCTACCAAAGCTCCGAGACCAACAAGGTTGAGCCACACTCCACAACCTAATTGGAGGCTCCCAACAAATCCCGTGAGCCACCAAGACTCCGAGAAATCAACAAACGTCTAGGGTACCAACGTGCCCTAGAGGAAAAAGCTCTAGGGCACCCAAGCACCCAAGAGTAACAAGCTTCTCAACTTCAACTTCCACGAATCACCGTGGAGAACTCAAACCGGTGCAACTTATGCAATGGCAGAACACACTAAGTGGTCAAGTTCTTCCAACCCGAATCCAACTAAAGCAACTAATGCTTGGGAGGGATTTGAGAGGAAGAACAAAGGAGAAACACCAAGAAAATCCAAAGATCTAGATCCAAAGTGTTCCCCTCACTTAGAGGAGAAATCAATCGGTGGAAACGAGGATCTAGACCTCCTCCTCTCTTTTCCCTTAAAAACTAGCAAGAACTATTGGAGGATTGAGAGATAACCAAGCTCAAGAAGATCAACAATGGAGGAGAGGAATAGCTCAAGAGGTTGGCAAAAGGTTAGGGTTTATTTGGGGAAGAAACCCCTTAAATAGGGGGCCCCAAAAAAAGAGCTGTTGGAGAAAAAAGAGAGGGAAACGGCCATCGGCCGGCCTGGCAGCCGGCCTAGGCCGGCAGGAGAGCCGGAGGCGCACCCGGGTGGGCTGGCTTGGGAGCCGGCCCAGGCCGGTGGGGAGGCCGGAAGCCCACCCGAGAGAACCGGCCGGGGAACCGGTCCAGGCCGGCAGTGAGGCCGGGGCGGCAGAGAGACCGGGGGCCCACCCAGGTGGGCCGGCAGTGAGGCCGGAAGCCCACCCGAGGGGACTGGCCGGGGAACCGGTCCAGGCCGGCGGTGAGGCCGGGGTGCTGGCCGAATGGGCCGGCCTTGGAGCCGGCCCAGGCCGGCGGCCCATTTCCCCTTTTTTCTTTCTAATAAAACTTCCAATAGTAAAACCGCAATAACTTTCACTCCCGAACTCCGTTTTCGATAATCTTGGACTCGTTGGAATCGTCACAACGAGCACTACAAGAATATGCATAGAAACATCATTGTTAAATAAGATATGGTAAAACCAAATGATGAAAGGTAAAAGCTTTCTATTGAAAACCGGAAACCATATCTTTTGCAAATGAAGTTCGAATGACATGAAACCACTTTTGTTGTAAAGAGGACGACAAATGCTACCCAATAACAAGTGAAAATATTGAAACCAAGCAAGGGAGATTTTGCTAATAAATGGAAGAGTGAAACCTTCCACATAGATGGACCGGCAAAAACTCCGACACCGAAAACTCAATAGGGGACACATATGAAAACCGTTTTCGGTGATCTTGGCCTTGTCATGAAAAACACGACAGGCACCAATACCACACTATGATAAGATCCAAATAGAAACCAATAAAGATGATGCCAAGGATGCAAAGGTTTGAGCTCTCTACGACCGATACGCTAAAGCTCACTTGAGAGCCCCTCTTGATAGTACGGTTACCTATCCTAAAACCCGGTCTCCCAACTACACCGCGAGACCGGTAAAATAGAAACCCTATCAAAATCATACCTTTTCCTTACGCATTCCACTTGAGCTAGATGATGACGATCTTGATCTACTCTCAAGTGGATCACCTTTCTTGATTGTGCTCCGCTTGGTGAAGGCTCGCATATTGCTCCCCCATACACTAATATGGGAGAGACACTCTTTCGCATATCTTCACATGCCCTTATCTTGTATGTTGATCAACTTGCACTTAGCCTTGATCAACATATAATCTTCTTTTTTTAGCCTTGACTCCAACATATGGAGTACAAGCATTCCTTATGGACCAACACTACAAATATAACTCAAGGCACACATTAGTTCATAGAGATTGTCATTAATTAACAAAATAACATATGGGGGCAACCATGCTCTTTCAATAGGGAATTTTGTTCAGGACGAATTTCCTATTGCGCAAAACATGTGGAGGGTACGACGGGCCAATGAATCCGTATAAAAGCTTTTCTACAATCTTGAGGAGATAAAGATGGGTCGGTTCGCTACCCAACACCACACGATAGTGCCGACTTAGGACGCGCCAATGAAGTGGCTTCCGGCCTCCTCCAAGGTGTCAACACTGAGCGAGGGGATTTTTCGCCTTAGTTAGTTTAGGATGAGCTCCACCTACGCCGCACGAGTGAGCGTTCATAGGGAAGTTCGTTCAGGACGCACTCTCACGATGAGATTGGCAGATTGCGAGCAAAACCTATTAATGCGAAGAAGTGTACGCTTGGCCACAGTTAGGTCTTCTCGTACAGTGTCACCATAATAAGATCGTTGTTATAGGTTATTGTCTATAGTCAGATAGGAAAACATCATCACATACATCACATTGTAGATCTAACAAGAGTACATACAATATCACCAAAATAAGATTCCCGTTATATGATATTATCTATAGTCAAACAGAAAATATCTAAAAATTTACATCGCATTGTAGATCTAACAAATGTGTCAGGTCAAAATAGATGATGTATGCTGAATTAACACATGGTGAACACGGATGCATAGGTATAGAACGAATAGACACGTCGCTACTAGCTGTATTTTAACGGATCTAATACTTATATCCGTACTAATTAAATAGATCCTCCACGTGTCGATCCATTGCAAGAGATAGATTGAAGTTACAACACAATGTATCCTAGTGGCCCTAACATTAGAAAGAGTTCGTTCACGGATAAACATATATTACTGTATCGACTGGAAAATGGATTTTATCCACCGCTCTGTGGGATATATCTTCCCCGGTTTTTCATGATGGCGGGTGACATCATCACTATAAAGCGGCGTGCCGCCGCGCCAGCCCCTATTAGTAAATCTTAATATCATAGAAACCTTTACAGTAAAACATATCTAGATACGGATGGAAAGAGAAATGCTAAACATCTTATACCGTGGAACGAAGGGAGTATATGCTAACGAAGTTGTTTAAGAAGATCGATATTTTGTAGTGACCTGTATAAAAGATAAAATGTAAAAAATATGCCTTTTCACGAGATTTGTTTAACTTTTTTACACAAGTCACAATGTCAATTATTCGCAAATCATTGTAAACAAATGTGATGATATATCAGTGAATAATTAAATACCGTGTGCATGTGCACCACCGTGACAAAGTGGATTGACGATTTTGTAGGCATTCTCCTTTACAACTTGCAACCCTCCCCTCCCGTCCAGTTCCTTTTACTAAAATATACTATTTCTATCTATAGTATTTGCTTAGGCACTCTTGCCTTAACCATTCTTTTGTTTTGTTTTGAGAAAACCTTTACCCTTCTCAGTCCTCGACCATCCCGCTCCTTCGTCAACCCCTCGCTGCCGCCGCCGCCGCCGCCGCCGTCGCTACCCACTTGCCAGCTCCTGTTCCTGCACGGTATACCCTCTGATCACTCGTACTGTGCTATTACTACTTGCTTTGACTGTGTTCTTCCGTGCTTCGACTTTCTTGGAGAGATCTGAGCTCAGCGGCGGGAGTGGTTAGAATGCCCTGTTCCTTGATTCGGCCTAGGGTTAGCAAATCTTTGATGGCGATGTGGGGATTTAGTTTCCGGTGGTTTTGTGCTTCTGACGTCTCTGTGTTTTGTTCTCGCCCCTTCGGTTTCCGGGGATTACCAGGTAGGTTCTTGTTCACATGTTGAAGATGATGTCGAAGGTTTTGAAAAATATTGCATCTTTCAGTTTCTTGCTGATGTGCTTGTTTATATGTGATATTCTTATAATACCTTAAGTATATGCCTAAAAAAATACCTTAAGTATAGCAAATCACATCGGGGGACTAATAAATCATAACAGAGCAGTACAAGTTTATCCAATAGTTGCTTGAGTTGTTCTTCATAGGATGTTTAGGTAGCTATAGCATGGTAGTTCGTTCAATACAGCTTTAATATTTGATTTCAGGAAGTATCGAGTGTATATGGTTTTAGGGCTTGACGCTAAGTCAACGCAGTGTGCATCTTGATTGTTGCTTTTGTGGTACCTTTCAATTCAATTATCTTTTCATATGGATATGGTTATCGTTAGACTTAGACCAGTACCAAACAGTTGATTCTCCACAAACAAATTGCAGAAGAAATATGATATCCTTTTATCCGGAGTGCTCTTGTTAAGTGTAGTTAACTCTATTCTAGTTTCCTATCGTTCATACTGTTTTTGCCCTTTTATGTTCTAAGGAAGCCGGTGGGCTAGTTAGTTCTCTACCAGTTTCTGTATTGCAGACCAGAACAACCGGTGCACTTGATGGTCGCAAGCTGAAACAGTACAAGCATATTTGACTGTTCGTCTAGCTGCTAAGGCAAGACCATTAAATACAAAATATTATTATGAAGTTGTTGATAAGGACCAACCACAATTCATGGATGTAATATGGAAACCAGACCTCTGAATACTTGCACTTGTGATTTAGTATCCAGTCGGTGTTTCTTTGTTGGACGCCATACTGCGAGAAATTTGGAACTTCTATTCGTGACACAATATTAAAGAATTTGAGTTTTATGTAATATTTTTTTAATCTTCATTGTGAGAGGAAAACTGAATGAAATGGAACACTTCATTTCTTGCTGAATTGTTGAAAATCTTCTGCAGAGTTTTCTGTTGATTGCATTGGTCATCAGAATGTCAGAAAAATAATTGGATGCCTTATTTTCAAGTTTTAATTGTTTAACCATCAAATGGGACTTCTATCATATAAATAATCAGTTATCATATGTTTATACTTGGGCATTTTCTATATCTCCACACATGTAGAAAGTGGAACTTCTATTCGTGACACAAATATTAAAGAATTTTGAGTTTTATGTAATATTTTTTTAATCTTCATTGTGAGAGGAAAACTGAATGAAATGGAACACTTCATTTCTTGCTGAATTGTTGAAAATCTTCTGCAGAGTTTTCTGTTGATTGCATTGGTCTCAGAATGTCAGAAAAATAATTGGATGCCTTATTTTCGAGTTTTAATTGTTTAAACCATCACAATGGGACTTCTATCATATAAATAATCAAGTTATCATATGTTTATACTTGGGGCATTTTCTATATCTCCACACATGTAGAACTGTTTTTTGATTTGAACTATGCACATGTGTTTATGTTCCTTGTATACCGTGTTTTGTTTTGTTGTAAAATATGTTCCCCTCGCTGAGATAAGCACTTATCAGCTGTTGCAACTTCATGCTTCTGGTTTTGAGCAGCATTTATTCTGTGATCAAATCTGTGGGAAGGTTCACTGGTTGGAGGCAGAGTTCGATATAGGCCACGTGACAATCATATATGTTATCGGCCATTGAGTTTTGTGATTTGGCAACTAATGAAGTTTACTAAGTGCGTTGGATAGGGTTCGAGCTGATGTATTTGTGTACTTAAAAATTGCATTTCATCACCAAAGTTTTTCTGGTTCCATTAGCTAGTGTATTTCAGTTATTAACAAGCTAGTGTATTTTGTTTAATCTAACTTTCGATAACCAAAGTTTCATATTTTCTTACCAATCTGGAATTTTCACCATGCCCTATCTTTAAGGTGTTACCATAATTATCCTGGAGAAGATGATGCATTACATGATGATAAGATGGGGAAACTGTTGCAGTGTAGACTGTAGTTACAAAAGGAAATATGAAAATAATTAGAAAGTAATCAGTAAAACAGAGTATAGATACAGCAACAATAACAAAGCCTAAAAAACGGAGTAAAGATAAATGAAATAAGAAAGTAAATTGTCGTGTAATAAATAATAAGCTATTCATACATCTGAGTCAAAATTAATGATCTCATTGAACAGGTAAGATTCGACAATTGGACCAAAAGCTGGAAGCTGCTGTAGATGACTTGGTCCAATCCAGCTAGTTTGAGGTAAATTTGCCGCTGGTGATTGAGGCAGATTTGCTTAGACTTGATGAAGAAAATTTAGATGCATGGGTGACATAAAAAATCTGGATGTCATAGGGAAGGCATAGTAGAAAATTGTTATGATTGCCATGAAATATAATGTTTTTCTATTTGTCAATGCATGACTCTAATTTTCCGCAAAACAGATCTTGTAGGACATCACTGATCTCTCATGGACGTTCTTAAACAAATTTATTTACATATGCATAAACATACTTCTGTCTAAGAACTTGTTAATATGGTGCACGGTCCAAAATGTCAGTATTTGTCGGTCCTGTTAGTAGTTCAGCTTGTAGCTTGTCCTTTGTGGAATGGAAGATCACTGAAAGGCAATTGGAAGATCAATATATGTATGTATTTGAAGCACTGCTATCATGTTATGTTAAAGGGTTTGTCAAAATCTTATAATGTACTAAGTCTGTTGAAACTAATTGCAATATTTTATTCTTGTCTGGATTGTTGATTGCAAGAACATGCTGTATACGGATCTGACGAGCTCCAACCTCTAAGAACTGGCTTGGATCTAAGAATACAGGCACACACATTTGGTTACAAAAAAACAACTAGAGCATAGTAAGCAACCTGTAATTGCTCACAACATAAGAACCAGCTTATCTCGTTCACTTAGTTTTTTTTTATATCACAGACTTTCAATCAAACTGGTAGCCAAGAACAAAGGTTAGTATCAAATATCGATATCTAATAAACTTTCGATATGTCCAATACTGAAGATAGAAAATTACGGTGTGCAGATAATGTGGTTTTATTCTCCATGTATGTTATTTTTTGTGGGTATTCTCCATGTATGTTGTTTTTTGTGGGTATTCTCCATGTATGTTTCGACTTAGAGCAACCAATCCCTATGATTGGACATGGTCATTCTTCTTGGCAAGGGTTAATTTCCCGTAATCAACAACTTAAGCTGCTGTGCTGTTTCTGAGATCACTTATCTTCATGCATGGTAGTCTTCTTTACAATTTGTTCTGACATGTATTTTAACACTCCATGCAGGTGTATGTTTTGATTTTTGAAGCCTTCCTTCTCGTGGTATTTCCTAAATCAGTCTTATTTAGTGTTTTCATCAGAGCTAGCTCATTTCCATGTTTTAACCATATTATATGCTTTGATCAGTTACAGATAGACATACAATCTTAATGGGGCATGACCATATCGCTCATATAAAGGTAACTTAGTCAGTTCCAAGTAATATTTGCCAGTATAATCACTGGATTCTGACATTTCTTGTTCTTAATTTATGGGTACAGAAGCTCATGACGGATGATTCCCTTGGTGGTATGTTCTCTGCCACAGTTCTCTAAACTCATGTTATTTATCAAGCAGAATTCATGTCAAATAGAAGAATGTGTGTGTTTTTGTGTTTCATTTTTGTGGTAATATCCACATTGCCGCTGGTTATGAAAGTTTCTATTTTTGGAGATAATTCTCAACCTCAAGGTACGGATGAAATTTAATTTCTGACATTTGCTGTTTTAATTTGGATCTACCTCTGCATGCACTTGGTTTGACATTGTCTTATAAGATATCTTTTCTTGTAACTATCAGTACAACTAATTCTTGAAACAAACAAAAAACTACTAGTACAAGTATAGGTATCTTAATGTGACCAATTTCACTTGTCATCTAGTACTTGTTGGTATCAGCTATGTTTTGTATGTCATTCTTCCTATGTATATACCTTATGTCTTCCTTATGTGTTCCCTTTTGTAAAGTAGACAGGAAAACTTGCCAGGAACCTGGTTGCAGTGAAATTGTCAACGGAAGGGTAGTGTACTGTATTAGTCACAGTGGAGCGTGTTCATCCCAACAGCTTAGTTACCTCCAGAGTCCGCATAAGAGCTCAGATCTATATATGTCCCCTGTTAAAGGCAACCAGCGTACCGAACCTGGTGCCAGTACAGTAACATGCACTGAGCAAGATGTACATATCAAGTATGAAGTGGGTGATCGAGGCAAACTAAAGGATAGTTCTGGGAATACCCAGGGCGACACTGGGGAAGTAATCATCCGTGGGGCTGACATACTTTGCAAGCACGAGAACTGCCAAAAGCAGGCCCAGGGTAAAGACATTATACTGTAAGTTACATAGTGGTGGTACTAAGGGTTGCTTGGTACGGGGCTGTATGAAAGCTGCACATGGTGGCACGCCTCTAGCATTGGCCATGGAGGAGGGAAGCGGTGCATTGTTGCTGGATGCCCGAATGCAGCATGTGGCCAAGGCCGTAGTGAGCATTGTGTGAGGCATTGGTGGCAAGAGATGCAAATTTGAAGGGTGTGTGAAGGGTGCACAAGGGAACACAGACTTCTGCATCAGGCATGGTGGGGGAAGGCGGTGCAAATCTGAAGGATGTACAAAGAGTGCACAAGGACGGACGGATTTCTGCATTAAGCATGGCGGCGGCAGTCGGTGCAAGTCCCTAGGATGCAATACAAGTGCAAAATGGGGGACAGATTTGTGCTCTGTCCATCGGAAGAGTTTGCTTGGTGAGGATAATGCTACCCCTGAAGCTTTGTCACTCCCTTCTGGAAAGCGTCGTTTGGCCAAGAAACCCAAAAAGGCAGTAAAGCCATCTGGAGTCTCCCAGGTGACTGTCACTACTACAGCTGGAAGCAGCACACAAGCAAAGGGTGTTCTTCATGTGGCTACCATGCCTTCAAACCGTGAATTGTCACACAAAATCGTGATGTTAGCGGTACTACCACTCTCCATGAGACCTCCAACACTCTCCGGGACAGTGGTTTCAGCAGCAACAAGCAGTGCGACGCAGAATCATTAAAAGCGGTTGTGAGGCTGCATGTGAAGGCTTGCAGGCTGTCAATCTCCGATCATTGATTCAGACAGGGAAATCTCAAAGTCATAGCTGTCCATATTAACAAGTCGTCACTGTCAGCTGACATCGCTTTCTGTTCTGTCTCTCTTCCGTCTAACCTGTCAATCTCTTTGTACTCTGTAATTTGGTATGGTGCATCATAGGATGGAAACTGCTCGTCGGACTATGTGAAGTTGTGGATTATTAGCAAGGGATTTGCATCCTGCAGTGAGGAGTGTCTGAAAAACCCTGTGGATGGGCAGAACGGGGTAGGTGTTGCTTGTGACACTAGTGCGTCTGTCGTGGAAACTGGAAAACGTTTAGAAGATAACAATTTCGTTATTTGGGATTTTGAGAACTGGTATTTGCAAATTCCGTATGTTGTTGCCATTCGTCCGATGTTTAACCTTCTGGAGCTTGACTTATGCATTATTTAGTTCCCATTTTCTTTCCTCTGAGATCAAGTTTTGGTTAGCATGTTTGAGCACACAAGACTAGACACGGCCAAATAAACCCATTGGGGTTTGATGCATATTCTCACAAGATGACGGAAGTTCGGTTCAACTTATAACTTAACTAGCAAACTGGCCCAAAATTGCATTTCAGGAGATGCACAAGGTAAGATCTCGTAATTGCAAGGTCTGCGTGTTGCTAGAAACTTTGCAAAGCACGCAAATACTAAAAGCCCTTGTTTGCATTTATAAGCAGATTTTCCAGCAAAACAATAGTTTGGACATTTGACCCTAACAGTACATGCATCAGGTAGAGTTGCACCTTTGCCAAAGAAAAACGAAGACAGAACTACATGTAGACAGCTGGAACCGAACTTCGGCACTATGCACAACAGCCACAAAGTTTCAACACGGTATTGTAAAAAGGAAAACCTTACAAAACGAATGTACAGTACAATATTCTTGTGAGGTAAAAGAAATATACAGTAGTCTTTTAGAGCTACGAACAGATTGCAAACTGTGATTAAGCGGGCAAGGATAATGGCTTGCAAACTCTAAGGGAGCAAAACCCCATCATATTGCAACATAAATCCAATATTACTATCCCAATCAAACATTGTATTTCTTCACTTGCCAAGGAGCTTGATGGACCCATCTCATGTTTGCTATTCTCCATCCTACAACTCTTCCCTGAGAATCTTTAGAAAATGATCTCACAAATGTTTGTCAATTAATTATCTGACGTAGATCAATAGTAAGACATATAAAGACCGCACTACCACTGACATTGTCAACGAATTTGATTTCGTTCTGTCATATTATTTCACGAATCCATGAGCAGTTGTGGAATGAATAATGAAAACACAACACATAAATCTGAGCAACTCACTACGGAGAGCGCTTCTTTGGCGTGTGCCGCACACGGCAAAGAATGACACACGGTAAGTAGCACAGAAACACACGGCAACGTTTGCACACGGTAAAGAAATTAAAAGCACACGGTAAAGAAACAACACACGGCAAAGAAATGGACATGTTCCACCAAACGGCGTCGTCGACGGAGCGGTGGACGGTAAGTCTTTGCCAGGCAAAGAAACTTTATACTTTATAGAGATTAAAAAAATTAAAACTGTCTTTTGCCGTGTGTCAAACACATGCACACGGCAAAGACCGTTTTATTTTATTTATTTTCAATTTTAATTTTATCTATTTATAAGAAGATATGACCATTTCTCTAGTATAGTTTGTGATAATGTGCCCATATTTGACACATAGGTGTATCTTGATATGTGCAACCATGTTACCGAACTGCGTTTTTAAAAATTATTTTTATAAATATTATTTTTTATTTTCTAAGTGTCAAAACGACTTTTTTTAAGTACGTACACAAAATATGGTGTAAAATGGCACCATTCAATGGGTATTCTGCCTTCACCGTGTGGGCTGAGGCACACGGCAATGAGGCGGTCTCCCGTACTGATTTATGACATACGATGAAATAATTGAGTGGCCATGACATTTTTCCTTGCTATTATGAGGGTTTACTCGTATCCAAGTTGCATAGCAGGAACCTGAGACACCTCTTCTATGTTGAGCTACAATAAGAACCCTCTTCTATGTTAAGCTACAATAAGAAATCCCATTGCATAATTATTTTCTTACTTCGAAAGACAGTAGACAAAATTAGATGAAGGATCATATACATGAATTCAACCTGAGCTATCACCGTCACTTCATCTTCCTTTCTGACCGAGTAGACTCCCAGATCAAGCATCACCAAGCTAAGCAACAGAAATAAACTTCAGTTCGTATATGCCACAAAAACAATATCCGCTGACAAGAAAACAGAGCCGAGAGCAACCTGCATAATAACACAAAGTACCAATAATACCTTCCCGCCGGCGGCCACTCCGTTTTCCATTGCAGAGACAGAGAGAGAGGAGGGAGGGGATCCCGCCGCCGGCTACTGGGAGTCTTCCGTAGGGTAGGGATCTCTTAGAGCATGTCTTAAGTAGAACCCTCAAACCCTCAACCCCTTCTAGCATTTTAAGGGTCGAAAAATGGTAATTTTTTTTGCACTTTTAAGGGTTGAAAAACAGGGGCAAAGACTAGAACCCTCAAACCCAACCCTTATAACGGAATATTCCGTTATAAGGTTGGGTTTTGAGGGTTCTAGTCTTTGCTTCAACCCCAACCTCTAAAAACTGTCACCACATTATCACAATTATCACTACAAAAACACAATCAACCTTCAAACATACTAGAAAATGACAATCATTGATGCATGGTTTAATAGTTTACATCACAAAATCATCATCTTGCCCATCTCATTGGCACCATCACCAAAAACTTACACCTCGGCGCCATCTCCTAGACCACTTCCACCGCCATCAAACATCGCCTTCATGCAAGTTGTCCACGCCGCCATCGCCACCACCACTCATCGGAGTGTCAGCTCGAAAAGTAGAGGACGCACCTCGGAACATCCTCTTCCTCTCCGCGATGTCCTCCTTGTAGTCCTTCCACCATTGCAATTGGTCTTCATCCATGTCTTTCTTGGACATCATCATGTGCTCCTTCTCTTCCACCATGAGTTCTTTCCATACCTTTGCTTCTTTCACCTTGATCATCCTCTCCTCCAAGTCGGCCTTGCGCTTTGCTTCTTCACGCTTTGCTTCAACTTGTGCAAGCTTGACCTCATTCTCCTCTATCTCGGTGACATCCTCCTCATCATCCCCTTCCTCCTCCAAGTCATCACCAACCCTAAGGGTTCTAGAGGAGGAGCCCCGATGCCACCTCCGCTTGTTGGAGCATGTCCACGAACGACGTCGACGGGAGCGGGCATTTCGTCGACCACGTAGTGTGCGGCGGACGGAGTTTCGGCGGCGGTGGGCACACGGCCTTCTTCCTCAGGGCCTTGGCGGCGGCGGCCTTTCGCGGCGGCGGCCGGGGCGACGGACGCGGCGGCTGGGGCGAACGTTCGGCGGGGCGGGAGGCGGTGCTGGCCCGCACGCCGCCTCTTGGCGCCGACGTGGGTCGTCGCCACCATGGCCGCGACCTGCCCGTGGCTCGGGGCGGGAACGGGGTCGGGGGCGACGGGCGGCGGTGGCGGCGGGGCCGGGCGGGGCGGCGGGCCAAGGGAGGAGGCCGGGGGGGGGCGACGGACGGGGCGGGCGGGCGAGCGGGGTGGTCCATGGTGGCGGCGGCCGGCGAGGAGGGCGTAGGCGGCGGCGGGCGGTTGGGAATTTTCCCTCCCGCGCGTGGGGAAACAAGAGGTTACGGGTTGGACAGGTCAAACCCCTCCAACCCTCACTTTTAGAGGTTGAGAGGGTGACCCGGGGCTCCAACACTCTAAGTGTTTTTTAACGGTTTTAGGGGTTTAGGGGTGCTAGTATACGTGTTTTTTCGGTCCAACCCCGTAAAAAAGCAGTATTTTTAGAGGGTTGGGGGTTAGGGGTACCCACCAGACATGCTCTTAACCTGCCTGTCGTACATATCCAACGGAGTCCGGATTAGCGAGAAGAGCGCACGGTTAGCGACAAAAGCCGGTGCACTTACAACATAATAGAATGAGAAGAAAAAATTAGGGTGACGTGCCACTTTTTCTCCTTCCCATTCTCTTTTTATGGTGGATCCGCTCTAGTTATAGTTTTACCTGACGTAAAGTGTGACACCAGGTATTCACGGACTCTCCTTTAATACTCCCTCCATTCCTCAATGTAGGGTGTATAGTTTTCTGTCACGGATATTAAGACATGAGAATTTTGTACATGGTAGAAATCATTTCACACACTAGTGGAAAACACCCTATTAGTCCCGGTTGGTTTGGGCCATTAGTCCCGGTTCCCCAACCGGGACTAGCCAATCGGGACTAATGCTAGTCCCGGTTGGGACACGAACCGGGACTAATGGGGGCAGCACGTGGCACGTCCGGAGGCAGCAGGGCGGAGGGGCTTTAGTCCCTGTTCGTAATACGAACCGGGACTATTTGCCCGTCAGATATTTTACTATTTTTCAGAAATTACAGGAAAAGGTTTAAATTTGTAAAATCAATAATGCTTATTCTGTAATTCATAAAAATATGAATAAAATACCAAAATGTTCAGAAAAATAAGACCTATTTGATTATGTAAAAAAACTAAAATTAAATAATTTTTAGAACTACAAAATGCCACTACTAGTGAAATATGGGGAACCACTATTACACATCATCATCACGAATATATTACACACATCTCATTCGTCGTGCTTGGTCAAACATATTACAAACGGTACATGTAGTACATACGAGTTTCATTCTTGTATATATACATCTCTTTTACACTCGATCACCCTTTAATTTCAGCATTAAGAATCCGGCAATTTCCTCTTGAATTGCTCATACGCGATCCTGTGGTAGAAGGCCTTCCCGCAACCATTCGATCTAATTAAAAAAAGGGGTCAATATATATGAATGAAACTAAACACAATTGATTGCGATAAACTAAAATTGTGAATATTGCATACGCACTTCAAGTTGTTTTAAGATTCTGCCCTTCTCACAGCACGTCTGACGAATGAACTCGCAGACGTAGTATCCACATAAATTAGTCCCCATTTGCTGCTCCAAGCACTTTACGGGAACAAAGTTCAATCAAAATAATAATCAAGAATGGTAATGGTATTGAAACTAGAATCAAAGAGATGCGCGGATCTAGCTAGTAGTACTTACATTTATTGGTTTAAATGTAAGCTCCTTCGCCCAATCACCCCTAGCATTGGCGGTGAATCGTTTCCAAGCCCTGCCCGGCAAAGAAAATGAATAAATGACTTATATATTAATTAATTGCTATCGATGTAGTGACATAATGATTGAAATTACTTCTGGAGGCATTGCTGCATGTCCTCCCACTCCTTAAAGGGTTTATGTCTCGAGTCCATGACAAGTACTACTCCTTTGTCAGGCATAATGATTAGCAGAATAAAATGGAAGCTACGCACGCATAAGTCATCAATTATACACTTAACATTGAGAAATTAAGCGAAATAGAATGTGTACAAGACAGTAACACTTACTTGAAGTTGTAAGGAAATAGTATTTCTCTTTTGGTTTCGTTAAACCATAACACATTTACCAAGTTATTCTCTGTATCGTTGTAAAAATCATGGAGACTTGTTTCATGAACGAAATTTGGGTCAACGAACCCAATGTCATAGATTTGTCCTCTTTTGCAGTGGAAAATCTGCATTCTGCATAATTAATATAGTGATGAGTAAGATTATAAAATACAATGAATGAGGTGAGCTAGCAAGAAAATTAATTACAAAAATAATACTTACAGACAATAGGCACCGATGATAGCTTTGTCAAGGGCGTCTTGTTGGTACAACTGAAATAATTCCGTAAATTCAATCAGTACCACTCCATTTCCATGCCCGTAATGCTCGTTCTTATATCCCACGTGGATCCAATTTCCCCCTTTCTTTGAGGCTGCCATGTACCAACTATGCAATCTTCGCATTTTTGTTGGTAGATTTTTGACTAACTCAGGTTTGATGAGAGGACGCCCGGGCCGGTATTTGTATTGTGGTACAACCTGAAAATCTGTGACTAATTGGTCTAAGTACTGATGAATAGACAAGCCCTGAGCATCGGCTGCTTCTCCGTACATGGCAACAAGATCAGGTGCGATAGACTTGTCGTCGATCGCAACTCTGTTCGACCCCGCCTCGGTATTAGAGACCACTATGAGCGGGGGGCACGATTGTTTTTCCTGTGCTCTGAGCTGGGCAACTGATTTCACTGATTTCCATTTTACCGACTTACGAATAGAGCGTTCATAGTCTGGTGTCAGCGCTGGTGGGGGTTGGGCCATATTCTTCAGTATTTTCATGACATCGGCATGTTCTTGTGGGGTGGAGGGGAACTCTGGCTCTTTCGGCTTCTTCTAATTAGCAAACCATGCATCGCATTCGGCCTTTACGTACCCCGCATTTTCCTCCGGTGTATGGTCGTAAGGTCTCTTGGCAAGATTCTTGTGAGGTACTTTTGGGAGGGGTGACCTCTTACGTTTCAGTGATCGGTTTTTATCCAACCCCAGAGTACCCACACGCGGCGCCGGAGACGACTTACGCGGCGGCGGAGATGGCTGTGCTGGAGACTGAGGCGGCGGAGACGGCCGGGCTGGAGACAGAGGTGGCGGAGACGGCTGCACTGGAGACTTGTTAGGCGGCGGAGACGGCGCCTGAGGTGGCGACGGCGGAGAGGACTGTTGCGTTGGAGACTGGTGAGTCGGCGGCGAAGATGGATTGCTACTCTGAGGAGTCGATGGCCTTGGCGGCCAGTTTGGAAGCACGATGAATTCCTTTGGCCATAAAATGGTCCCTTTCCTGGCTTCTCCAAGTTCAACCACCTCCCCATCTTCACCTCCAGGGTGTTCCAGCTTCAGCTCCTCAAATCATTTACTAACTTCATCCACCCCGACAACAGCGTAGCCATGAGGAACCGGGGAGCAATGGAAAGTTGGTGTAGGTCCAATTGGTACGGCATAGCCGACCGCCACCTTCATGGTTAAGTTGAACACTTTCACATGTAGCTCACAAGGTGTGCTCTCCGTGATATCATCCACTGGGTAGCGACGAAGAGGAGCCGTCGTCAATGCATCATCATCACCAGCCGGGAGCATGCTCGAAGCCACGCTGCTTTTCCGATTCGATGGGTGGGTAGCATCGACTGCAGCTTCTACAACGTGCTGCTGAGATAGGCCGACAGTGCCTTGCTGGCTAAGTCGGTCAATTTGATCGTGCTGCCGCTTCATTGTTTCTTCTATATGACGTAGCCGGTCTGCAGCAGCGCTTGCTTCCCTTGCCTCCCTTTCCTTTCTCCTCAGATGACTTCTATCGGGAAATTTTTTCCTTTCCTCGGGAAACCCATGTGCCGACGGCTTGGAGCCTGGGGTGCCTCGTGTTCCTCCTTCATGTTCTTTATTCCCAAGGGCATGTGCAAGCTCGTCATCCTCTCTATCGGGACGGAACCATCCCTCTTCAACATCCTTTACTGCTTTCCCAATGTCTTCGATGGGTAGTAGGGGATTATCCTTGTGTCTTCTGTTATATATGCACTTCCCTTCTGCGTCCAATGTGTCCTCATGTCCGTAAAACCAATTTCTTGACCATTCGATCCATCCTTCTTTTATAGGCTCTTGAACGATCCCTTTAGCCAGTAGGTCGGCCTCAAGTTTTTCCCACTTAGGCATGGAAAAGGCGTAGCCACCAGGCCCCATAGTATGGTGGTACTTCTTTTTAGCAGCATTTGCCTTATTTATTGCAGACTTAACTGAGCTTCCTCCGATTTCTTGTACGCCACAAAATCTTCCCAGTAGTCTCTTATCTTCTCATACCCGTGATCAAAATCCGGAGTTTTATCTTTCAAGATAAAGTCGGTGTACAATCTTTTCTTAAATTTTTTGAATAGTTCGGCCATCTTCTTAAGAGCGCACGCCTTGACTTTATCTTCTAGAGCTTTTTTTTGGGCAGCCATCTCCTCCTCATCTGGCTCCCCCTCCTCTGGATCCACCTCTGGCAACGACAAGGTGAAATTAACCATGACCTTTTCAAAAAGGTGTTTTTTGCCTACGGGGCCGAGCCAGCTAACTTCAGGATCCCTTGGCTTATTCCATTCTCGGATGGTGATCGGGACGTAGTCCCTAACAACAACACCGCATTGCTTCATAAATTTTTTCTAACATCAATTGGAGCAATGGGTTCGCCATCTGCACCGACTTCTTCGATCCTGTACCAGAGATGGTCCTCCAACTTTTTGCTTGGGCCTAGTTTCATCCTCACAGAGGATTTTCTCGATCCGGATGGCTAAAAGAAGATAGACCGTTAATATGTGTATATAGACAATAGAAGCTAAATTAATTACTATAAATATATATGCACCTCGTCGGAGTTTGTATTAATTATCAATGTTGCACCGGAGCCGCCGGCTTTTGCCTTGTCGGCTTCTCCCTCATCGGAGACGCCGATTTCGGCCTCTTCCCAGACGCCGTCTCCTCGGTTGAGAGACTCAGCCCCCTCACTGGAGTCGTTCAGAAAGTGACTTGTGACATCCTCGCCGCGGATCATATCCTCGAGGATATTTTCCTCATTTTCGTCTCTGCCGTGTGGTTCCATAGTTTATGCAAAATACGAAAGTTATTTTCGGAGCCGTCTCTGCCGTGTCGTTTCAGAAAACTTGTAGGAATAGAATGGTACTAGAAGGAAAGGCGCGCGTTGCTGCGCCCGTTGTTTCTAAGCGTCGTCACGGTGATATATCTCACTTGAACATCTCACTTGAATAATATTTCATGTAATATTTCTCACTTGAATAATATTTCATGTAATATTTCTCTCAAACAATTTCTCACTTGCACCCTAAGTAAATTAGAGGAAGAAACATCATAATAAGATAATTCTCACTATGCATATTATCAATTTTTTTCTAAAACACATTATCAATTTTTAAACACATGTATTTTTAAACACATTCTCAATTTTTTCTAAAACTAACTATAACTAAATATTTCTATAACTAACTAACTAATCTACACTAACTATCAATTTTTTGAATTTTTCTAAAACTAACTAACTAACCTACACTACACCACCATCAATTATTTGAATTTTTAAATTTTTTAAAACTAACTAACTAAAACTAAAACTAACTAACTAACTAAAATTACTAATGCACTAACTAACCAAAATTACTAACTAATAATTTAAATTACTAACTAACTAACTAACTAAATTAAAAAAACTAACTAAATTAAAAAAAAACTAACTATACCTCTCGGCCGAGGGAGGGCTCGGGAGGAGGCCGGCGGGCGTGGAGGCCGGAGGCCGAGGACGGCGGCGCGTGGTGGAGGCGGAGGGGATGGAGTGGGCGGTGGAGGCGGAGGGGACTTTGGCGCGGGCGGTGGAGGCAGAGGGGCCGGACAGCGCGGGCGCGGTGGAGGCCGGAGGAGGCAGGGGAGGAGGCCGGAGGAGGCCGGAGGAGCGCGTCCGGCATGTTGTGGAGAAGGCGCGCGTGGTGGCCGGTGGAGGAGCGGCCAGAGAAGCGGGCGGCGGAGGGCGGCGCAGAGCGGGCGCCGGAGGAGCGGACGGTGAGCGGCGCGGGGGAGCGGAGCAGCCTGACGGCGTCGATCTTGCGCCGCGCTGGTCCTTAGCGAAATGAGGAGTTGGGGGAGAAGAGAGGCATAGCAGTTTAAAATAGAGGCCTTTAGTCCCGGTTCTTAGAAGGAACCGGGACTAAAGGGTCTTTAGTCCTAGTTGGAGGCACCAACCGGGACTATAGGCCTCCCCTTTAGTCCCGGTTGGGGGTACCAACCGGACCTAAAGGTCATTTTCGGCGGCACCGAAAAGGCACGTGCCAAAATATCCTTTAGTCCTGGTTGGTAATATGAACCGGACCTAAAGACCTTTTGGAAATTAAGTTTTTAAAAATTGTAATAAACTTATAAATTCAATATCTTTTGATCTATTTATCAGAAAAATGCTATTAAAATATCAATTGTTCATACAAATGTAATCTATATATTTATTACAAATCCATTTTGTTTGAGATTAGAGGTGAATTCATTTAATTATATTTTTTGGAATTTGAACTTAATTAAGTCATTAAACTTATAAATTCAATATCTTTTCATATGTTTATCAGAAAAAATGCAATTAAAATATCAAATTGTTGATAACAAAATGTAATCTATCTATTTATGACAAATTCATTTTTTTAGATTATAGGTGAATTCATTTAATTACAAAATTTGGAATTTGAACTCCATTAAGTCATTAATTAAACTTATAAATTCAATATCTTTTCGTCTGTTTATCAGAAAAATGCAATTAAAATATCAAATTGTGATAAAAATGTAATCTATCTATTTATATAATTTATATATATTCATTTAATTTATATCTATTGAATTAATTTATATCTAATCATTTTCATTTATATATATTCATTTAATTTATATCTATTGAATTAATTCATATCTATTTTTCATCGACCGGATACGGTACATAATGACAACAGTGGATCATTTGATAATAACTAGTTCATCGACCAGATACGGTACAAAATGACAACAGTGGACCAGTTGTCCTAACAATCTTAGTCATACTCCTGCCTAGGCCTATAATACTCGTACTCATAGTCGCCGTCATCGTCGTCGTCGCTGTCATCGTACTCATACGGCGCTCATGGCTCGAACCTCGACGGGTGAGCACCCCCGGATTGCATGTTAGGGTAGCGCAGGCGGGGGTTATCTCCGGCCGTGCTGTAGTTCATAACGCCCTGGAGAGTCCGGCCAGCCCACCACAGCCGACGGCCGGCCTCGTTGAAATCCGAAGGAGGCGGGCCGTCTCCCTCGTACCGGCGAGCGCCCTCTCACGCCGATTGATGAAGAAGGCTTCCCAAGTCGGGCGGTAGTCGGGATGCCAGCCCGGATCCATCCGCTGCTCCGGTGTGAGCTCGAGGTAGTAGTGGTTCGTGATGGCCGCCCGGTGCGCCACACCTTGAGGGACAGGAGGGACCGGCACGCCTCCGGTGCTCAGCATCCAGTCGGCGGGGACGCGGTAGCCAGGCGGGCAGGGGTAGTTCGAGGCGGAAAGCTCCTCCGCCTGATGGTAGGTTAGTACGGTGGAAGCCATGAGAGAGTGATGAGGTTGCAGATATGAGTTTAGATGTGATATGGCAATGGCGGCCAAGCCTACATATATAGTGATATGGCAAGAATCTAGCACACGGATCGTGTGTTTCCTTCGAGCGCTTGTGAGCCGTTGGATCAGAGTTGTGTTTCTTTCGAGTGCTTGTGAGCTGTTGGATCGTGTGCACACGGATCGTGTGTTTCCTTCGAGCGCTTGTGAGCCGTTGGATCAGAGTGTGTTTCTTTCGAGCCCTTGTGAGCTGTTGGATCTCAAGCAGAAGATAAGGCACACATATCAACGCTCCTTTAGTCCCGGTTCCAGCTACCAACCGGGACTAAAGATGAAGATTTGCCCTGATCTTTTAGCTATAAATACCCACCATGAGGAGGATATGAAGAACAAGAGTACGGCTAGTCCGGAAGGCAAAGACCGAATACAAATCATTCGGATTCCCAGCATACGTCCTACGGTGCATTTGATATGCGGGCACTCTCTAGCCATTGTAGGGCTGTACGCAGGGGAAACCGTGTGTTTTGTTCTATCTAGAAATCCTTCAGTTCATCGACTGAATACAAGTCATTCGGATTCCCTGCATACATCCCGACGGTGGATTTGACAACACTCATACATAAAAAGGTTTTGAGAACACTCATACATAAATTGTTTAATATATTATTACACTCATACTTAGATCATGATTGCTATGATCGCTTCTTCGGTCGTAACCATGGAGTTTCTTCATTATGTAACGGGATGCTTGGGTCAGTTTTCACTGTGAAGGGCGGAATTTCATCAAACTTATTATAGTCTGCTGACATGTCTGTCTTGTCCTCAACTCCCACGATTTTTCTTTTTCCTGAAAGAACTATGTGACGCTTTGGCTCATCGTGTGATGTATTGTTTCCTTATATTTTCTTTTTTTCGGTCTGGAGCTCATGTCCTTCACATAGAAAACCTGAGCCACATCATTGGCTAGGACGAATGGTTCGTCTCTGTACGCAAGATTCTTGAGATCCACAGTTGTCATTCCGTACAGCTGGTCTAACTTTACCCCTTCTCCATTCATGTTGACCCAACTGCACCGAAACAAAGGGACCTTAAAAGTAGGTCCATAGTCAAGTTCCCATCTCCTCTATGTAACCATAGTATGTGTCCTTTTGTCCATTCTCGTCTGTTGTATCAAAGCGAACACCACTGTTTTCGTTGGTACTCTTTTATCTTAGGCGATCATGTAAAATGTATTCCCATTTATCTCGTACCCTTGGAAAGTCAATACAGTCGAAGATGGTGACGCGGCCAATAAGTAGAGTTGATCTCCAACATCGGTGTCATTCATGAGATGTAATCTCAACCAACTGCCGAAAGTCTCCATGTGTTTTGTTTAATCAGGAGTCAGGCTTCCCTGGGTTTTTGGAGCATACACTATTCTTGTGTACCTCGATATACGGAGCCACGAAGGTGGAACTTTGTAGAACTGTGTAGTGTGCTTGAGTGAAAGAATGCCCGTCCCTACATTCATTGCTTTCTTTCCTAGCGTGCCTTTTCCACTAAGTCTCCCCTCATGCCGTGATTCAGGAAGACCAATCGACTTAATGTCGGGAATAAAGTCAACACAAATGTCAATGACCTCCTCTGTTCAATAGCCTTTGGAGATGCTTCTTTCTGGCCTAGCACGGTTATGAACATATTTCTTCAAGACTCCCATGAACCTCTCGAAGGGGAACATATTGTGTAGAAATACAGGACTGAGAATTGCAATCTCGTCGACTAGGTGAACCAGGAGATGCGTCATAATATTGAAAAATGATGGGGGGAACACCAACTCAAAACTAACAAGACATTGGACCACATCCTTCTGTAACCTTGTCAGACTTTCTTGATCGATTACCTTCTGAGATATTGCATTGAGNGGAGTTTGTATTACTCATGTTGCACCGGAGCCACCGGCTTCTGCCTTGTCGGCTTCTCTCTCATCGGAGACACCGAGTCGGCCTCTTCCCAGACGCCGTCTCCTCGGTTGAGAGACTCATCCCCCTCACCGGAGTCGTTCAGAAAGTGACTTGCGACATCCTCACCGCGATCATATCCTCGAGGATATTTTCCTCATTTTTGGTCTCTGCCGTGTGGTTCCATAGTTTCCTGCAAAATACGAAAGTTATTTTCGGAAGCCGTCTCTGCGTGACCTACCTATCGAAAAGGATAACCGTTTTTATCTTAATTGAGCGAATTGTTTTATCAGATAACTAATATTGCTTACTGATCTAACATCATGTAAGGACTATAGTTACAAATTAATATCACTTAAATGGTTGTTTCGACATAAGAAAATATTGCATAGATAATCATTTGCCTATGAATTTCAGATTGCCAAACATATTATTCTCATACTTGATATTTTGCTTACCAAACCATTTGCGATAGTTGTGAAACAATTTTAATTTATTAATCACATAACGAGGAACAATGTGATATAGATGAAACATTTTTATTTATTTTTGAACAATCTTTGAACAATTTTTGTTTACTTTTGAACAATCTTCTCTCTTCATACGAGGAGAGGACAATTTTGAACAGTTTTATTTATTGTTGAACAATCTTCTCTCTTCATACGAACAAGGACCTATAGCCGGGGGGATAAACATCTAAATTTACAACTAATCTTCTCTCTTCTCTCTTCTCTCTTCATACAAATTTACAACTAATCTTAAACATCTAAATCACTAAGAGAATATAATGTGGCCGGACTCACCGGGGGAGCTCGAAGTTAGCCGTGGTCGATGGCGACGTGACGACGGAGACGGTGACAAAGCGAGGCAGGGGAGGAGGCCGGAGAAGGCAGGGGAGGAGGCCGAAGGAGGCCGGAGGAGCGCGTCTGGCGTGTCCGGCGTGTGGTGGAGAAGGCGCGCGTGGAGGCCGGCGGAGGAGCGGCGCGGAGGAGCGGGCGGCGGAGGGCGGCGCGGAGCGGGCGCCGGAGGATCTGACGGCGAGCGGCGCGGGGGAGCGGAGCAGCCTGACGGCGTCGATCTTGCGCCGCGCTGGTCCTTAGCGAAATGAGGAGTTGGGGGGAGAAGAGATGCAGAGCAGTTTAAAATAGAGGCCTTTAGTCCCGGTTCTTAGCAGGAACCGGGACTAAAGGGTCTTTAGTCCCGGTTGGAGGCACCAACCGGGACTATAGGCCTCCCCTTTAGTCCCGGTTGGGGGTACCAATCGGACCTAAAGGTCATTTTAGGCGGCACCGAAAAGGCGCGCGCCAAAATACCCTTTAGTCCCGGTTGGGGGTACCAACCGGACCTAAAGGTCATTTTCGGCGGCACCGAAAAGGCGCGCGCCAAAATACCCTTTAGTCCCGGTTGGTAATATGAACCGGACCTAAAGACCTTTTGGAAATTAAGTTTTAAAAATTGTAATAAACTTATAAATTCAATATCTTTTGATCTGTTTATCAGAAAAATGCAAATAATATATCAAATTGTTCATAAAAATGTAATCTATATATTTATTACAAATCCATTTTTGTTTGAGATTAGACGTGAATTCATTTAATTAAATTTTTTGGAATTTGAACTTAATTAAGTCATTAAACTTATAAATTCAATATCTTTCATATGTTTATCAGAAAAAATGCAATTAAAATATCAAATTGTTGATCACAAAATGTAATCTATCTATTTATGACAAATTCATTTTTTTTGAGATTATAGGTGAATTCATTTAATTACAAAATTTGGAATTTTAACTCTATTAAGTCATTAATTAAACTTATAAATTCAATATCTTTTCGTCTGTTTATCAGAAAAATGCAATTAAAATATCAAATTGTTGATAAAAATGTAATCTATCTATTTATATAATTTATATATATTCATTTAATTTATATCTATTGAATTAATTCATATCTATTTTTTTCATATTATTGAATCTCACTAAACTTTCAACATGAAAAGTGTTTAAATTTGAATAAGTAATCCAAAACCATTTTCTAAGGATCATTTTATAATAACTTGTTCATCGACCGGATACGGTACATAATGACAACAGTGGATCATTTTATAATAACTAGTTCATCGACCGGATACGATACAGAATGACAACAGTGGATCAGTTGTCCTAACAATCTTAGTCATACTCTGCTGCTCCGACGGGATGCCAGCCCGGATCCATCTGCTGCTCCGGCGTGAGCTCCAACGGTGCATTTGATATGCAGGCACTCACGAGCCACCGTTGGGCTGTATGCAGGTGAAACCGTGTGTTTTGTTCTATACAGAAATCTTTCAGATAATCGACTGAATACAAATTACATAAAAGTTTTAATGCATCTGGGAACACTCGATCATACATATATTGTGTAATGCATTTGACAACACTCATACATAAAAAGGTTTTGAGAACACTCATAGATAAATTGTTTAATATATTATTACACTCATACTTAGATCATGATCGCTATGATCGCTTCTTCGGCCGTAACCATGGAGTTTCTTCATTACGTAACGGGATGCTTGGGTCAGTTTTCACTGTGAAGGGCGGAATTTCATCAAACTTATTATAGTCTGCTGACATGTCTTTCTTGTCCTCGACTCCATGATGTTTCTTTTTCCTGAAAGAACTATGTGACGCTTTGGCTCATCGTGTGATTTATTTGTTTCCTTATCTTTTCTTTTTTTCGGTCTGGAGCTCATGTCCTTCACATAGAAAACCTGAGCCACATCATTGGCTAGGACAAATGGTTCGTCTCTGTACGCAAGATTCTTGAGATCCACTGTTGTCATTCCGTACAGCTGGTCTACCTTTACCTCTTCTCCATTCATGTTGACCCAACCGCACCGAAACAAAGGGACCTTAAAAGTAGGTCCATAGTCAATTCCCATATCTCCTCTATGTAACCATAGTATGTGTCCTTTTGTACATTCTCGTCTGTTGCATCAAAGCGAAAACCACTGTTTTGGTTGGTACTCTTTTTATCTTGGGCGATCATGTAAAATATATTCCCATTTATCTCGTACCCTTGGAAAGTCAATATAGTCGAAGATGGTGACGCGGCCAATAAGTAGAGTTGATCTCCAACATCGGTGTCATTCATGAGATGTAATCGCAACCAACTGCCGAAAGTCTCCATGTGTTTTTGTTTAATTCAGGAGTCAGGCTTCCCTGGGTTTTTGGAGCGTACAATATTCTTGTGCACCTCGATATACGGAGCCACGAAGGTGAACTTTGTAGAACTGTGTAGTGTGCTTGAGTGAAAGAATGCCCGTCCCTACATATCATGGCTTTCTTTCCTAGCGTGCCTTTTCCACTAAGTCTGCCCTCATGCCGCGGTTCAGGAAGACCAATCGACTTAATGTCGGGAATAAAGTCAACACAAAACTCAATGACCTCCTCTGTTCCATAGCCTTTGGAGATGCTTCCTTCTGGCCTAACACGGTTATGAACATATTTCTTCAAGACTCCCATGAACCTCTCGAAGGGGAACATATTGTGTAGAAATACAGGACCGAGAATTGCAATCTCGTCGACTAGGTGAACCAGGAGATAAGTCATAATATTGACAAATGATGGGGGGAACACCAACTCAAAACTAACAAGACATTGGACCACATCCTTCTGTAACCTTGTCAGACTTTCTTGATCGATTACCTTCTGAGATATTGCATTGAGAAATGCACATAGCTTCACAATGGGTACTCGAACATTTTCCGATAGAAGCCCCCTCAATGCAATCGGAAGCAACTACGTCATAATCACGTGCCAATCATGAGACTTCAGGTTTTGAAATTTTTTATCTGCCATATTTATTATTCCCTTTATATTTGACGAGAAGTCATCCGGGACCTTGATACTGCTCATGCATTCAAAAAATATTTCCTTCTCTGTTTTCGTAAGAGCGTAGCTGCTTAAGTAATGACGCCCTTTATCCGTATGCTTGTTGTTTGGGTCTTTCATATGCTGCTGGTCCTCCCGTGCTTTCGGTGTATCTTTTGTCTTCCCATACACGCGGAGGAAGCCTAGCAGGTTCACGCAAAGATTCTTTGTCACGTGCGTCACGTCGATTGAAGACCGGACCTCTAGGACTTTCCAATAGGGTAGCTCCCAAAATATAGATTTCTTCTTCCACATAGGCGCGTGTCCGGTAGCGACATCTTTCGGAACAGATTGACCGCCAGGACCCTTTCCAAATATTACTTCTATGTCCTTGACCATACCAAATATAGCATCACCATCAGGGAGGTTAGGCTTCTTCCGGTGATCTGCCTCACCTTTGAAATGCTTGCCTTTCTTTCTTACGGGATGGTTGGCTGGAAGAAATTGACGACACCCCAGGTACACGACCTTCTTACATTTTTCCAAATATGTACCTTTAGTCATATCTAAATAGTGCGTGCATGCATTGTATCCCTTGTTTGACTGTCCTGAAATGTTACTAAGAGCAGGCCAATCATTGATGGTTACGAACATCAACGCTCGTAGGTCAAATTCCATCTGTTTGTGCTCATCCCACACACGTACACCTGGTATGGCCCACAACTGCAAACGTTCATCAACTAATGGCCTTAGGTACACATCAATGTCCTTGCCGGGTTGCTTCGGGCCTTGGATGAGAACTGGCATCATAATGAACTTCCGCTTCATGCACAACCAAGGAGGAAGGTTGTAGATACATAGAGTCACGGGGTAGGTGCTGTGACTACAGCTCTGCTCCCCAAAAGGATTCATACCATATGTACTTAGACCAAACCATAAGTTCCTTGCGTCACCTGCAAAGTCCGAGAACTCTCTCTCGATTTTTCTCCACTTCGACCCATCGGCGGGGTGTCTCAACTTCCCGTCTTTCTTACACTCTTCTTTGTGCCATCGCAACAACCTGGCATGCTCTTTGTTTCTGAACAGACATTTCAACCGTGGTATTATAGGAGCATACCACATAACCTTAGCAGGAATCCTCTTCCTGGGGGGGCTCGTCATCGCCCTCAACATCACCAGGGTCATCTTGTCTGATCTTGTACCGCAGTGCAGTGCATACCGGACATGCATCCAAATTCTCGTACTCCTCACCGCGGTAAAGGATGCAGTCATTGATGGATGCATGTATCTTCTGCACATCTAATCCTAGAGGGCAGATAGCCTTCTTTGCTTCGTACGTAGTCTTAGGCAATTTGTTATCCTTTGGAAGCTTCGGCTTCATTATTTTCAGTAACTTCTCAAATCCCTTGTCAGATAAACCAGTCTCTGCCTTCCATTTCAGCAATTCTAGTGTGGTACCGAGCTTTGTGCTGCCATCTTCGCAATTTGGGTACAACAACTTTTTGTGATCCTCTAGCATGGCCTCCAACTTCAGCTTCTCCTTTTCTGTATCGCATTCTTGTTTTGCATCAGAAATGACCCGACCAAGACCATCATCGGGCTCATCTGACGCCCGTTGTTCTTCACCTCCTTCTTCTTCATTGTCTTCCATCGCAGTATCACCGTATTCTTCAGGGAACATAGGATAGTTCTCATCATCCTTTTCTTCTTCATTGTCTTCCATCATAACACCTCTTTCTCCTGTGCTTGGTCCAAGAATTATAGCTGGGTATGAAACCTCTCCGAAGCAGGTGGCCTTGAAGGGTTCTCGAGGAAGAGTGCTCCTTAACGTTCCAACAGTAAAACCATCCTCTTTGTTTGCCTCAGCCACATGGATAAATTTATGCAGGCCTGCAATAAAATCGGAACTGCGTCGGTCGCCGTACATCCATCGCTGCCGTTCATCCATCTGCATATCATATAATTAAGTTTATCAAATACCATTAGAATAACATCTTGAATACTGAAATGACCACCGTATATCGACACATGCAAAATTTGTATCAATTACAGATGAAAAGGACAAAGGTTGCTAATTAACCTCGATCGATCGGAGGAAAGAGAGAGGACAAAGCCTAAGGGTGGCTCGGGCACCTCATATCATTTTGTGTGAACTTAAATGTGGCTCGGGCATTTCATCGAACACCTATAGTGCATAGCAAAGGAAAACAAACTAGCACCCACCTCTCACACCTCCTAGCAGAAAAAAAATAGAGGAGTAGAAGCTGGCCGGCTGGCTTTGTAGGCAGGGGACTATTAGTCCCGGTTCGTTCTGTCAACCGGGACTAATGCTCTGAGGGAGCTTTAGTCCCGGTTGACAGCACGAACCGGGACTAATGCCCCTGGCCCATCCGGGACAAATGCCTCACGGGACCCTGGCCGGTCGAACCGGGACCAATGCCAGGCATTGGTCCCGGTTTGTCACTGAACCGGGCCTAATGGCTCCCCCCCCCCCCCCCGCTTCCCAAAGACCATTTTTCCACTAGTGGTTGCAAGGCACATCATATCCACGTAATATACTATAGGAGCAGTTTTAAAGAGATGATAGCCAAAAATTAATAAAACAGGAGCAGTTTCAGAGAGACGAATCCAAAAAATTAAAAACGAGGACCCAAACATCAAGGTGTCATTTCTTAAGCTATTGCTCTAATGTCCACGAGGATCCTCTGAAGCAAGCAGGCTTAAGAAGGTCCCCAATCATGGAAGGGGTGTACGGGATTGCTTCGTATATGCCATTTGTAGGTGAGTGGTTATAATCCTTTGGACGCATTTTACCCAGATATTGAACTTTTGAGCTTTGCAAGTGATAAGCCACTCCCACCAGTGATGGCAATCCCAAAAAGACAACCTCTTTGTAGGGGTGAAACCCAAGGAAGTTGATCTCAAAAAGGACAACCTCAGATTTACATTGTGTTTCAACAACCAATGTATCGGTTTGCTCGATTCGGTGAGGGTCCAAACCCCAAGTTGCCAGTTATTGCCTAGCGTTGCAAGGTAAACCCCTTTTTCTGATTTCCCAAGAAATTGTGCATGTTTGATTTTCTCAATATCCGTCGGTGCTTTTATTACTTGGTATTTGTCATCTGACGAAGACAAACATGCACAATTTGAATGTTAGTTCATGAAGGGGTCGCAGCATAGAAAACAAAAATTTTCCTACGCAACAAGCGGAATAAAGCCCAAGGATCTAGATCTACTAGATGGAGGTAGCGAAGATGAGATCTAATCTCTTACCCTTGAAGAACGTTCAAAGCGTTTTGTCGATGCAGGGGTTGGTCTGTCGATCCCCGCAACTAGACGCATCTAGTCGATGTATTATCCACGCGATCCAATCCGATGGAGCACCGCACGAGCAGTGCCTCCGCAGTATCCACACGTACAGCTCGATGTAGATCTCCGCCTTCTTGATCCCGCAAGCAAGGTGGAGATGGCTAGATGGATCTCGGCACCACGACGGTTGTGGTGGCGTTGATGATGTAGATCTCCACGAGCATGGCTTCGCCTAAGCCATGGCACGAGGAGGATGATGAGGAGATGGCACAGCAGCCCTACGCTAGGGGTGTAGATCTAGGAGGCGGCAGCCCTCCGGGGAGAGGTGGCGCGCGGCTAGAGCTAGGGTGGAGGTTTTCCCGCGGACAGGGCTTCGCCAAGCTGAGTACGAGAGAGAGAGAAGGGAGGAGAGGGGTGGTGCGGCTAGGGTATGGGGTACCACGCCCCAGCCTCCCCTCCCCTTTATATAGGCGTGGGGGGGCTGCCTTGGCCCCTCCTCCAAGTCCTAGGGCCGGCGGCTTGAGGGAACTTGTTCCCCAAGTCGGCCCCCTAGGGTTTTGGGTGCCTCCCACATGGGCCAGCCGCATGGGCCTTTAGGCAGAGGGTGCGGCCAGCCCAAGTGTGCTGCTGCACCTCCCCTTAAGCCATGTGGGCCTCCTAGGTTCGTGGCCCCCAACGGTGGGGCCCTCCAGAACCTTCCGGAACCTTCTAGATTATTCCGGTATCCTGTCGAAAAATTATCGAACTTTTCCGGAACCCTGGAAACCACTTTCCTTATATGAAACTTTATCTCTGGACTCTTCCGGAGCTCCTCATGATGTCTAGGATCTCATCCGAGACTCCGAATCACCATTCGTTCATACCATCAATTATCTCATCGCTAACCCTAGCTACATCGGAGCATTAAGTGTGTGACCCTACGGGTTCGAGAACATGCAGACATGATCAAATCAATAATCAATAACGGGACCGAGATGCCCATATTGACTCCTACATATTCAACGAAGTTCCTTTTCGATTGAACCACGATGCCGGAGATTCTTAATCTTGTATACGATTCCCTTTGTCTCACGATATTTAATTTGCCCGAGATTTGATCGTCGATATCTCCATATCTAGTTCTATCTTGTTACCTGGCAAATTCTCGTTACTCGTCCATAATATAGGATCTCCGTGATTAACACTTAATCACATGGTTGCAACCTTTTCTGATGCTATATTACCGAGAGGGCCCAGAGATATCTTTTCTGTCACAAGGAAGGACAAATCCCAATCTTGATTCATGTCACCCAACAAATACCATCGGAGATACCTGAAAGCCACCTTTATAATCACCCAGTTACGAAGTGATGTTTGATGTCCACAAAGCATTCCTTCGGTAAACGGGAGTGACATAATCTCATGGTCTAAGGAAACTATACTTGGCATACTAAAAGTGTTGGCAATGAAACTGTGTGACACGATCAATTGCAACTCTTTATTATTGGGTCTTGTCCATCACATCATTACTCCTAATGATATGACTCCGTTATCAAGTGACTATAACAAGTCCATGGTTAGGAAACTCTAACCATCTCTTAACTAACGAACTAGTCCGGTAGAGGCTTACTAGGGTCACCTGGTTGTTTATATTCCACACATGTATTATGTTTCCGGTTAATACAATTATAGCATGGATAATAAACTATTTTCATAAACATGAATATGCTAATAAACCATTTTATTATTGCCTCTAGGGTATATTCCCAACAGTCTCCCACTTGCACTAGAGTCAATAATCTAGTTTACATTTTCTCGATCCAACACTCATGGTGTCTAACACTCATGGAGTCTCAGTGCTGATCATGTTTGCTCGTGGAAGAGGTTCTGTCCGTGTTCTGTACTATACAGTTCTTTATGTTCTTTGCAAAACGTTAACGTCACCTAATTTGACATTACTTTATCATCTCATGATAAACCTATTATCATCACATGATAATTTCATCATCATATGACGAATATAATATATTTGGTTAAAGAGTGAGATTTTCGTTTCCCTTTTATGCCTACATGACGTATGATCAGTCAAGAGGACTTTCACATAGCATGTGCACCCGGAACTCACTCAATCTTGAAACAAAATTTCTCAAACCAAAATATTATATCTTTTAATCCTTAATTAATCATATACTCCTATATGTTGTAGACTCACAAATCGATAGTGCAATCATGTCACTTCGATATTTTCGATCACGCTTTCGCCGCGCTTCTGCCTTTAAGAGATCTCCAATTTAGTTTGGTTTTATGACTTCAACCAAGTCTACCACTCTCTAAATTCAATTTATCTCAACTCCATGTAAAATGACTCCTCATTTAACATGTTCTTCTAACCAAGAACTTGGGTCACATATCGTCAAATACAAACACATGGTTCTTATATGTTTAGACCTATGAACAATTCATAGTGAATTTTAACATATCCTCCAACCATCATTTTGTACTGAGTTATCAACTCAATGTTTCACCTATTTCTCACAAGCAGATGAACCTTTCTTCTCTTGTTCCATTTTGAACTCCTTCAAAATCTTACTTAGGTTAAACATCCTGACATAATGCTTATCAAACATATCTATCCTCCATTGATACATCCATCTCCATGGATATTTGACTAACATCATAAGTTATACTTTGGTTCCTGACTTATTTACAACATTTATGAAATCTCCATTTCACACAAACAAGATGTTGTAAACTCCCACTCAAATATACACCATACACATATTAAATTGTGAAACCACTTTGGCTCCCACTCAGAAATATGTTATCCTTATATTTGACCATGATTAACTAGCTCCCACTCAAACATATGTCACCACATATTTTGATCATGGAAAATAGTTTCTGCTCTAACTTAATATATGTCGCCACATATCTTAATTAGATCACACTCGTATATTTTCTCGATATTTTGGACACCTCCAAAATTCTTAATTAACTATTAATATCGAGAACTCTTTATACGAATGCTAGTACTTTGCTAGCATAAATCCTTTTGACCTTAAGCACAACTACACCATGTAGTTAACAACATTGAATATGTTAAAGAGCTTTACCTCTTGTGCTTTTGTCCAGTAAGTTTTATTTATTCCTTACAAACCCTTTTGAAGAATAAATATGTGAAACAACGCTTTCACAAAATCAAGTAACAATTACTTTGTGATTTAAACTTAACATAGGATGACTCTCAGTCATTTTTGTATTTAAAGTTTTTATTTCTCCTTTTGTAGTTTCGTAGGTTTGTCCTGTTTCTCAAACATGATAAGTGAATCATGAATATTATTTTGTAACCTGA
Organism: Puccinellia tenuiflora; assembly: GCA_012064385.1. Taxonomy (NCBI): domain Eukaryota; kingdom Viridiplantae; phylum Streptophyta; class Magnoliopsida; order Poales; family Poaceae; genus Puccinellia; species Puccinellia tenuiflora. The sequence continues at coordinate 224,926 of QRDG01000770.1, read as the reverse complement.
CAAAACTTTAATATTCTTGAATCCTACTCCTTTAGACAAGCTAAACCGAAATTCAATGATCACCATCATTAATTACTTTATGTGTCAAGTTTTAACCAACATAGCACTTTACATATGTGCCACTTGATACATAAACAAGCAAGGTTTCAGCTTTTCCATTTTATTCCATCAATTCTTTTATCCATGAAACCTTTTCACGATAAAACCACTAAAACACTTAGCACAACCAACAAATTAGTTTGCCCCTTTTAGTCTCATATTGTGGAATCACATTCATAGTCATACTTATGAATATACTACAACATTATTCGCAATAGTCTCTAATTATCTCATAATTAATGAAACCACCTTTTCTCATAACTCATATGAAAAATGTTTATGCGAATCATTAAATAGATCCTTATTTCTAAACAGAGTATTTATCAAATAAATCTAAATGCTATTATTAATCCTCAAAGTAAAACCCTTCTTTGAGACCACACAATATCAAATAGTGTGTGATTACAATATCTTAGCACATATAAAACGCCTTTGAAATATTCTAAACATTGTAATTTGTGATAACACTTCTCACAAGTCCGCATACTAACATATAACTCAAATATTTTGTCTCTTTTGATCAAATCATAAAGACTCAATTTTCTTGTTAACTTAATATCCTAAACTCCAGAAATTTATTTGATCTCATCAAATATCATAACTCGAACAAATACATATATTTTACTCATATCACTTATGATGGAGCGCACAAAATAATGACATCTCACATTTGCTGAAAATACAACCAACACTTGTGTTTATCTTCAGCACCTCATGACACACTTCCAAAGGGTGGCATTTTTAGTCATACTCCTTCAACAAGACGCATTGATAAAACATCAAAATGTTTATTCAATCTTTAGCACGACTAAAACAATTGTCATTATTAAGTTTTGGATATTTTAGTATGTCTCTTATTTATAAATGTTCAACCAATTTATCATCTAGATTATAATAAGAATAATACACTTATAATCGAAAACTTGTGATTTCCAAAAAGGATCACTCATGAAAATAGAACAATCATTGTCTTTAACATGAATAACCGTCTCACATAAGCAAGACACACTAATTAAAATCACACTTAATTCGATTACAAAACTTATTCAAATCCTCTAATCCAAATGATAAATGTAGAGACAGATCGTTGCCAGCATCAACTCCTTGATTGCCATCATTCCGCAACGTCTTCCCATATCCTTTATGCAAATCTCAAGCAGCAGGTTCTGTTTTCATAAAACAGAATGAGTATCAAATACTTATCGAAACCGCCACAATTGCAATTTGGACTTAAACACTTATAACTTGTATATCAATATATACTTTCTGCATTGTCAACTTCTCTTGCTATGGGTTCCACATTGACATGACGCAGCCAAGACACAAACTCACAGAAAGTGATCAAATCCCTTCCCATGACATAGTCTCTGGCATAATTCTTGAAGCTGGGGAGAAGCTAGCGTATCACCCCATCTATCGCGAAACCGTCATTCATGTCGTGGTTCCAAACAAGCACTAGACGATGATGTATCTCATGCATTATCCTCATGTGTTGTTTCAAGCAAGTATTCTCTTCCATCTTGAGTGAAAGAAAACCGTTCAGACATTCGAACCTTATAATTCTAACTTGTGCTGAAAAACTATTTTTCAGCTCATCAACAGTCTCCATTGCAATCAAGTTCTTGAATTGTCTACTTAGGTCAGAATTCATGAAGGTGCACATCATCCACTTGACTTTCAAGTAGGTGGTTCAAAACCACTCCATGTACTCTTCGTCGCTTGCAGAAATGTTTGGGTTTATCTCCTATTGGTTCTTCTAGCACGTAGAGCTGAGCATGGGTATTTAGGACTTCTCTCAGACGCTGGTACCACTTAACAAATTTGACCCATCGAGACGCAATTTTTCAGCAACGAGCAGACTACCGTAGTAGACCATGATCTACAAGGATTTTTGCACAGACATCTTGGGACTTTTGTTTATGATAATTTTAGTTCATCTTAATCAAAATTACTACATGAACTCGCACTAAACTCAACATCTCTCAGGTTGTTTTAGAGACACACGATCCAAATCCACTACACTACAACCGATCATCACGTGAGATGATGTAGCTTCAAAGGTGAACATCACCATGTTGATCATATCATCCATATGACTCGTGTTTAACCTTTCGTTTCTTGTGTTCCGAGGCCATGTCTGTACATGCTAGGCTCGTCAAGGAAACCGTAGTATTTCCGCGTGTGTAAATCTGGCTTACACCCGTTGTATGTGAACGTTGAATCTAACACACCCGATCATCACGTGGTGCTTCGAAACGAAGATCTTTGGCAACGGTGCATACTAGGGGAGAACACATCTTGATATTAACGTGAGAGATCACCTTATCATGCTACCGTTGCGATCACATCTAAGCATAACAATAAGGTGCATAAAAGGATTAACATCACATGCAATTCATAATTGTGATATGATATGGCCTTTCTTCTTGTGCCTTTGATCTCCATCTCCAAAGCACCGGCATGATCTCCATCATTGTGGTGCCATCACCATGGTTGTCCACCAACTATTGCAACTACAACTAATGCTACTCTTAGCAATAAAGTAAAGCAATTACATGGTGATTCAATGACACGCAGGTCACATAAAATAATAGACAACCATATGGCTCCTGCCGGTTGCCGTACTCATCGACATGCAAGTCGTGAAAGATTACAAACATGATCATTGCATACATTATCACAAATCACACATTGGCCATACCACATCACATGACCCCCTCTGCAAAAACAAGTTAGACGTCCTCTACTTTGTTTATGCAATTTTTACGTGGCTTGGGTCAACGAGATAGAACCGTTCTAATATACGCAAAAACACAACGGTGATATAGTAGTTGCTTATTTACTCATCCTTTTGAAAGGCCTTCCATTTAAAATTACATCTTCACTAGAGAAAGAGAAACAGACACCCGCCAGCCACTTATGCAATACAAGTTGCATGTCTGTCGTGGAACCGGTCTCTCGTGCATGGACGAGTAAGGTTGGTCCGGGCCGCTTCAATCTCACAATACCGCAAAAACGCAAAGTGCACGCGAGAAGGTAGCAACATAAAATATCAACGCCCACAACACTTGTGTTCTAATCGCACCAACATCTACGAATAGATCTAGGCTCTGATACCACTTAAGGGGTCGCAGCATCGAAAACAAAAATTTTCCTACGCAACAAGCGGAATAAACCCCAAGGATCTAGATCTACTAGATGGAGGTAGCGAAGATGAGATCCAATCTCTTACCCTTGAAGAACGTTCAAAGCGTTTTGTCGATGCAGGGGTTGGTCTGTTGATCCCCGCAACTAGACACATCTAGTCGCGAGGAGATGTATTATCCACGCGATCCAATCCGATGGAGCACCGCATGAGCAGTGCCTCCGCGGTATCCACACGTACATCTCGATGTAGATCTCCACCTTCTTGATCCCGCAAGCAAGGTGGATATGGCTAGATGGATCTCGGCACCACGACGGTTGTGGTGGCGTTGATGATGTAGATCTCCACGAGCATGGCTTCGCCTAAGCCATGGCACGAGGAGGATGATGAGGAGATGGCGCAGCAGCCCTACGCTAGGGGTGTAGATCTAGGAGGTGGCAGCCCTCCGGGGAGAGGTGGCGCGCGGCTAGAGTTAGGGTGGAGGTTTTCCCGCGGACAGGGCTTCGCCAAGCCGAGTACGAGAGAGAGAGAAGGGAGGAGAGGGGTGGTGCGGCTAGGGTATGGGGTACCACGCCCCAGCCTCCCCTCCCCTTTATATAGGCATGGGGGGGGGCTTCCTTGGCCCCTCCTCCAAGTCTTAGGGCCGGCGGCTTGAGGGAACTTGTTCCCCAAGTCGGCCCCCTAGGGTTTTGGGTGCCTCCCACATGGGCCAGCCGCATGGGCCTTTAGGGAGAGGGTGCGGCCAGCCCAAGTGGGCTGCTGCACCTCCCCTTAAGCCATGTGGGCCTCTTAGGTTCGCGGCCCTAATGGTGGGGCCCTCCATAACCTTCCGGAACCTTCTAGAATTATTTCGGTACCCTGCCGAAAAATTACCGAACTTTTTCGAAACCCTGGAAACCACTTTCCTTATATGAAACTTTATCTCCGGACTCTTCCGGAGCTCCTCATGATGTCTAGGATCTCATCCGAGACTCCGAATCACCATTCGTTCATACCATCAATTATCTCATCGCTAACCCTAGCTACATCGGAGCGTTAAGTGTGTGACCCTATGGGTTCGAGAACATGCAGACATGATCAAATCAATAATCAATAACGGGACCGAGATGCCCATATTGACTCCTACATATTCAACGAAGTTCCTTTTCGATTGAACCACGATGTCGGAGATTCTTAATCTCGTATACGATTCCCTTTGTCTCACGATATTTAATTTACCCGAGATTTGATCGTCGATATCTCCATATCTAGTTCTATCTCGTTACCTGGCAAATTCTCGTTACTCGTCCATAATATAGGATCTCCATGATTAACACTTAATCACATGGTTGCAACCTTTTCTGATGCTATATTACCGAGAGGGCCCAGAGATATCTTTTCCGTCACAAGGAAGGACAAATCCCAATCTCTATTCATGTCACCCAACAAATACCATCGGAGATACCTGAAAGCCACCTTTATAATCACCTAGTTACGAAGTGATGTTTGATGTCCACAAAGCATTCCTCCGGTAAACGGGAGTGACATAATCTCATGGTCTAAGGAAACTATACTTGGCATACTAAAAGTGTTGGCAATGAAACTGTGTGACACGATCAATTGCAACTCTTTATTATTGGTACTTGTCCGTCACATCATTACTCCTAATGATATGACTCCGTTATCAAGTGACTATAACAAGTCCATGGTTAGGAAAGTCTAACCATCTCTTAACTAACGAACTAGTCCGGTAGAGGCTTACTAGGGACACCTGGTTGTTTATATTCCACACATGTATTATGTTTCCGGTTAATACAATTATAGCATGGATAATAAACTATTATCATAAACATGAATATGCTAATAAACCATTTTATTATTGCCTCCAGGGCATATTCCCCACAGTTCACCCAAACAAACAAAAAATGGCATCAATGCCAATGCTATTGTGATGCCACGCCTTGTAGAAACAATTCACATACAAGAGAAACACTACTAGTGCAACAACTGAAAAGGTGATTTTGGAAAGATCTGCCATGGTGTATATACCTTGCAACGAACACACCCCGACAATGCGCGTAGAGTGATCCTCGCCAGTACACACTGTATTACCTCCTCGGTCCCAACCGTGCCACACATGTAGGCCGCAATGGATCTCGTCGTACATCAGCTATTGTCCCTGCAGCCTCGCCTTCATGGACAAACGACCTCGTGTGCCATTGTCTTGTGACGGATGAGAATATGTTTAATGTCCACACGGCTGGCGGCCATTCCATCAAATCACGTGGGTCCTCATGCTTGCCCGTGTTCTCAATTTCACGCACTTGTGGAATCAGGAACACCTCATAGTGCGGCGAGACGGAAGGGTCGAAAGCAAGACGTGGGCTTGCATCATTTTCCTCCCAAGGGAGATCGTCCCACCGTCTCGTGGCGGGGTTGACCACGCAGAGCATCCGCCAGACATGGAGCAACAGAAGGCCGTTGCAGTGATCCATGATGTTGTCACCGATTAAATTGCAGTCACTTGTCAAGAAACTGAGAGTGCCGTTGATCGTGGGCTGCGCAGAGGGGCGGGCAAACGGTTGGCGACGTTCATAGTCGACGTAGGTGAGGAAGACGCCGCACACCGGGTGTGGGAGGGTGTGCGAGAGCAGCAGCCTACGCGCATCGATGACGGCCAGCCACACCTTGCGCACGCAGCGGGAGGCGGCAAGGTCGCGTGGCTCGAGACAGCGGAGGATGCCGGCGAGCGCGTCGTCCGGCAAGGCTTCCGTGTGATCCATGGGTACGGCAGCCTTGGTGCCGACCAGAGGTGGAGATCGACTAGAAGCGGCGGCAGTGGCGGTAACGGCGGTGTGTTGCACGAGTGTAGATAAATTAAGGGCTGCCGGGCTTCGTACTTGGTGATTTACAGGTGGTCTCTTATAGGCCAAAGTGCTGGCCGGTCCGGACTCAAACCGAGACCAAAACCCACCGCGCGCAACCTGCAGGAGTGCTGGTGTGAGGGCGAGAGCGGCGGCGGCTTCCCTCGCTCCAGTGCGTCCCCCGCTGCCTCTGCCGCAGGCCTGTCCTGCTGCCTCTGCCGTGTCCGCCGGGTGGCCGTCTCCGCGGCCATCACTGTCGACCCGGTACGCACCCCTCCACTAGTAGTCTGTCTAGCTGCTTCCCTAATCGGTTGTGTTCACTGGAGAAAGGGACAATGAGTTGCTGCACACAAGGTGTTTGTTGTTATGCCGAGGTGGGAGAGAATAGCAGAAACCAGGATTAGTATGTTTAGTAGAGTAATCACTCGACTCGAGCTAGTCCAAGTTTAGATGAGCTAATTTTCAGTTTTGGAAGATGATGCTAGTCATGGTCTGCAGTGCTCCTGATCTTTCTTCCAACTACCCAAAGGAGTCTTAAAACGATTGGATTATTTCCGGTCAAGATTCTTTTGGTAAGGGGATATTGAAAAGAAAAAATATCGACTTACCAAATGGAGTATGGTTTGCCGTACAAAAGACCAAGGTGGGCTTGGTGTTCATGACCTTGAGGTCAAGAACAGAGCCTTGCTTGGTAAATGGCTTTTCAAGCTTCTTTCTGAAGATGGAATTTGGTAAAAAACCTCCTTAGGAGAAAGTATGTGGGCTCTCAAGCTTTATCCCAGGTTCTTTGGAAACCTTGTGATTCACAATTCTGGGCTGGCCTTATGGCTACGAAAAAGTTCTTTTTCCCACATGGATCTTTCTCAATTAGGGATGGATCGGAAATTCGTTTTTGGGAGGATAAATGGCTTGGCCAATCAACTCTCCGAGAACAATATCCGGCTCTGTACAATATTGTGCGATACAAAGGTGACACGCTCGCTAAGGTGATGGGTACTTCCCCACCTGATGTATCGTTCAGAAGAAGTTTATTATGACCTAGACTAGCGTCCTGGAATGCTTTGATTCTCCGGTTGGACTCAATCCAGTTGGCAGAAGGTTCAGATAAATTTCGATGGAATCTCACTAAGAATAGTAAATTCACGGTTGATTATATGTATAGAGCGTTAATCCAGCCTGATATTCCAGTCGATAATAATAAGAAAATTTGGAAGATGAAGATACCGCTAAAAACGAAGGTGTTTGCGTGGTATCTTCGTCGAGGAGTTATTCTTACAAAAGATAATCTTGCCAAACGCAATTGGCATGGGAGTAGAAAGTGTGTCTTCTGTCAGCATGTTGAAACCATTAAACACTTATTCTTCCTGTGCGAGTTTGCTAGGTCTATATGGTCAACCATCCAGATAGGTTCTAGCTTATACCCCCCACGCAGTGTTGCCAACATTTTCGGCAATTGGCTAAACGGGTGGATCCTAGGTTTAAACTACTTATTAGGGTGGGAGCGATTGCCGTTATTTGGTCGCTATGACTATGTAGAAATGACAAGGTTTTTACCGATAAAACTTCTTCTTTTATGCAGGTTATCTACCGGTGTACAGCTACGCTCCGATCATGGTCGGTCCTACAGCGTGTGGAGCACCGCGAGCTGTTCTTGGAGGTGTCTTCGTGTTTGGAGGCTGCGGCTAGGGAGTTATCCTCCCAGCATGGAAGGCCACATAACCTCCGGATCGACCCACCACCACCCTAGGCGTCTTCACAATTTCTCATTATGATATGTAATTCGCTTTTTTATTTTGTGTCTACTTCGAATGTTTTGGAACTTGTGAGGGCTGTGTGCATCCTAGTTATGCAGGGGCCGGGTGTAATGATTAATACTCTTAAGTAATAAAATCCCTTTATCAAGAAAAAAATGTAACGGTAGTACGTACACCGCTGTTTACAGGACAAGAATTAGTGGTATTATAGATTGCACAGTAGTACAAAAATAAGTATGCTAAGCATGTCTGCAAGTGCTATAACCATGTCAAATTTTGACCCAAATTCAGAAGCACGTGTTTTTTTACGCATGTCAACGAGTGATAGATATAGTGAACAAATAAAATTAAGGAATCTTTAACCTTTATTGAGAAATAACAAGAGCAATGTAATTAAAGTGGACAAGCTAACATGTGTGGATGCACTTGTTGCCACTTATGTAAAACTCACAAGAACAAGAAGCAATCAATATTCCAGGGCACATAATACATTAGGAGCGGTAACAAAAAGACAGATAGGCAAAAATACAAAACGAGGACCCAAACAACCGGTTGCCATTTCTTAAGCTGATGCCAGAATACTGTAATGTCCGCGAGGATCCTATGAAGCACGTTTAAGAAGCTCCCCAATCATGCAAGGGGTGTACGGAAATGCTTCGTATATGCCATTTGTAGGTGAGTTGTCGTAATCTTTTGGACGCATGTCACCTAGATACTGAACTTTCGAGCTTTTCAAGTGATAAGCTACGCCTACCAATTTAGTTAATCTTAGGAAAACAACCTCTTTGTAGGGGTGAAACCCAAGGAAGTAGATGCTGCTCCCGACTTCTTCATAACCATTTTCAATATTCAACACATTGTCATCGTCGGAGTTCCATTCCAAATTTCCTTCTTCTTCTTCTTCTTTTTCTTCTTCCTCCTCATCATCATCGTTGTCATCACCACCATAATTATAATGCTGAACATCATCATCAGCTATGGTCCAAGTTTTTTCAAACACCCGCAGGTTCTCTAACCATACCCCTGTCCATGGCTCAAGATCAACATGGTGCTTCAACACCCAATTTATCCGTCCATTTGATGTAGTGAGGTTCCAAACCCGAAGTTGATACCTACTGTGTACCGTTGCAAGGTACACTCCCTTTTCTGATTTCCCAAGAAACTGCTCATGTTTCGTTTGCTCGTTATCCATAGGCGCTTTTATTACTTGATATTTGCAATCTGATAAAGACAACCTGCAAAAATGTATTATCCAATAAGTGATGCAGTGACTGTAGAAAAATACTCAAGGAGTAGAAACACTACTAATGATTTTGCAAAGATGTGCCATGGTGTATACCTCACAACAAATGCACCACGACAATGCGCGTAGAGTGATCCTTGCCAATACACACTGTATCGCTGCCTTGGCCCCGCATAAAATATAGATGTAGGTTTCAATGGATCTAATAGTATATTAGCTATTGTCCCTGCAGCCTCACCTTTACGGACAAACGACCTTGTATGCCATTGTCTTGTGCCGGATGAAAATACACTTAATGTCCATAAAGATGGCGGCCATTCCATCAAATCACTTGGGTCCTCTTGCTCGCATGTGCTCTCAACTTCACACTCTTCTGGAATCAAGAACACCTCATAGTGCGGCGAGACGAAAGGGTCAAACACAAGACGTGGGTTAGCATCGTTGCCCTCCCAAGCGACATCATCCCACCGTCTCGTGGCGGGATTTACCACCCATAGTGTGCCCCAACCTCGAGCACGGAGCAACAGGAGGCCGTTGCAGTGATCCACGATGTTGTCACCGAATAGATTGGAGTACTCTGGCAAATAGCTGAGATTGCCATTGATCGTGGGCTGCGCAGAAGGGCGGGCAAACAGTTGCCGGCGTCCGTAGTCGACGTAGGTGAGGAAGAGGCCACGCATCGAGTGCGGGAGGGTGTGCGAGAGCAGCAGCCTGCGCGCGTCGACGACGGCCAGCCACGCCTTGCGCACGCAGCGGGAGGCGGCGAGGTCGCGTGGATCGAGCCAGCGGAGGATGCTGGCGAGCGCGTCGTCCGGCAAGGCTTCCGTGTGATCCATGGATACGGCAGCCTTGGTGCCGACCAGAGGTGGAGATCGACTTGAAGTGGCGGCGGCGGCGGTGTTTTGCAGGAGAGCAGAAAAAGGACTGCCGGCCGGGCTGCGTACTTGGAGATTTATTACAGGCGCTATTATAGGCCCAAAGTGGTGGCCGATGGAGTCAAACCGGAGAAGTGTTTTCGGAAGCGCAACAGCCAAGTTAACACGAACAATTCTCAAAAAAGGAAAGAAAAAAAAGGAAAGAAAAAAAAGCAAGTTAACGTGAACGGACGCGCAGTGTGGCTGGGACATACTCCCTCCGTATCAAAATATAAGATGTTTTATCATTTCTCTTTCCATCCGTATGTAGACATGTTTTAGTGTAAGATTCATTTGAACCTTGCACTAAAATATGTCTAGATACGGATGGAAAGAGAAATGCTAAAACATCTTATATTTTGATACGGAGTGAGTACTACACAGCTGCATGCGATTGCTTTGGAATTCTTTGAGATTATTATGTGGAAAAGCCTACTGATCACCCGGGGGATCGGTGCGTCGCATCCTCCTCCTTCTCTGCGCGCCACACGTCCGTTGAGTTGGCAGGAAACGCACCACACTTTTGCACACTGGTCCCACCACACCGCACGTCCTGTCGTCTCCCTCCTTTCTTATCTTGTTGCCCTCCCACGAGCTTTGCCTCCGCTCTATCGCGGGCAGCTGTTTCCGCGCCGCCCCACCGTCCCCGCGCGGCGCCCCCGGCCCTACTCCAGCCGGCCGTCCCTGAGCCCCGTCCCTGGCCCTCGATGTCGCCGTCAGCAGTCGAGCGCCGCCCCGCGTCCCCGCGCGGCGCCCCCGACCGTCGACGTTGACGCGCCGCCGCCGAAAGCCGAGCGCCGCCCCACGCGGCGCCCCTGGCCCTCGACGTCGCCACGCCTCCGCCGGCAGCCGAGCGCCGCCCCGCCTTTCCCGCGTGGTGCCCGGGCCATGCTCCAGCCGTCCGTCCCCGGCCCTCGACTGTTGGGAATATGCCCTAGAGCCAATAATAAAATGGTTTATTAGCATATTCATATTTATGATAATAGTTTATTATCCATGCTATAATTGTATTAATTGGAAATATAATACATGTATGGAATATAAACAAACAGGTGTCCCTAGTAAGCCTCTACCGGACTAGTTCGTTAATCAAGAGATGGTTAGAGTTTCCTAACCATAGACTTGTTATAGTCACTTGATAACGGAGTCATATCATTAGGAGTAATGATGTGATGGACAAGACCCAATAATACAGAGTTGCAATTGATTGTGTCACACAGTTTTCATAGCCAACACTTTTAGTATGCCAAGTATAGTTTCCTTAGACCATGAGATTATGTCACTCCCGTTTACCGGAGGAATACTTTGTAGACATCAAACGTCACTTCGTAACTGGGTGATTATAAAGGTGGCTTTCAGGTATCTCCGATGGTATTTGTTGGGTGACATGAATCAAGAGTGGGATTTGTCCTTCCTTGTGACGGAAAAGATATCTCTGGGCCCTCTCGGTCATATAGCATCAGAAAGGTTGCAACCATGTGATTAAGTGTTAATCATGGAGATCCTATATTATGGACGAGTAAAGAGAATTTGCCAGGTAACGAGATAAAACTAGATATGGAGATATCGACGATCAAATCTTAGGCAAATTAAATATCGTGAGACAAAGGGAATCGTATAAGAGATTAAGAATCTCCGGCATCGTGGTTCAATCGATAAAGAACTTCGTTGAATATGTAGGAGTCAATATGGGCATCCCGGGTCCCGCTATTGATTATTGATATGATCATGTCTGCATGTTCTCGAACCCGTAGGGTCACACACTTAACGCTCCGACGTAGCTAGGGTTAGCGATGAGATATTTGATGGAATGAACGAATGGTGATTCGGAGTCTCGGATAGGATCCCGGACATCAAGAGGAGTTCCGGAAGAGTTCGGAGAATAAGATTCATATAAGGAAAGTGTTTCCGGAGGTATCGGAAAAGTTCCGGATTTTCTAGAAGGGTTCCGGAATATTCTAGAAGGTTCTAGAGGAGTCTAAAAGTGGGGCCCATAGGAATATGGGGCCCCGTGGGATAAAGGGGTGGTGGACTGGCCTAGGGCCAGCCGCACCACCCAGCCCCAAGGGGCCCGTGCGGCAAGGGCTTAAGGCCCATGTGGGGAGGGGGCAGCCAAAACCCTAAGGGGTGGCTTGGGGGCCACTCCCCCCAGCCGCCGGCCCTAGGAGGGGGTGGGTGCAGCCCCCCTGGTCTCCTATATAAAGGGGGCTGGGGAGGGCAGCCACACCCATGTGTGCTCCCCCAGGTGCCCTAGCCGCCACCACCCCCTCCTCCATCACCACCTCCTGCGCCACCCTCTCCCCGGGAGGCTGCCGCCATCTCCTCCACCATAGTTGCTGCACACCCCTAACCGTAGGGCTGCTGCACCATGCCCTCATCTCCCTCTCCTCTTGCTTGGCTTGGCGAAGCCCTGCTCGTGGAGACTACACCATCAACGCCACCACAACCGTCGGATGCCGAGACCCATCTAGCCATCTCCACCTTGCTTGCGGGATCAAGAAGGCGGAGATCTCTACATCGAGCCGTGCATGTGGATACCGCGGAGGTGCTGCCTGTCGTGGCACTTCATCGGATTGGATCGCGTGGATAATACATCTCCTCGTGACTAGATGAGTCTAGTTGCGGGGATCGACTAGTCAACCCCTGCACCGACAAAACGCGTTTGTTGATCTTCGAGGGTAAGAGATTGGATCTCATCTTCGCTACCTCCATCTAGTAGATCTAGATCCTTGGGGTTATTCCGTTTGTTGCGTAGGAAATTTTTTTGTTTTTATGCTGCGACCCCTTCAGTATCAGAGCCTAGATCTATCGTAGATGTTGGTGCGATTAGAACACAAGTGTTGTGGGCGTTGATATTTTATGTTGCTACCTTCTCGCGTGCACTTTGCGTCTTTGCGGTATTGTGAGATTGAAGCGGCCCGGACCAACTTTAATCGTCCACGCACGAGGACCGGTTCCACGACAGACATGCGTCTTGTATTGCATAAGTGGCTGGTGGGTGTCTGTTTCTCTTACTTTAGTGAAGATGCAATTTTCAATGGAAGGCCTTTTTTGAAAGGATGAGTAAATAAGCAACTATTATATCACCATTGTGGTTTTGCGTAGATTAGAACGGTTCTATCTCGTTGACCCAAGCCACGTAAAATTGCATAAACAAAGTAGAGACGTCTAACTTTTTTTGCAAGGGGTCATGTGATGTGGTATGGCCAATATGTGATTTGACTAATGTATGCAATGATCATGTTTGTAATCTTTCACGACTTGCATGTCGATGAGTACGGCAACCGGCAGGAGCCNAGTGATCCACGATGTTGTCACCGAATAGATTGGAGTACTCTGGCAAATAGCTGAGATTGCCATTGATCGTGGGCTGCGCAGAAGGGCGGGCAAACAGTTGCCGGCGTCCGTAGTCGACGTAGGTGAGGAAGAGGCCACGCATCGAGTGCGGGAGGGTGTGCGAGAGCAGCAGCCTGCGCGCGTCGACGACGGCCAGCCACGCCTTGCGCACGCAGCGGGAGGCGGCGAGGTCGCGTGGATCGAGCCAGCGGAGGATGCTGGCGAGCGCGTCGTCCGGCAAGGCTTCCGTGTGATCCATGGATACGGCAGCCTTGGTGCCGACCAGAGGTGGAGATCGACTTGAAGTGGCGGCGGCGGCGGTGTTTTGCAGGAGAGCAGAAAAAGGACTGCCGGCCGGGCTGCGTACTTGGAGATTTATTACAGGCGCTATTATAGGCCCAAAGTGGTGGCCGATGGAGTCAAACCGGAGAAGTGTTTTCGGAAGCGCAACAGCCAAGTTAACACGAACAATTCTCAAAAAAGGAAAGAAAAAAAAAAGGAAAGAAAAAAAAAGCAAGTTAACGCGAACGGACGCGCAGTGTGGCTGGGACATAGGAGTACTACACAGCTGCATGCGATTGCTTTGGAATTCTTTGAGATTATTATGTGGAAAAGCCTACTGATCACCCGGGGGATCGGTGCGTCGCATCCTCCTCCTTCTCTGCGCGCCACACGTCCGTTGAGTTGGCAGGAAACGCACCACACTTTTGCACACTGGTCCCACCACACCGCACGTCCTGTCGTCTCCCTCCTTTCTTATCTCGTTGCCCTCCCACGAGCTTGCCTCCGCTCTATCGCCGGCAGCTGTTTCCGCGCCGCCCCACCGTCCCCGCGCGGCGCCCCCGGCCCTACTCCAGCCGGCCGTCCCTGAGCCCCGTCCCTGGCCCTCGATGTCGCCGTCGGCAGTCGAGCGCTGCCCCGCGTCCCGCGCGGCGCCCCTGACCCTCGACGTTGACGCGCCGCCGCCGAAAGCCGAGCGCCGCCCCACGCGGCGCCCCTGGCCCTCGACGTCGCCATGCCTCCGCCGGTAGCCGAGCGCCGCCCCGCCTTCCCCGCGTGGTGCCCAGGCCATGCTCCAGCCGTCCGTCCCCGGCCCTCGACTGTTGGGAATATGCCCTAGAGCCAATAATAAAATGGTTTATTAGCATATTCATATTTATGATAATAGTTTATTATCCATGCTATAATTGTATTAATTGGAAATATAATACATGTATGGAATATAAACAAACAGGTGTCCCTAGTAAGCCTCTACCGGACTAGTTCGTTAGTCAAGAGATGGTTAGAGTTTCCTAACCATGGACTTTTATAGTCACTTGATAACGGAGTCATATCATTAGGAGTAATGATGTGATGGACAAGACCAATAATAAAGAGTTACAATTGATTGTGTCACACAGTTTCATAGCCAACACTTTTAGTATGCCAAGTATAGTTTCCTTAGACCATGAGATTATGTCACTCCCGTTTACCGGAGGAATACTTTGTAGACATCAAACGTCACTTCGTAACTGGGTGATTATAAAGGTGGCTTTCAGGTATCTCCGATGGTATTTGTTGGGTGACATGAATCAAGAGTGGGATTTGTCCTTACTTGTGACGGAAAAGATATCTCTGGGCCCTCTCGGTAATATAGCATCAGAAAGGTTGCAACCATGTGATTAAGTGTTAATCACGGAGATCCTATATTATGGACGAGTAAAGAGAATTTGCCAGGTAACGAGATAGAACTAGATATGGAGATATCGACGATCAAATCTCAGGCAAATTAAATATCGTGAGACAAAGGGAATCGTATATGAGATTAAGAATCTCCGGCATCGTGGTTCAATCGATAAAGAACTTCGTTGAATATGTAGGAGTCAATATGGGCATCCCGGTCCCGCTATTGATTATTGATATGATCATGTCTGCATGTTCTCGAACCCGTAGGGTCACACACTTAACGCTCCGACGTAGCTAGGGTTAGCGATGAGATATTTGATGGAATGAACGAATGGTGATTCGGAGTCTCGGATAGGATCCCGGACATCAAGAGGAGTTCCGGAAGAGTTCGGAGAATAAGATTCATATAAGGAAAGTGGTTTCCGGAGGTATCGGAAAAGTTCCGGGATTTTCTAGAAGGGTTCCGGAATATTCTAGAAGGTTCTAGAGGAGTCTAAAAGTGGGGCCCATAGGAATATGGGGCCCACGTGGGATAAAGGGGTGGTGGACTGGCCTAGGGCCAGCCGCACCACCCAGCCCCAAGGGGCCCGTGCGGCAAGGGCTTAAGGCCCATGTGGGGAGGGGGCAGCCAAAACCCTAAGGGGTGGCTTGGGGGCCACTCCTCCCCAGCCGCCGGCCCTAGGAGGGGGTGGGGTGCAGCCCCCCTGGTCTCCTATATAAAGGGGGGGCTGGGGAGGGCAGCCACACCCATGTGTGCTCCCCCAGGTGCCCTAGCCGCCACCCCCCTCCTCCATCACCACCTCCTGCGCCACCCCTCTCCCCGGAGGGCTGCCGCCATCTCCTCCACCATAGTTGCTGCACCACCCCTAACCGTAGGGCTGCTGCACCATGCCCTCATCTCCCTCTCCTCTTGCTTGGCTTGGCGAAGCCCTGCTCGTGGAGACTACACCATCAACGCCACCACAACCGTCGTGGTGCCGAGACCCATCTAGCCATCTCCACCTTGCTTGCGGGATCAAGAAGGCGGAGATCTCTACATCGAGCCGTGCATGTGGATACCGCGGAGGTGCTGCCTGTCGTGGCACTTCATCGGATTGGATCGCGTGGATAATACATCTCCTCGTGACTAGATGAGTCTAGTTGCGGGGATCGACTAGTCAACCCCTGCACCGACAAAACGCGTTTGTTGATCTTCGAGGGTAAGAGATTGGATCTCATCTTCGCTACCTCCATCTAGTAGATCTAGATCCTTGGGGTTTATTCCGTTTGTTGCGTAGGAAATTTTTTTGTTTTCCATGCTGCGACCCCTTCAGTGGTATCAGAGCCTAGATCTATTCGTAGATGTTGGTGCGATTAGAACACAAGTGTTGTGGGCGTTGATATTTTATGTTGCTACCTTCTCGCGTGCACTTTGCGTCTTTGCGGTATTGTGAGATTGAAGCGGCCCGGACCAACTTTACTCGTCCACGCACGAGAGACCGGTTCCACGACAGACATGCGTCTTGTATTGCATAAGTGGCTGGCGGGTGTCTGTTTCTCTTACTTTAGTGAAGATGCAATTTTCAATGGAAGGCCTTTTTTTGAAAGGATGAGTAAATAAGCAACTATTATATCACCGTTGTGGTTTTGCGTAGATTAGAACGGTTCTATCTCGTTGACCCAAGCCACGTAAAAATTGCATAAACAAAGTAGAGGACGTCTAACTTGTTTTTGCAGAGGGGTCATGTGATGTGGTATGGCCAATATGTGATTTGTACTAATGTATGCAATGATCATGTTTGTAATCTTTCACGACTTGCATGTCGATGAGTACGGCAACCGGCAGGAGCCATATGGTTGTCTATTATTTTATGTGACCTATGGCGCCACAATGATGGAGATCATGCCGGTGCTTTGGAGATGGAGATCAAAAGCACAAGAAGAAAGGCCATATCATATCACAATTATGAATTGCATGTGATGTTAATCCTTTTATGCACCTTATTGTTATGCTTAGATGTGATCGCAATGGTAGCATGATAAGGTGATCTCTCACGTTAATATCAAGAAGTGTTCTTCCCTAGTATGCACCGTTGCCAAAGATCTTCGTTTCAAAGCACCACGTGATGATCGGGTGTAATAGATTCTACGTTCACATACAACGGGTGTAAGCCAGATTTACACACGCGAAAATACTACGGTTTCCTTGACGAGCCTAGCATGTACAGATATGGCCTCGGAACACAAGAACCGAAAGGTTAAACACGAGTCATATGGATGATATGATCAACATGGTGATGTTCACCTTTAAAGCTACATCATCTCACGTGATGATCGGTTGTGGTGTAGTGGATTTGAATCGTGTGTCACTAAACAACCAGAGAGATGTTGAGTTTAGTGGGAGTTCATTAAGATGAACTAAAATTATCATAAACAAAAGTCCTAAAGATGTCTTTGCAAAAATCCTTGTAGATCATGGTCGACTACGGTAATTTGTTCGTTGCTGAAAAACTGCGTCTCGGTGGGTCAATTTTGTTAAATGGTACCTGCGTCTGAGAGAAGTCCTACACACCAATGCTGAGCTCTACGTGTTAGATGAACCATTAGAAGTAAAACCAAACATTTCTGCAAGCTATGAAGAGTACATGGAGTGGTTTTGAACCACCTACTTGAAAGTCAAGTGGATGATGTGCACCTTCATGAAATTCTGACCTAAGTAGACAATTCAAGAACTTGATTGCAATGGAGATTGTTGATGAGCTGAAAAATAGTTTTTCAGCACAAGTTAGAATTGTAAGGTTCGAATGTCTGAACGGTTTTCTTTCACTCAAGATGGAAGAGAACACTTGCTTGGAACAACACCTGAGGAAAATGCATAAGATGATTATACTCTGGTAGATGTTTGGAACCACGAGATGAATGACGATTTCGCGATAGATGGGGTGCTACGCTAGCTTCTCCCCAGCTTCAAGAATTATGCCGGAGACTATGTCATGGGAAGGGATTTGATCACTTTCTCTGAGTTTGTGTCTTGGCTGCGTCATGTCAAAGTGGAACCCATAGCAAGAGAAGTTGACAATGCAGAAAGTATATATTGATATACAAGTTATAAGTGTTTAAGTCCAAATTGCAATTGTGGCGGTTTCGATAAGTATTTGATACTCATTCTGTTTTATGAAAATAGAACCTGCTGCTTGAGATTTGCATAAAGGATAAAGGAAGACGTTGTGGAATGATGGCAATCAAGGAGTTGATGCTAGCAACGATCTGTCTCTACATTTATCGTTTTGGATTAGAGGATTTGAATAAGTTTTGTAATCGAATTAAGTGTGATTTTAATTAGTGTATCTTGCTTATGTGAGACGGTTATTCGTGTTAAAGACAATGGTTGTTCTATTTTCATGAGTGATCCTTTTTGTAAATCACAAATTTCGATTATAAGTGTCTTATTCTTATTATAATCTAGATGATAAATTGGTTAAACATTTATAAAACATGTGACATACTAAAGATATCCAAAAACTTAATAATGACAATTGTTTTAGTCGTGCTAAAGATTGAATAAACATTTTGATGTTTTATCAATGCGCCTTATTGAAGGAGTATGACTAAAATGCCACCCTTTGGAAGAGTGACAGGAGTTGCTGGAAATAAACACAAGTGTTGGTTGTATTTTTAGCGAATGTTAAATGTCATTATTTTGTGCACTCCATCATAAATGATATGAATGAATAAATGTATTTGTTCGAGTTATGATATTTGATGAGATCAAATAAAATTCTGGAGTTTAGGATATTAAGTTAACAAGAAAATTGAGTCTTTGTGATTTGATCAAAAGAGACAAAATATTTGAGTTATATGTTAGTATGTGGACTTGTGACAAGTGTTATCACAAATTACAATGTTTAGAATATTTCAAAGGCGTTTGATATGTCCTAAGATATTGTAATCACACACTATTTGATATTGTGTGGTCTCAAAGAAGGGTTTTACTTCGGGGTTTAATAATAGCATTTAGATTTATTTGATAAACACTCTGTTTTAGAAATAAGGATCTATTTAATGATTCGCATAAACGTTTTTCATATGAGTTATGAGAAAAGGTGGTTTCATTAATTATGAGATAATTAGAGACTATTGCGAATAATGTTGTAGTATATTCACAAGTATGACTATGAATGTGATTCCACAATATGAGACTAAAAGGGCAAACCAATTTGTTGGTTGTGCTAAGTATTTTAGTGGTTTATTGTGACAAGGTTTCATTGATAAAAGAATTGATGGAATAAAATGGAAAAGCTAAAACCTTGCTTGTTTATGTATCAAGTGGCACATATGTAAAGTGCTCTGTTGGTTAAAACTTGACACATAAAGGAATTAATGATGGTGATCATTAAATTTCGGTTTAGCTTGTCTAAAGAAAAGTAGGATTCAAGAATATGGTATTTTGTCAGGTTACAAAATAATATTCATGATTCACTTGTCATGTTTTAGAAACAGGACAAACCTACGAAACTACAAAAGGAGAAATAGAAACCTTAAAATACGAAAGTGACTAAGAGTCATTCGATGTTAAGTTTAAATCACAAAGTAATTGTTGCTTGATTTTGTGAAAAGGATGTTTCACATATTTATTCCTCAAAAGGGTTTTGTAGAGAATAAATAAAACTTAAAGCTAGCAAAGTACTAGCGTTTCGTATATGAGTTCTCGATTTAAAAGTTAAT
This sequence comes from Puccinellia tenuiflora, assembly GCA_012064385.1. NCBI lineage: Eukaryota > Viridiplantae > Streptophyta > Magnoliopsida > Poales > Poaceae > Puccinellia > Puccinellia tenuiflora. The sequence goes on along the minus strand of QRDG01000770.1, from coordinate 205,223 downwards.
TAAGAATTTTGGAGGTGTCCAAAATATCGAGAAAGTGCATAAGAAACTGAGTGGGATCTGATTATAATATGTGGTGACATATTTTAAGTTAGAGCAGAAACTATTTTCCAAGATCAAAATATGTGGTGACATATGTTTGAGTGGGAGCTAGTTAAATCATTGTCAAATATAAGGATAACATATTTCTGAGTGGGAGCCAATGTGGCTTCACAATTTAATATGTGTATGGTGTATATTTGAGTGGGAGTTTACAACATCTTGTTTGTGTGAAATGGAGATTTCATAAATGTTGTAAATAAGTCAGGAACCAACGTATAACTTATGAAGCTAGTTTGAACGTCAAATATCCATGGAGATGGATGTATCTATGGAGGATAGATATGTTTGATAAAGCATTATGTCAGGATGTTTAACCTAAGTAAGATTTTGAAGGAGTTCAAAATAAAACAAGAGAAGAAAGGTTCATCTGCTTGTGACAAATAGGTGAAACATTGAGTTGATAACTCAGTACAAAATGATGGTTGGAGGATATGTTAGAATTCACTATGAATTGTTCATAGGTCTAATCATATAAGAACCATGTGTTTGTATTTGATGATATGTGACCCAAGTTCTTGATTAGAAGAACATGTTAAATGAGGAGTCATTTTAAGATGAAGATGAGATAAAGTAATCTAGAGATTGGTAGACTTGGTTGAAGTCATAAAACCAAACTAGATTGGGGATCTCATAATAGCAGAAGCGCATCGAAAGCATGATCGAAAATATCAAAATGACTTGACTGCACTGTCGATTTGTGAGTCTACAACATATAGAAGTATATGATTAATTCAAGGATTAAAAGATATAATATTATGGTTTGAGAAATTTTGTTTCAAGATTGAGTGAGTTTCAGGTGCACATGCTATGTGAAAGCTCCTTTTGACTGATCATATGTCATGTAGGCATAATGGGAAACAAAAAATCTGACTCTTTAACCAAATATATTATATTCATCATGTGATGATGAGAATTATCATGTGATGATAATAGGTTTATCATGAGATGATAAAGTAATGTCAAATTAGGTGACGTTAACGTTTTGCAAAGAACATAGAGAACTGTATAGTACAGAGCACGGACAGAACCTCTTCCACAAGCAAACATGATCAGCACTGAGACTCCATGAGTGTTAGACACCATGAGTGTTGGATTGAGAAAATGTAAACTAGATTATTGACTCTAGTGCAAGTGGGAGACTGTTGGGAATATGCCCTAGAGGCAATAATAAAATGGTTTATTAGCATATTCATGTTTATGATAATAGTTTATTATCCATGCTATAATTGTATTAATTGGAAACATAATACATGTGTGGAATATAAGCAAACAGGTGTCCCTAGTAAGCCTCTACCGGACTAGTTCGTTAGTCAAGAGATGGTTAGAGTTTCCTAACCATGGACTTGTTATAGTCACTTGATAACGGAGTCATATCATTAGGAGTAATGATGTGATGGACAAGACCCAATAATAAAGAGTTGCAATTGATCGTGTCACACAGTTTTCATTGCCAACACTTTTAGTATGCCAAGTATAGTTTCCTTAGACCATGAGATTATGTCACTCCCGTTTACCGGAGGAATACTTTGTGGACATCAAACGTCACTTCGTAACTGTGTGATTGTAAAGGTGGCTTTCAGGTATCTCCGATGGTATTTGTTGGGTGACATGAATCAAGAGTGGGATTTGTCCTTCCTTGTGACGGAAAAGATATCTCTGGGCCCTCTCGGTAATATAGCATCAGAAAGGTTGCAACCATGTGATTAAGTGTTAATCACGGAGATCCTATATTATGGACGAGTAAAGAGAATTTGCCAGGTAACGAGATAGAACTAGATATGGAGATATCGACGATCAAATCTCAGGCAAATTAAATATCGTGAGACAAAGGGAATCGTATATGAGATTAAGAATCTCCGGCATCGTGGTTCAATCGATAAAGAACTTCGTTGAATATTGTTGAGTCAATATGGGCATCCCGGTCCCGCTATTGATTATTGATATGATCATGTCTGCATGTTCTCGAACCCGTAGGGTCACACACTTAACGCTCCGATGTAGCTAGGGTTAGCGATGAGATATTTGATGGAATGAACGAATGGTGATTCGGAGTCTCGGATAGGATCCAGGACATCACGAGGAGTTTCGGAAGAGTTCGGAGAATAAGATTCATATAAGGAAAGTGGTTTCCGGAGGTATCGGAAAAGTTCCGGGATTTTCTGGAAGGGTTCCGGAATATTCTAGAAGGTTCTAGAGGAGTCTAGAAGTGGGGCCCATAGGAGTATGGGGCCCACGTGGGATAAAGGGGTGGTGGACTGGCCTAGGGCCAGCCGCACCACCCAGCCCCAAGGGGCCCGTTCGGCAAGGGCTTAAGGCCCATGTGGGGAGGGGGCAGCCAAAACCCTAAGGGGTGGCTTGGGGGCCACTCCTCCCCAGCCGCCGGCCCTAGGAGGGGGTGGGGCGCAGCCCCCCTGGTCTCCTATATAAAGGGGGGGCTGGGGAGGGCAGCCACACCCATGTGTGCTCCCCCCCCAGGTGCCCTAGCCGCCACCCCCCTCCTCCATCACCACCTCCTGCGCCACCCCTCTCCCCGGAGGGCTGCCGCCATCTCCTCCACCATAGTTGCTGCACCACCCCTAACCGTAGGGCTGCTGCACCATGCCCTCATCTCCCTCTCCTCTTGCTTGGCTTGGCGAAGCCCTGCTCGTGGAGACTACACCATCAACGCCACCACAACCATCGTGGTGCCGAGATCCATCTAGCCATCTCCACCTTGCTTGCGGGATCAAGAAGGCGGAGATCTACATCGAGCCGTACGTGTGGATACCGTGGAGGTGCTGCCTGTCGTGGCACTTCATCGGATTGGATCACGTGGATAATACATCTCCTCGCGACTAGATGAGTATAGTTGCGGGGATCGACTAGTCAACCCCTGCACCGAGAAAACGCGTTTGTGGATCTTCGAGGGTAAGAGATTGGATCTCATCTTCGCTACCTCCATCTAGTAGATCTAGATCCTTGGGGTTTATTCCGTTTGTTGCGTAGGAAATTTTTTTGTTTTCCATGCTGCGACCCCTTCATCGACGTCGCCGCCCCGCACCCCTGCTTCTACGTCGCCGCCGTGCACATGCTCTCCGGCGCAGCCATGCCCCTGCTTCGACGCCGTACCCGAGCCCCGTCCCCAGCCCTCTACGTCGCAGCCCAAGCCCGCGCTCAAAGCCTCTCCTTCACGGCGCTGAGCCTCAGCGACGACACCACGGACGCCGCCCTCCGCTTTGTGCTGCCAGCCGTGGCCGGAAGCTGCTGCTACTTTCAGTCGGTGGTCGCCGAGGTTACCGTCTGCAACCGACGGTGCTATGGGAGGCAGGCACTGCTGCCGTCGTGGCGGCGCGGTGCTGCCATGGCCTGGAGGCACTGCTGACGTCGTGGCGGCACGGTGCTACCATAGCCCCGGAGGCGCTGCTGCCATGGTGGCGGTGGTGCTGTCGTGGTGGCGGCGCGGGGCTGCTGTCATGGTGGCGGCACCAATGCTCCCGCTGGCATCGTGGCGATGCTTCCAGCGGCGTTCGCCCTTGCTACAAGAGGCGCGGGAAGATGTTGCCGGTCAAGGGCGACAGTGCTCCCACCGGCGTCGGGGCGATGCGGCATTCGCCCGTGCTACCACAGGCGTGGGGGCATGCTACTACAAGCGACTGTCTATGCTACCATTCAGTTTGGGCATTTTTCTGCTACCCAACGGGGATTCGCTCTATAGTCATAATTGTTTGCTACATTCTTGTTCTTAAAATGCTACAATGTCACAACTTTTTTGCTAGGATGTTTCCAGCGAGAACTCCGGCGAGATCTTGTCGGACTTCCTATCCAGCAGTCATATTTATTTTTGCTACGTTTCTATTTTCAAAACGTTGCAGTGTAACAATTATTTTTGCAACCATAGGTTTGTATGCGTCTCGCGACGTTGTTATCAACGAGCCGGCGATGCTACCCGACGGTGCATGCCATTGCTACCGACGATTCCGTTGCAAATCCACATAAAAAGGGTTGTAGCACAGATTTCTAGGGCTTTCAAAGTTTCAATGCATGGCGACAATGCTCCCGACGGGTCATGGCATTGCTACCGACGTTGCTACCGGCGCACGGTGTTGCTACCGACGGCACGCGGCAATGTTACCGATGGAGCTCGCCGTTACTACTAACGAGCCATTATGCTACTGACGGTATTTGGCAATGCTACGAGTGGATGCTACCGACGTCTCGCGACGTTGCTACGATGAGCCGACAATGCTACCGATGGCGCATGACATTGCTAATGACGAGCCAATGATGCTATCGGGGATGCGCGACGTTGCTACCGATGACACGCCACAATGTTACCGACGACGCATGTTTTGCTCCCTAAAAGCATCTACGATGGTGCGAAATCTTGTGAGTTCTGTAGCAATGTTTGTGTCCCGTTTGATGCAAACCTACGAATTGATTGTATCACTTCTTCACGTGATGTAATTTTCTTAATGTGGTGCAAAATTTTGGAACGTTTGTAGCACATTTTTACTTTTTTTTATGCAAATCTACATAATGTTTGTAGCAAATTTCGGATGCAATTTTTTTTAGATGTGGTGCAAATGTTTGGAAGTATTGTAGCAAACTGATTCTCCTATTGATGCAAATCCACAAATCATTTGTAACAATTTTCTTTTTTGATATATTTTGGTGCAAATGTTTGGAAGTTTTTGTAGCAATTGCTTTTTTATTTTTTATGCAAATCCGTAACACGTTTGTAGCAAGTTTCTTTGTGTTGTTGAAGAAGCGCGACTTTGCTACCGACGGCGCGCGGTGTTGTTACCCATGGTGCACGGCTACCGACGGCGCACAGTGTTGCTACCCACGGTGCACAACGATGCTACCGTCAGATGCTCCCAACGGAGAGTGGCGCTGCTACCATGGTATAGCTACCAACGGCGCGCGGCGATGCTACCGACGGTAGCGACGATGCTCCCACGGTAGTGTTGCTACCTACGGTGCACGGCGATGCTCCCCAACGGAGCGGCGCTGCTACGCTACCGACGTTAGCCGATGAAGCTTTGGCGGCGTCTTCTCCGGTGACGTCTTCTCCGACGATCTTCTCCGTTGACCATGGTGCTACTGCATCGGCGACGCCGCCTTATAAGCTTTGTAGCAAAAACTTTCGCATTTGATGCAAATCCATAGAACAATTGCAGCAAAAATTCTGTTTTCCTTTTATTTATTTCCTTTTTCTCTTCTCCGTCCTCCCGTCTACCTCCTCTGTCCTCCCGCAGCCCGCCTCCGCATCCCGCACGATTGCCGTCGGCTGCCCTCGCCGGGCCGCCCTGGCGAAGCTAGCAACCTAGGAGGCAGGTGGCGGCTGGCTAGCTAGCTACTAAAGCAATAGATCGATCGATTCATTGAGCTAGGTTGTACAGAATACTAGATCGATCGATGCGGTTGAGCTAGCTTGTGCAGAGTACTAGATCGTATGATGTCTGGTCGTACGCGCGGCCCCGCCCAGCTGTTCGCGCTCATGTCGGCCGTCCGCTGCTCCGACGAACCTCCATTTCCCCGCACGATTTCGCCAGGATTTGACTGGAAAAAAAGACGGAGTGAAATACGGCTCAGATCTCGCCGGAATCGAGACGGCACGGTGGGAGTTGGTCGGATTTCGCAGGCCATCCGGCAGTGGCCGTCGATGCGGTGCTGCGCCGCCGCTCCTGCCCCTGCCTTGCCGCTGTGCTCCCTCCGTGCTGCCGTGGATGCGGGGCGGCGGCCGTAGATGCAGGGATGTGCGCCAGCCTGTCGCTGCTTCGTTTCCTGCTGCGCACGGGAGATATTTGCTGCGGTTGCAGCACCGGACGGGTTGGTGGGGGTGGCGCGCGATCTGACAGCCCGTGGCGATCCGATCGGATGGCTCCCGACCAGGGGGATCGGACGGAAAGATCCTCCGGGGGACGCTAGTCCCGCCCTTATTATGTTCGGCCAATGTTAAGACTTAATTAAGAGTCACTACAGGAAAGCCACACTACGCCGACGGCCGGAAGCCGTCGGCGTATAACCCGAAGCCGTCGGCGTACCTATACGCCGACGGCCGCCGTCGGCGTATAGCCGTCGGCGTACAACATATGCCGTCGGCGTATGAGTCAGCCGTCGACGTATGTTAGTGGGGCCCACAAGACGGCATCCGTCTCCGTTTCCGTCAGCCTGTTATGCCGTCGGCGTATCTGTCGACGTGGCCTCCTCCCGTGCGTCTGGCAGGCACCCTACGCCGACGGCGTATAACTGACTTTCCTGACAGCCCGGCCCCACCCTGCAGTGATCGGCTCTCGGATACAACTGCATCACAAAGCTCAGTCATGGACAAATATGTTTCGGGGTTCGGTGCAATTGGGAACGTTATTTTAGTTTGTTTCCTCGTTTCAGCTTCTTCCTTTTCACGACGCTTCTGTTCTTTTAGTGTTTCTTCTTCCTGCTTTTTATGTCGTTTCTTCGCTTCAGCATCTTCTTTTTCACATCTTTTATGTTCTCTCAGTGCCTCTTCTTGTATTTTCTTCTGTTGTTTCATCAGATGTTGTTCCTCTTTCTCCTGGCGTTTTGTTTCCTTCTCAAGTTGTTTTTTCTTATTCCTGAACCACCTTCTCCTAGAATTTACTAGTGTGATTAGTGGACTGTTATACAACATTGTTCTCGCTAAACAACAGATAACCTAATTTATGTTAGACTGTTATACAAAAACAATATATCTCCTGAACCAATATAGTTAGTTCAAACGTTATTTTATGCGGGTTCCGGAAGAATCAAACCGTTATTTTATGCGGGTGGGATACAGAAATTGGGAGGGGAATTATAGACCCAATTTATACATAAATTATACCTACATTAAATATTACTAGCACAATACCCGTGCGTTGCAACGGAAAACCTAAAAAATATACACGACTTGATAATCATTTATCTAGTGTAATTCATGAAGCCAACTATTAATTAATAAAGTCGATCCCTTACAGTTTAATAGAATATAATATTATGGAAAAAATTAGAATAGAACACCATATACTCATCGCTTCTAATATTAAATTTGAGCAGGTGAGCTTCTCATAAACACTTGGTACGCTAGCTTCGGGATTTACAATTCTTCTCAAATATGTCTTTACATTGTAGAGCACTTTGACTGGCAGAAGTCATCGTAAGTAACATAACATAAATCAAATGGAAATTGATACATAGAGTCACGCATAAGTTAAGAGACAACAAACTGTCAACATGTACTTGATAATTTCAGTCAGCTAAGCGGCCTGAGATTGACGAGGCTTTCCTCTTCGTCTTTCACAGCGGTTTGTATCATAGAACATCGCACGGAAGAAGAGGCGAGGATCGCCAAAATAATCTTGCCTTTGATCATCCGTATGTTTCTTCTCTGCCTAGTACTCAAGTTGCAAAAATATTTGTGCTTCAGAGGTGTCCAGCGCTAGACATGTGACGCTACCCATCCAGCAAATAGAAACCAATAAGTGGTCCAAGCAGAGTACTATTGATTCATCATCAACTTGCAAATCCAATAATCATCTCTCCATGGCAACAAACGGGCGTTGCTGGATGGTGGATCTGAGGTAAATGTGTTGAGCAAGAGTATGTGGTGAAACTACATGTTATATCCTCCAATCACTCATTCTGTGACTACACTGGGAAACAATATCTTTAGGCCGGACATTCCAGGCAGAGGATCATAACTTTTGTCAATGGTTAAGTGAAATTCTTCTTGACTGAAAGAAAAGAAAAGTTGGATATCAGATATCTGACATTTGGAAATAAATCTACACCTTCTTAGTCTGTTCGTTCATAATTTTTCCTTTGTCTGCTTAAGAAGTACAGAGAGAACCTTGTTAGGACGAAATCTTACTTTATGTACTGATGTCCTCCCTCTCTAGTTTCGGTAGGACGTCTTGGAAGAATTTGACACTCCTCTTGTGTCATATCTTCCTAACACAATCAATGGGCTTACAGTATCTATGATCTTTTCGTAAAAGTTATGCCTACATTCCGAGCATTAAAAGAGATAATTCGATCTTGAATAATGAGAGGTTCCCGAACCAGCAAACACATACAGATCGAAGGAACATCTCCCTATCACTGAGTTCAGCCCCAAACCAGCAAAGCAAATTAATCCGTGAAGTGTACCGGCGCTAACCTGCAACAACCGCACATTTGGGCAAGAAGCACCACAGAGCCGGAAATCACCTGGACGGGAAAGCGGCGGAGGAGCTCGAGGTCGGGAAGGCCGGATCCTATACGGGGAGGGAGAAGGTGAGGTCGGGCCGAGGGTGCGCTGGTGGATCTTTCGCCGGCGTCGGAGGCCGGTAGCCAGGTCGGCGCACAGGAGATTTCGCCGGCGCCGGATGCCAGGAGGAGTGAGATCTAGCACGGAGGTCGCCGACATAGGGTTCGCCGACGTTGGTGCTGGAGGACATCGTTGATGGCAGGCAGGAGGTCGAGGCGACGATGGCGGTGGCAGCTCGAGCGGGGCACATGGGCCGCAAGGAAGACCTCCTGCTCGTCGGTGGACCGGGGCACAAGGGTAGCGCAGAGGTCCTCCTGCTCGTCGGCAGACCCAGGGCACAGCCGCGCGGGGGCGGCGCGGAGGACCTCCTGCTCCCTGCTCGGCGGCGGACGCGAGGCACGCGAGACACGGAGGGCGAGGAAGGAGATGGGAACGAGGAAGGGACTGCGGGTTCGGTTTACTACTTTTGCAGGGGCTAAAATGAAAATCATCACGCCCACGACGCACCCGTACCAGACTTGTTTCAATTTAATACTCACTCCGTCCTAAAAAGGATGTCATTTGTTTGTTCAAATTTGAACATTCAAATTTAGAAAAGGAAATGACATCCTTTTTGGGACGGAGGGAGTAGATTAGATTAGATTAGATATATACAAATAGAGATAGTTGCTTTGCACGTGCGCACATCTCCACAATATAACAACATATAATTTTTTTTAATACCGTACCATTCCTCTTTTTAATGAGTTACTCCCTCCGTTCCAAAATAGATGACTTTCATTTATCTATATACGGATGCATTTAGACATCTTTTAGTGTGTAGATACATCCACATGTAGATGAGTGAAAGTCAAGTATTTTGGAACGGAGGGAGTATTACATTTCATGTATTTTAATATGTTATATACAACATATACCATACACTTTCGAATGACATCGGTCATTCTGTGTTTGCTTTCGTATTGGTATCCTCACTATTTATTTCTAGACTACATTATCACTACATGGCCATATTTTTTCTTTATTTCTAGCATCAAATTCACCTCTCGGCTCTATTTTAAATATAAAAGACATAGCTCATTATCCAGATGATTGTACAATCTATAAATCTAATTCACTAAATGTTATTCACAACAAACATTTACGCATAATTGAATTCGTCTGGTGTATCCATGGTGCATAATTAGATGGAGCTACAAATGTTAAAATAAATGAATCGATTAGTTGACATAGTATGTTTGTCTATCTGGCAGAGTCCTGATAATAAAATAAAAACCATGTCCAAAAAATCGCTCTTTTAATAGTAGTAGATAATAAAAATTCAACCTTTCACAATGTTTTTTCCCTTTTGTTTTCCACTATCTTAACCAAGGTAGCAACAAGTGATTAATTAGGACAGTACGTACGAACACCACATAGCCCAGTTAACAAAAGTTCTGAAAAAAATTCAGATATAATCGAGAAATTGCAAAGAAATTTCCTGATGCCGAAGTTTTGTCTTACATCTCATTACTAAGTGCAATTCTTTTTTGGTATGGTTTTTTTATCGCTTCGTTTAACATCAACTGCACTGCCAGTACCGAAGGTGTGTACTTCAAAAAGTTTTAAGTGTACTTTTTTGTGCTGTAACATCTAAAATCATTTGCAGCATATATCCAGCAAAAAATCACACACGTCAGGAGAGAAAGGAGCAGTGCCTGAGAGATATAGAAACATCAGACTGAAACAGAAGACTGATTGAGAGTGGCTACCGCACAGAGAGAACTGGCAGCAACATCTCATTATCTGCACCCCGGGCAGCAGGGGCCATGGCCCGGGGTGCAGATTTTCTTTTAAGCTATGTACTAGTGAGATTGGTGATTTTTCCTAGCACTTAGCCTAATTAATACACTGAAATTCAAGATTGGCCCGGGGCTTGGTTGGATTCTGGATCCGCCACTGCTCTGCATCGACTGAAGAAGTGCCGCTTTTGCATGCACGAACTGCTCCGGCTACCAACCTGCTATGGTGTCGATGATGCGGAAAAGGGCAGGTGAGAAAGACTCCCAGCCGCGGCGCGTGGAGCCGGGGGAGAGCGGCGCAGGAGACCAGCTCACTGGAGACGTGGAATCAGGCCTAGCGCGTGTGAGGGAGCAGATGGGGGTTGGAGACGGCCGACGGGGCGGCGCCAGTAGCTGGGGAAAATACCACGACTGCGCCAGGAGCCAAGCCGCTAGCGCCGGGAGTCTGGGGATGGACGGGACAAGGTGGTGTGGCTAGGGGGCGGATGTTGAAGAATCATGGGGGATCTGGGGGAGGCGGCGGGAAGCAGCTTGGAGTCGGTGAGACGACCATGGATTTGTGGAGGAAGCCAAGATGCGGAACGATTGCGCTGAGGATAGACGGCCGAAGGAGAAGTAAATAACTGAACCGGTACTGCGGTAGTTTAGTCGTACTATGGGATCTGGTGGAAGGGTAAAACGGTAAAAAAGGATTTGTGTTGAGCTACTCAACATCAGGGGAGCAATCTGAGTCGTTGGTAAGATATCGGACAGTTAAAATTTAATGTATTCGATCAAGTTTGCTCTTTTAATAAAACTAGTTGACGTGCACGTGCAACGCACGATCTCACATCACATAACAAAACCTCGTTGCGACATTGAGTGATTGCCATGATTACATACAATGCAAGTCTCAAATGACGAAAGGATATTATTTTATATTCTTTCTGGAAAACTTGAAGACCAATTCATACATAATTAGTGATGGGTTAAAGCTGAACACATATTTTCACAGTTCTTTCAAGTAAAATAGATTTTCTACGGTATTTCTTAGAGGAACACAACGGTGTTCTACTGCGATAACTGGCTAGGCATGACACCTATAATTTTCTTAGAGCCTACATCCATGAGGTTTGCATATTCCAGCAGCAATCAGATTGCCACAATCATTGCCAACGATAATCCTCCTGATTGAGCAGCCTCTTTGGAAGATCCATCCGTTTTGATCATCTGTCTGCTTTGAACATTGAGTGACTGAGATGTAACGTTTCCAAAAAAGAAAACCCTCTGCAGAGATATCAATGGCGTTTTCATAGCCAAAGTTGTCAGCTTGTTTTCGACCTGAACCTTTCTTACTGGAGTATAGAAAAAAGAAGATGCAGCTGATACCTATCAGTCTATAGGGAGTCAAAATCTGTACCTATCCTTGATTGAACAGCCAAAATCGGAGGGGCACTGCCGCTTGTCCCCAGCTGCTTAGGGCTTGCCGGCCTTGGTCGATGGAGGAGGGCGCTGGCGCGCTGCGGAGCTGCCGAGCTGATGCGCCATGGACGGAAGCATCGGAACATGTAGCAGGCTGCAGGGGAACGGCCGAACAGAGAGAGGAACTAGGGTGTGACGTGTGAGGCGTGCAGACATGGAGGCGTGGGCAGCAGCTGCTCCGAAGAGGCGGTGAGCGGCAGGACAAGCAGGTCCCCCAGGCATGTGCCGCGCAGAGGCTAGCCTCGTGACCTGCCTGGCTGCCTGTGTGCTGGGCTAATCCCACTTTTTTTTATTATACGGGAGCTAGAAGTCAGCATTATGTATAGGTAAGAAAAAATTGCTTGCAAGTTGGGGGGGGGGGGGGGGGGGGGGGGCGGGCCCCTGCTGGTCCCCCTGCCTCCGCCCCTGGTTGTGGCGTGCTCGGCGCTAGAGGTGGAGGAGGGGCAGCGCGGGTGCGGGTCCTCGGCCAGGACGACGGCGGCCTCGCGTGGAGCCGGGGCGGCGTGAGGATGGCACCCGAGCATGCTGGAGGCCTGGAGGGCAGGCTGGGCGGCGTCGGCACGATGGAGTGGTTGGAGCGTGACGGACGTTGACAAAAGAAACGAAACTGTACAGTGGCAATTTGGTCGTATTATGTGATTTGGTGGGAGGGCAAAACGGTACAATATGGACATTGTTGAGTTGTCAAACATTGAGACGACCTGGTCTGTTTGATCGGATATTGAACGGTACAGATTTAATGTATCCCAACAAGTTTGCTCTTTTAATAGTACTCCCTCTGTTCCAATTTAATTGACTTGCAATGCACCACATGTGGATGTATCTAGCCATGTAACATGTCTAGATACATCCAAATGTGGTACATAGCAACTCAATTAAATTGGAACAGAGGGAGTAGTATAGATAGTTGGCATGTACGTGTAATGCATGTCTTCACAATTAAAGAGGCGATTTACAAGTAGGAAAGACCATACCAGGATCTACATGGATTACTTATTTTACATTTTTTGCAACGGTCCTAAATTTTATATTGTAAACGATGCTTATGTAATCATCTTGGAGCACACAAACCTCACACCGACAGAGCTAGCTTCTCGGCACAAATTATGAAGGCATGCTCCTTGGGCGGACACTCGTACAAATTTTGTCATATTCTTAATGTAACACTCGTATACTCAGCACATGCTGATTTTTTTTTCCCATGTACTGACGTGCATATGCTATGTTAGGCGCTTTAGATCCTAAGTTTCAGTATTTGCCGGGATCTAAACTATAATATTGGAATCGGACGTGATGGTTCAAGGTACGTAATTTCGGACGTGATGGTTCAAGGTACGTAATTTTTTATTTCCGTTTTTACCCTCCGTCGTCAGGTTATGTTAGAAAATATTACACGTTTGCCACCGCGTAGTTAACGCACCGATTCGGTGTTGACTTTTGTCACAGGCGGAAAAATCTCAAACGATGGCGGGGCCGATTTCCATCGGGACGGCGGCGAGCTCCTCCGGCGCGGCGCCCTTGTCCTATCTCGATCAACTGCTCGGGTGGTACCCCTTCCCCATCTCAATCGACTTACTAGGCAGGAAGCCCTGAGGCAACCACCCTGCGGCGCCGCCTCCTTTCTTCGGCAGGGGAAACGGAAACCACTTTCCGCTGATCCCCTGCCTCCGAGCTCCGGCCCCTCCTGCGGCCGAGCCATCGTCCTTGACACCTCCTGATTCGCCCACTGCCGACCTTTGGATTCTTCACCGTTGCGACGAGCTCCGATCTTCGACGTTGCCAGAAACTCCGCCGCCGAGCCTCTCCTTCCCGCCCCCGACCTGCTCTGTCGCTCTGCGACGGATGGGAGGACACTGCCCAAGTACCTGCCCTCCAGCAGTCCCTGCCCAAGCTCTTCTCGTCCCGAGCACCTGCGACTTGGCCGACGCAGCTCTGCACAAGCCCACTCTCTTGGACTGCCTCGATGAAGGTAAAAAGGAACTGCTATACAAGTCTTACCGGGACAAGAGATAGGTCTATATGGATGCACAGAGTGTGAAAAGCATTTACCGTCAAATTTAGATGTAGTTCAATGGCTAAACGATGTATAGCAAGCTATGTGTGACTGTATTATTTGCAGTTTGTATACGTGCTGTATTATGTGACAATGTGAAGCTAATTTCTGATATTTTGAGGATAGCTGAAATACTGAATCTGTGAATCAGGTTGGTGTTGACCCCTTGTCCCCTTGGATCTTTTCTGTACAAGCTATGGATCTGCCATGTTTGCACCTGGGTAGTTTTCACCTAGGAAGCTAGGAAATGCAGTGTTTGGGTTGTTATCAGGCGCGTCTTACGCAGCAAAACATCGCCAACTGCTTCCCCAGGCAAAACTAAGGACATTTTACAAAGAGAAATATCGGGAAATTTATGAGGTCTTATATAGCTGCAGTTTGTCCATGATCGAGTGAAGGTTTTCTCTCTGAATTTTCTCTGGTAATTATTTTTTGTCCATGATCGAGTGAAGCTTTTCTATTTGAATTTTCTCTGGTAATTAATTTTCTCCATGATCCAGTGAAGGTTTTCTCTTTGAATTTCTCTGGTAATTAATTTTAGTCTGTGGCTATATTTACTGCAAGTTGTGTCTCCACAAGGTTCCTTCCAGGCATCAATAGTTAGCTTTCTTATTTCACTCTATATGAGATGTTCAGATAGTAGTATACATGCGTGACCAATATCATTCTATATGAGATCGGATGGGCGAGATAGTAGAAAATATGGTGACGGGCAAGTGGATTGTAGATTGGTTAATAAAGTGCCTTGTACCCGTTTGTTCTTACAATTTTTTTTATCAGAATTCATTTTACTAATATAACATAAAAGTAATTTAGTATTCAGTTATGTTAAACAAAATTAGAGGATGTTGTAGACATATGTGAAGCATGCATAGATTACGTTCCTTTTGTAACACATCGATGAGCGATTCAACAAGAGTATAGTCCCCGAGGAAAACCTATGTCCTCAATCTTCTGACATAATGCATGTTGACATCTATAGCTGCACACCCGTTCCTTGAAACCATCCTGGCAGAATCATGTGATACACCACAAGTAGAAAAAAAAATGTCAGAGACGATTTTTTGTCCATATATGTCTTTCTCTTCCTCTTCTTCGTCAGCACCAGAACTATAGAACAATCCTATTTCCTCCAATCTATTACTTGAATGTGTATACTTTACAAATCCTTGTGAAAGCCGAATACAAATCAACTCCTTCTTACATAAAGTTCAATGCAAAAAATTTATTCCCGGTATACCAATTCACGGAGAAAAGGCGATTTTGGCATTGCCTTGTCCGCACCTTTCATACCATTACTGAACAAGGTGCGGAGAAAATATGATCACATTATGACGTTTTTTAGCAATCACAGATGTATGCGCATTCAAAAAAATAGTATGTCATTTTATCCCGTAGCAACGCACGGGTATTGTGCTAGTACTATTAAATCAGGAACATAAATAATTTAGTACCGCAGCCTCTGTCTCCCAGGAGATTAAAAAACTGCGGCTTAATCAAACAGCAATCATCAATCATGCATGTATACGATTTGCTAGGCACAATAGCTATGAGACGATATGACAAATTCAAGGAAGTACGTGTGGGGAAGCTTTATCCCAACGTACCAAGCCATAATAAGCAACCAGATACTGGAATCCTTTATCTTAGATCCGTGCAATCTCATACTAGAAATCTGTAATAGATGAAGCTAAGAAAAAGGATATATGTGACTGTAAACATGCGTCAATAACTAAACACCAAATTATTTGATAATCAAGGAAAAAAGAAACAATACTCTGTTTTGTACTTCGAATGCCTCGAACATGTGACATTGCCGGTTGGCATCTTCTGGCTAAGCAGGTATGTATGACCTCGACCTCGTCCTGAGTATGACGGGATTCCCCTGAAGTAACATCCCACCACGCAAACTCAGCTCTAAAATGCACCAAAGAAACAGCAGCCACAATTAACACCGCTGGAGCAATGATCCACCATGGGGATGTACAGAGCCTCTGATGACAACAAACTGAGAGCTGATTCATGGACAACTCAGAAAAATATTCGCAGTTTTTGCCCCATGTTCTAGAGCGGTGTTTTCTGGACATTACTGAAAGTCTGAAACCCTTAACCATGTTCTTGGTAGCCACTGATTTATCGTGCTAAGAAACTGAGGGGGCAAACATGATTTGCTCAAGGGAAATCACAAGATCATAACTGCGTATTCATTCAGGTTACGTGTCACGCTAAACCGGGCCGGGCAGCGATATCTTTGGAGCTTAGGGCACGTACAACGGGGCGCTTAGCATAAACGCTAGCGCCAAATCCCTGACAGTTAGGCTTAATATCCCGGCCGTTTTTTTCTTAATCCCGACTGAGCCCAGGAAACGAGCTAGCGTCGACGCATCTTCTTGCGCCGGGCGCTAGGCATGTTTCTCTTCCTCGCTAGGACTGGAATGGGTGCCGTACAAGCGCCTGTAACTAGTCATAGCGTTGTAGCCTAGGGACGCTAACGCTTTTGCTACGGAAATATCATTTTTTTTGTTTTGTTAAGCGTCTGCTCAAGCGTCCATGCAATGTACATGCCCAGTAGGCCTCGGAGCGGCGGTGCTGCACGCCGAGAAATCCATGGAGCATACCGGCCACCTCGGCAGCGTTCGATCTGCCCAGCGCGGCTGGGCTCCACCTTCATGGCGTCCCTCCCCGGCGGTCGATTTCATGTACGCTTCCACCGTATGGTCGCCGTTTCTTTGGCTTCCGGTCCGCGGACGGCAGCGTCCAGGCGGGAGGCGCGCAGGCGCATGAGGTAGGAATCCGCAGCGTCCAGGCATGTCGGCTCGCGCCGAGCAGCGGCGGGCGGCGCGCTCTCGCGCGGGGCTAGGGACGGACATGTTTTTTCTCTTTGACCTCGCCACCAGTGGGACCGCGAAGGGGGGCTGGGTCGAAGAAGGGAGGCAGGACCGATCCTGCTGCTGCTAGATTCAGATTTTACCAAAGACAAAGATGCCCAACTGCAATTATCAAGAAATTTAAACATTGGAGCGATCTCGATCGTTCATCTAATATTGAACGGTTATAATAATTTAATATATCCCAACATGTTTGCTCTTTTAATAATACTACAAAACTCTAACAAAGGTATCTCCAATTTGATGTTCAATCACATCAGGAGAGTCTACGCTGATCCCAACCAAAAATACTTAAGCCTTTTTTTTAGGGAACACTTGAGCTTTATTGATCACTTAACCATAATGTCATTACAAATATGTGTCCGGATACACTCCGGCCGCACAACCACGCGACACTACACCAGAGAACTCACAGGACCTAGCAAGAAAATGAGCAGGGATGTTTGCTCCACGATACACATGAATGAAAGAACACATCGGCACCTGAAGAGCTAGGTTTGAGATATCCTCAACGACAGTCCCAATCACCGATCTGTCAGGTTCAGATTTATTCACTCTTTGAATGACAGAGAGGCAGTCAGACACCATAATCAGGTGATGGAAGCCTTCTTCAATAGCAAATGACAGTGCACGCCGTAGCGCCATAGCTTCAGCCAATTCAGGAGGTGCGATCCCGTCGACATGCAGCGAGACACGAACCAGTGTGATCCCGGATCACCACTCCAAGCCCCATGCTGTTTGAAGACGCAAAGATGGCAGTATCCGAATTGACCAGAACTGAGCCAACCGGCGGCGGAGACCAAAAGTCGGTTGTCAAGGACTCACGCCTGTGGTTGACTGAAGTTTTAAAGAGATGTTGCATAATCATGGATATATAGGCTTTGATCTTCGTGGCCAACCAGTTGGGACTCATAGGATTTTCTCCTTCTCTAGTCTTGTTGCGATAATCCCAAATGTGCCAAATTGTTGTCATCACCGTAGTAGCCTCTAGCTCCGAACATCTAGCAAGAAATTCAGAGACCCACAACTTATGAGAAATGAATGACTGCCGTTTGAGCTGAACTGGAAATTCAGACTTGACCTCATTCCAAACTTCTCAAGCAAATGGGCAGAAGAGAAATGTATGCTCAACAGATTCTTCTCGACCGCAGAAAATGCATGTTCCCGCATCTGGAACACCTCTGCGGCAAAGTTGAACACCACTTGGTAAGAAATTGTGGGCAAACCGCCACAGAGTGATCTTCATTTTACCTGGAGCCTTGGTTGCCCACAACTTCTTCCACTGTTTCGCATTGCCTAGAGAGTCAGAAGAGGACACGACATTACTCTTGCCTCTGTCCTTCCAGACTTTCGAAGACCTTGCAATGTGATAGGCAGGACGGACCGTATAAACCCCAAACCGGGTGTGCGGCCATGAAATGAAACCCTCCCCCCCCCCCACCACACATGGCGATTGATGGGCAACAGTAGAATTTTCTTTGCAATATCTTCAGGGAACAAGGAGTGAACAATCTCCGCGTCCCAACTTCTACCGTCAGCCGCCATTAGAGAATCAACCGTTTGGTCCCGGGGGATTTCAGTGACAGTCCGTACCATGTAAAAGGGAAGATCAGGGATCGAGTTATCCAGGAAAATTCTTGTTCGCTTTCCATCCCCAATACCCCACCTAAAACCCTTGACCACCAACTATTTTCCAAAGAGAATGTTGCGCCATGTATATGAAGCTGATCTCGGACTCAACGCCTCCCAAAAGTCACAGTCAGGAAAATATCATGCTTTAAGAACTCTAGCACAAGAATTTGGGTCGGTTATTAACCTCCAACATTGCCAACCCAACATGGCTTGATTGAACAGCTCGAAGTCGCGGAATCCCATTCCACCCAAATCGTAGAGGGCCACTTCCAGGAGCACCAGTGTATTTTCTTCTTGCCATTCTCCACCCCCCACCAATCATTGGCAAGTGATCTTCTCATGTCAACACAGGTAGAGATGGGCAACTGAAAGCAACTCATGACGTAGGTGGGAATAGCCTGTATAACAGACTTAAACCAGGTTTCTTTCCCTGCTCGAGATAGTGGTCTACCCGAGACGCTACACATGTGTTGCCACATGCGATCATGCAAGAACTTGAATGTGCATAGTGGAGACCGACCCACATCCGTCGGCATCCCCAAATAAGAGTCCTGGAGTGCCTCATTGTGAACGGCCAACTTGTCCATGACTTTTTGATTAACCCCAGCAGGGCAGTGGGGCCCGAAGAAGACAAAAGATTTGTCCAAATTTACCTTCTGACCTGATCCTTCACAATTCGAATCCAAAGCTCGCTTAAGAGCGTCAACGCTTCTCCCATCACTACGAGCGAAGAAGATACTGTCATCTACGAACAACCCGTGAAAGTTAGAGCTCGAGGCGGTGGCCGCTTGCTGCATTCACAACCGACTCGACCCAAAGGATTTCACATTGGTCATGCTCTACAATACTAGCTCTAATCGTGTGGACACTCAAACGAGAGCAGCCAGTTTGAGACACTATCTTCTACTCCCTCCGTTCCTAAATATAAGATGTTTTATCTTTTGTCCGCATTCACATGTATCTAGATGTATGTAGACATGTTTTAATGTGTATGTCCACTCATTTGGGTTTGCACCTAGACAATATATGAGCTAACTAGAACATCTTATAACGGAGGGAGAATTTCCGTGCGGTGAGAGAAAAAAATGGAGTGACCGACACCTCGTTTTCCAACGGCGCTTAGCTTTATCCCGGGTTGATGTAAATTAGACAAAACGGTCGGGGAATCCATCCCGCAGTTGCGTCCGGAGCTCCTATATAGTGCCGGCGACGTGGGTGGTGGTGGCGATACGCTGCTGATGCAATGCTTCATGGGCCGTTTCCGCGTTGAAGGGGCCCAATGAAAAAGGTATTGTTAATTTTTCTTTTCATGTATTTAAAAGCTGAATATTTTTAAAATATGAATATTTTCTAAATTCTGTTTTTAAATATGAACTTTTAAAAAATATAAAGACTTTTAAAAACTTGAATAGTTTTCAAGTTTGAACCATTTTAATTTTTTTCGAAAATATGATATTCTTCAAATATGAGTAATTCTGAAATCTTAACAAATTTTAAAACTATATAGATTATGGAACAATTTTTTGATCTAAACATTTTCAGTTTTGAACATTTTTGAAATCTGAACATTTTCCAAAATCATAAAAAGTACGAAAAAACTAAAAATAAAAGGTAGGAATTACCGCCTATAGGGACTGCGTTCAGATTACACGGCACATTCTATTAGTTTTACACTTGTACACGGTTGGCTGCCAAGCATGCGCTTTGTGAGGAGAACTTGCTTGTGGCAGGATGGTTAGGAGGGTGGTTGTACACTTAGCCCATCAGAGTTCAAACCCCAGGTTTGACGCTGGTGTTTCTCATTTAGGCAGAATATTATTCAGTGTGAGGCGACGTTCCCGTCGACAGCGAGGCGTCCGTGGTGACTTCGTCAATCTCAATACTCAACCGTCGGCTCAGTCTCTCGGAGGTGCTCATAGGGGTAGGGTGTGCGTGTGTGCGTTCATAAGGTGAGTGTATGCGCGTGTATGTGAACATCTGCGTTATACTGTGTTTCGAATGAAAAAAAAATGCGCTTTGTGTATAGGTGGCCAAATGGGCCGTGCCAGCCGGGCCGGCCCGAGGCACGGGGAATTTGGCCCGGCCCAGGCACGGCACGACACGAAACTAAACGGGCCGTGCCCCGGCACGGGCCCGCTCCGTGCCGTGCCCAGCTCCCGGTCGCGGCCCGTGGGCCGGCCCGGCACGGCACGATTAGGTTTTTTTTTAATTTTTTATTTTTTTTCAATTTTTGGGCCGTATTTATGCTAAATGGGCCGTGCCCGACGGGCCAAACGTGCCGGACGGGCCGTCGGCGTGCCTCCCGGGCCGTGCCCGACCTCGCGCCGCGGCATGCGGGCCGGCCCGGCACGGCACGGCACGAATCGCTCGCGTGCCTAATGGGCCGTGCCGCAACCGTGCCGTGCCGGCACTGTGTCGGGCCGTGCCGGGCCGGGCCGGCATTGGCCAGCTATAGCTTTGTGAGCCGGCCCATGAGCTCGCGATAAAGGAGGCCTCCTCTCCTCTCCTCTCCCCACACCGAACCAAACCGCCCCCAAACGAGTTAATTGCAGAAAGCTACGACAATTGGGGCTAGGGCTACAAAAAACTACGACTTTACGAATTGCTTGCAAAAAACACAGGTTTTGGGGTAATGCGTCGCAGAAAACACTGATTGGCCATTTGACGCGCTCTAAGTGCGAATATGACAAGGGGGGCCCGCTTGCAGGTCCACGTGGCAGGGGAGACGGGTGCCGTTAACGGCCGCGCCTAGTCTCTCTCCTGGGCATTTTATCAAACACATTATGTGCACCCACTGGTCACTCCTCCATGGCCTCCAACGTCGCTCCACCGGCGGCACCGACCGCGTGCCGTGCTGCCGCGCCTCTTCTGCGCACACTGGCGGTCCGCGTCGTGCATGACGGCAGGTGAGCAGAAGCAGCAGCAGCTCATCCGTGCCGCGCATGACGATAGGTTGCTCCGTAGCAGCTCGTCCGTGCAACGCACGCTGGCAGGTGAGCAACAGCAACAGCTCGTTGGCGCCGCTCACGCCGGCATGTGAGCAACAGCAGGAGCTCATCCGAGCGGGTGAGCAACAACACATAGTCCGCGCCGCCCACGCGCTGTCCGCGCCGCGCGCCGTCCACGCCGGCAGGCCGCTGCGCCCCGAGCACGCCGTCCGCGTCGTTCCCCTGCGCTAGACGTTCGCGCCCACGAGCACGCCGTCCGCGCCTCGCCGCTGCGCTCGCCGGCCACGCGCCGTCCATGTCACGCGTCGCTCCGCTGCGCTCGCCATCCGCGCCCACGAGCACGCAGCCCGCGCCTCGCCGCTGCGCTCACCAGCCACGCGCCGTCCATGCCACGCCCACGCACAGTCCGCGCCGCGCGCCGTCCACGCCCCGCTCCGCTCGCCTGCCGCGCCCACGAGTACGCGGTCCGCGCCTCGCCGTTGCGCTTGCCTGCCGCGCGCCGTCCACGCCGCGCCCCTGAGCACGCCGTCCGCGCCGCGCCGCTGCGCTCACCGGCTGAGGAGGGGATTTGGGGAAGGTCAAAGGAAGAAGATGACGGCACCCGTCTCCCCCTGCCACGTGGAGCTGCAAGCGGGCCCCCCTTATCATATTCGCACTTAGAGCGCATCAAATGGCCAATCAGTGCTGCGACGCATTACCCCAAAACCTCGTAGTTTTTTGTAGCCCTGGCCCCAATTGTCGTAGCTTTCTGCAATTAACTCCCCCCAAACTCGACACGGAACCACTCACAGATCTAAAATTTCCCCCTCTCTCTCTGATCGATTTGTTGCCATCGAGATGAGTTTGGAGCCGGCGGCGACGAAGAGAGGGTGCGAGACCGACGCCAAGGAGGCAGGGCACAAGAAGACGGCGGGGGTGGTGCGGACGGCGAAGCCGGATGTGTCGTGGGTGCTGCGCTCCTTCAATTACCTTGACGAGGCGAGGCTGAAGCACGCGGTGGCGAGGCTGAACAAGGAGAACCCCGACTCGCCGCCGATCGTGCTCGAGGACCTAACGGAGGAGAGGCGTGCGGAGCTGCTGCGACAACAAAAGGAGTTGGCGAGGAAGATGGAGGAGGTGCTCCAGGTCCAGCGGGAGGCGGACCGCGTAGCCAAGGAAGCCGAGAGGGCGCGGGCGCCGCCGCCACCGCCGCCGGAAGATCCCAGCAAAGACGAGTGGGAGTTAGATTATGAATTTGAGCGCAGGAACCTCGAAACAAAACTGGCAAATGAGGCTCGCTTCTCGGGCTTCTCCTTCGAGGACAACAGTAAGGGTTACATTATTGATTGATTGATGTTCCCCATGCTTTCAGTATTTTTTTAGCACTGATCTTTGTAGATAGATAGATAAATCTAGTGATTTATGCATCCGTCGTGGGATTATCTGTAATTTTTCTGACTAAATATAATTGTCTTGCAGCGCGTATCCCAGCCATGTGCTTCACGGACAACCCTATGCGTGATCACACAACCAAAACCAGGAGTACTTTGCAGATCTTCTCCGTCAAGGTTGCAGTATCAGATCCATTAGAATTGCCCCTTGATGTTTTTGGTATGGTCGCTGTGCGCGACAAACTGGATTACGGTCGCAACATTATCTTCAGCCGCACAAGGGAGAACTGCCAAACCCTCAGTCAACAGGTTATTTTGCTTGGAACTTGTTGTGCATTAGAGTATGCTGCATTATTTTCTGTTTGTTATCTCGTGTGCATCTACCTATACTAAATATTCAGAGTTCACATTATTGTTGTGCCCATCGAAGCAAATTATAACTGGTCTTAGTAAATTAGTTGCCTTTGTTAATCAACTTTATGGAATTTGAGTGTACTGTAATCTGTGCTGTTTCACATGCTAACTTAACCAGTTGTGTTGTATGAAGGATCCATATTTAGTCCTGACAGGTCCTAGCCGTGCTATCTTCTATAGAGACAAGGTGTACGTCGAGGCTGTGCTGAAAGTGAAGGGAGCTACCGAATCTGAGGATACCGATCTTAGCCTTCTATTCCAGCGCTTCGTATGCTGTGAGAAGATGAATTTACGCGCGAACTTCGGAGAGGGCAGACGCATTTCCTGCGCGAGTAGCGTGCTCTACAGCAGCAAGCTTAGCACACTGGAGTTCACATGTGGCCTCGTGGCGTCTTCTGTTGAAGCCACCATCGCCATGCAGATTGTCAAGGGGTCATGGTCAGAGGGGCTCCGATGCAAGCTTACCGCCTATATTGGCAGTCTTGGTCATATGGATGTTGTGCTGCTCGACTCTGGAGAAGAGAAGGTGTCGGTTGCTCCCGCTGATGGCACAGTTGAGCTATTGCGGAGTGTTGTGTCTGTTGAGAGTTCTGGACAACTGATAGTTCGTGGCATGCTGTGTCAAGGTGGTGGCAACCATGCCCAGGTTCTTGCAGAGTCTAAGGCATCCTTTGCACCTTTGGATGCAGATAGAAGTTGGGGTTTGCTTGATCTTGGCGTGTGTAAGTTGAAAGTAACCGTAGCCTGGTCGCGTATCCTGCTGCACTATCCGGTTGGTGGATTACCTCTAACCAGTGGATCAGGGGAGGCTGTTCCTAGCGGGAGCTCATCTTAAATTACCTGACCTTGTGCTGTTATTTATGTCATTGAACCTGGAACCAATGAATCATCATGGAAGGCTGTTACTAGCATGAGTTTATCTGAAATTGCCTGACGTTATGCTCTTTCTTAATGTCATTTAC
Source organism: Puccinellia tenuiflora (assembly GCA_012064385.1). Taxonomy (NCBI): domain Eukaryota; kingdom Viridiplantae; phylum Streptophyta; class Magnoliopsida; order Poales; family Poaceae; genus Puccinellia; species Puccinellia tenuiflora. Next base: position 181,388 of record QRDG01000770.1, on the reverse strand, counting down.
CCTTTACTGTATGTTAAATGTTTAAATGAAGGTAAACTAGTAGTTTGTGAAATGTTGTGTTAAGGGGGGAGTTTCTTAATCACTTGCCCACTTGGTGTTCTGTTACAGCTAAATAACGTGGTTACCAGGTAAATTTAATGTAATCATGAAGTTTTGAGTTTTCTATAAGCCTGCCTCAGTTTACTTGGGACAACTAGTTTAGTTATTGGATTGAGTTTTGAGTTTTCTGTAAGAGTTTTCAATGTAAACACCAATCTGGCAACATATTCTCTCCAGCAACGGATACCTAAAAATCCTGGACAATGCCACGCAAACACACTGCAGCCGATGCAGCCCCGTGTCATTGCGATATTTTCTTCTTGCACAGTTTGCCGAGACCTTTGGATGCATCATCTCTGTGACCCACAACACGTTTTAACAATGCAGTCATTGTTGCTTATTTCAGAGGCAGGGCTGAACGCCTCGCTTGGCTATTGACATGGCTACTATGACTGACACTGTACTTGTAGCAGATGTACGTAGTTATCAACATGCTGTCTAGATGTGATTGGCGGCATGGTGGCATCATCTGTAACCTCAGGTTCAGAAACAAACATGTTGGCATGGTGTCCTCGGTCATTGCCGCAGACGCTTTGGTGTCGTACTCACCATCGGCGGTTTGCTTCTGTCTATCAGGCCGCCGACGCGGGCGCGGTTGTGCTGACAGCCCGAATTCCATCAAGTTTTGAATTCGTCCAGAGATCAATTGCTTAGAGGTAATAAAGTTGCTGAACGTTGGTCACTTCGCCTACTTCAAGTTCATAATCCCTGTTTTGAATCTTCACCCGGATGTATCTATCATTATGCCGATTACTATCGTCCTATGTTGCTTCAGTATTGGGGAGATAGTTATATGAAGATTGATTTGATAGAAACCATCTGATCTTATGTTCTGTTTTGGACTGCTGAAACCATATGATTTCTTCTAAGTTTCACATATCAGTTTGTAGTGGTCACAGCATGTGGCTATCTCAATAGATAATTCCAGTTAATTTCTTCTTTAGTATACTATTCCTGGTCCGTCATACTTTAGAGTCAACAACTCTTCTATTGACAAAAGAATACCATAACGGTGAAACACTTGGCTGAGGATCCTACTAAGAAAGCTACACGCTAGCCTGATTGAAGTGTTGTGGCATTTTTTATTTATTTTTCATGTTGATACAGAAAACCTAGAGGTCTCCATGACATTGGCAATGAGGAATATGCAGAGGATACCGATCCCTTCCATGTTTAGCACCTTGCCAAGATGTTCAAAAACAAAAGGCATGACAAACATTGGGTAAGAGCTGACATTGAAGGAACAGAAGTGGATGGTAACACCAATGCAGAGGACACGTAGCCCTTCCATGTTTAGCACCTTGCCAAAATATCTTTACTGCAACATTGAATATTTATGTTCATGTCTATAATTTCCACGAGTTTGAGCTCAGTCCAGACATTATTACACATGTTTTTTCTGAATTCTTATATGTACTGTTAGTGTAGCCACCTGACTACCTGAGTTTGAGGCCTTGTCCTTCTCATCGTTGATGATTTGTCAAACTGAATGCTCATTGTTTGTACTGATCCTAATGTAAAACGATGGAAATGCAAACCTTTATTTTTTTCTACCTTGTCTTCTTTCCCTAACAAACTTCATTGTTTGAGATCATTCGTATATATTGGTAGCAGCAGTGAGGCGAGGTGATTGATTCATAACAGCATTTTAGGTGTTAAAATGTACCCGCCATCAGCTGCTGAAGTCTCGTGCAGCGGTTAACATTTATCCATGCATTTAAAAAGTTTTTAGAAGCACCTGTTTCACATTAAATGTGTTGCTAGCGTTGGCTTGGAGCATGTTAATTGCCTCCATCTTGCTATGAAACTAAAACCACATTAGCTGTGCAAATTTCTAAAATTCCTACAGTTTATGTATGTGTTATTCTGAACTCTATTGCATGAATTTTGCACCCATCAGTATTTTGTTAGGTGTACTACTTCAAGTATATGTAATATGTAACTGCTCATCAGTTTGGGTACTAATGTTGGCCTCCATCAGCATATATTGGCTTACCTGTTTGCTTTTGGGCTTTAAGCAAGACTTTCCAAGCGCTATTAATTGCTAAGCTTTTCTAGTCATTGTGCTTCATTAAGCAGCACGTACACCAGAGAAAACATGAGCTAAGTGTTTTGCATTTATTTTATTCCCGTAGCATATATTTCATTGTTAAGCATTAGAAGCTGTGTGTGTTGCAGGAGTGCACATGCACAAGAAGCTGTAGATAATTTTTCTAACCATAATTGTTGGTAGTGCCCGTACATGGCCATTGCATACTTAAATTAGTGTATGTTATTCTCATGCACTTTTTGTTGATCAGGGAATGCTTCCACTTTTTTCAAAACTTCTTGCAAACGGAGCTAGCTGTCTTTCATTGATGGTAACAATCTTCTCTATAGCATGCTATGAACAATATTCATGGCACTTACTTATGTGTCTGAAACTGGAATTGAATTTACTAACTAATAATTTGATGTGTGATATTTTTAGTTTTAGATGGTTGCTGCACATCTATGTTCAAGTGTATGACATGGAGTTCATTTAATTTTGTGAAGCTAAGGTTTCCATATTTACTGAAGCTGACATGGGGGCTTTTCTAGCTTATCGTTGACCGTGAAATCTTGATGTGTTACATGTGATGGATACTTATCCAACTTCCTTAGATGTGTGAAAAATCATCTGTAACCAGATGGCGTGCAAGGAATAACGTCTTATTGTCATGTGACTTGAGTTGTCTCGATTGGTATTAGCCATTTCCTGCTTGGAATGTTTCTGTGTACAAGAGACCGTGTGGTGCACTTGAACAGCAGTTTCCTAATTGCAGTCATCTGAGACTTGGTAGATTGGTTCTTTCCTTACCGTTATTTTACCCAAACTTGATTGAATGCTAAATAATACCCTTGGCCACAGGATTATGGAATGCTATGATGTACCAAAAATGTATCAGAAATTTGTCTTGTGAAGGATTTCTAGAATGTGAAGCGCAGGAAATAACAGACGACTGGATTACAGTGACGCAATCAACATTTGAGGAGAAAGGCCAAGAAATATTAAACAGCTCCATTGTTACGTTAAATAAAGAATAATGACATCCTTTTGATCAAGATAGTAGTTGTGTCCATGTTAAGAATAAAAAAAATCAATTCATGTGGGTAAGGTATGTGTATTTACAAAAGACGTCAACATCAATTGAAGATAGCATTGGAACGATACAGAGAAGATTAGCATGGCCCCTGCGCAAGGATGACACGAGCCACAAACATCAATTGAAGATAGCAGAATTTATATTTACACAAGCAGTTTGAGATCAACCTCATTAAGGTTGCAGGGCATCCGAGCAGCCGATATACTGCCAATAGTATACAGGAAACACGATTTGTTCTAGACTTCTCAATACTAGAAATATGACATTTTAAAACCTGTTATCTCTTTCTAGTTGTAAGTATTGTTAATCATGATTGCACCGAGAGATGCCGAATTTATAAGAGGTTTTGAGTTCGAATACAGCTTCCTCTCCTCTCGCAAGTTAACCAAAAATATTTATTTCACCTACTTTTTTTGGGGGCCTGCGCTAAGTGACAGTCGGGTGTAGCGATCGGTTGCTACATCCACCTTCTGCACCGTCCAATTCTCTAAGTGATTCGATCCCACGCGTCCGATCTATGTAGTAAAAACGGTTTGCGCGTAGCCGTTTTTATCTAGGCATGTAACATCGCATGTAGCAAAACAAATTCAGGAAAAAGTTAGCGTCTGATCAATGTAGCAAACAAATCCAGACGTAACATTTTTTTGTCCATGTAGCATCGTGTGTAGCAATTTTTCCCGTGTCTATATATAAAAACTTGTGATGTGTAGCAAAAATTGTTGTAGCATTTTAAACACAACCATGTAGCAAAAGTCAACAAGCTATGCAACAATCCCCATTTGGTTGCAGCAAAATATTAGTAAAACGTCATTTTTGCAGAAATCAGTGGATCATTTTACTCGTGTTTACTCAACAAAACCTATACACACATGTAGGAAATCACAACACAATATGCAACATCGACAAAAATCCCCCAAAACTGACCGTTGCCATCTCGACCATGGAGGAGCCGCCTGCACCAATTCGAGCTAGTTGTCCATGGATTCCCCACGGCAGAGATCCGTCAAAGCCAGATCGGGTGAATCCCAGACCCTATCCACTTGCGGGGCGTTCATCTTCTCCATGTTCGATGTGTTGGAAACTCGTCCATGATAACTTCCATGTCAAGCTCGTCGTTGGCCCATGAAGGAGCTTCCGGCGTGGAGGGAGCAGGGGGCTTCCGTGGAGGATCTAAGGGGACTCGGTCGGGAGGCGAGCTTGGGCTGCTCATTGATGAGGTCTAGAGGCCGGAGCCGCGACAGAGGTGAGCTAGTATCGACCGTCGGCGGATGGGGCCGGGTGATGACGACGGCGTAGTCGCCAAAGGGAGAGGGAGTGTGGGGATCAACAACTAGACTACGGGCGACGATGATGCATTGGGGAATGAGGTGAGAGAGAGAGGTCTCGTGCGTGCGAGACAAGCTGACCGGCTGTAGCTACAGCCTACTGCATAAAAGCTTTTCCCTTTTTTGGGTGCCTCTTTTCAAAAGTGATTGGCTATATATGGGTTGTAACACTCTGTAGTAACTCATACATGTGTGCCCATAAGATGAGGCTTGCAACACATCCTCACCAACACATATTTATGTGTTCCCGTGGTCTGCTTCTGTAACACAGTTTTGGACCCACAGGAAATAACCATCCGCGCGCTATCTGTGAATACAACTAAGTATGGGGAACTTTGCCTGCATCCATCCATGCCTGTTGGATCTTGATTGTAAGGCCTAGATTGTTTGAAAGTGCAGGCGTGACTTCGAGGTTCAATGTCACTGAAGCTGCATCCCCCCTTTAGACGAGATTCGACATAACCTTTCTCTCTCCCGACCAAACTCGTGTTCCTGCTTGAATTTTTTGATCTCCTTGCTCAGTCAATTATTCTTGCTGATTTTTGGAGCACTTGATCCTTCATCCTTGATATGCAACTCCTCCACTCGCCCAACGATTTTTGAGAATGGTAAACCATATCTTGAATATTTTGGTACTGCACTTGAGCTTGAATATGATCTTGCATGCTTGTTTTAGAATTTTCTAAGTTGTTTTGATGCACGGAAACCACTTAGCTACTGATTCATTCGATCACTCTGTTGCACAAGCGGGGCTTGAGAATTTCTTTGACATTGAGGAGGATCAATGGAAATCGCTTTGTAATATTTTCACACAATTTTTCTCGTTTTACTGATCATAACACTCATCCCACTGTCAACTTTATGATTTATGGTGAGCAACATACTATGTCACTTGAAGCTTCTTGTTTGGCTATCCGAGTACCCATCGGAGGGCTGGATTCTAATCTTTTGAATAATAAGAGAAACTTGGTGGAGTTCTACCATTCCATTTGACCATTTGTGGAGGAGACTTGAGAGATTTGAAGAGAGGGAAGTTATTTAGTATTTAGTTGCTTACTATTTATTACTTTGCTATCTTCATTGAATGTTGTCTACATACAAAAGCTAATCAAGTAATACCACCACTCCTGATTTTTTTTCGTTCTGCTGTTATGTGGGATAGAATTTATAATTTTGGTGCTTTAATTTCTCGTCGTCTTTCAACTAATATACATAAGCTAGGGTGGAATTTTTGGTGCGATCTTTGCTTCTCGGGTTGCAGCTGCCTTAGAGTTTTCTGTTAGGGATGAGGATGATATGCTCCTGTTAAAGGACTTGATCTTTGACGTGGTATGGTACACGACAGTGCTACATGGGGTAGCTTGAGTAGAGGAGTGGGAGCAGCATGTGGCGGCGTAGGCATCCACACGCGGGATTGCGCCAGAGCGCAAAGACACGATGTACCCAGGTTCAGCGCCCTCATGGAGGTAAAACCATGAGCCTGGCGGCCTCTTTGTAGGCAACCAAATGGCCTGCACAACGTGGCTTTCACCTCATTTTTCCAGGGCCAGACCCTGCTGGGCCACAGATGAGGCCAGAAATGTTGTAGGAAACCAAACACGCCCGAAGTGTGTTGATCTCTCGAGTATATCTCGGTGTCTTCGGTTGTGTTGGTCAACCACATGTAAAAACCGAGTTAATATTTTTAGAATCGGTTTATATATTTACCAGCCAAAATTAGTTTTTGTTAGTTCGGTTTCGGTGAATTCGGTATGGGGCCTGCTGAGCGTCCCCCTGAGGATGGAATCCCTTGATCCTCCGTCTTCTAAACCATCCGATTGTGTTGTTGTGAGCGGTTGGATCGTTTCGCTTGGTCCTCCCCTTCCTCTCGCTCGGTCAACCCTTTCCGCCCCACGGAGAACATGTCATACACAAAGCAGGAAAATGGGAAAATAAATGGATAAATCCCTTGCGTCCATGGCTCTTCCCAGTGCCCCATCAGCATCGCTGACGTTCCCCTACTCGCAGTGATGGTGAACTGACTTGTACCAGCTTCCCTCCTTGCAACGGTGTCGGTGCGCTTGCGGCGGCGGGGGGAACCAATAGAGGACATGGAGCACCGACGACCACCCTTTTGTAGCATTGCCGACATGTGCTTAAAGCAGCCAAGGAATTATGGAAGGCGTTCGTAGCATCGGTGGCGGCGACGAGAACTTGCAATAAAAGAATTGTGTGGATCATTTCGATGCAGAGACTGGGCTTCCGTTTCGAAAAAAATTCTTGTCAATGGAAAAAAAATAGTCTTACAAAGAGTGAGCTTGAAACGATATGCGCCGAAATTACTCTCATTTATGCAGTGGAAACAAGAAAATCGTACAGAGAACTTAGTAATTATCAAGAGAAACAAGGTAGTACTCACTCAATTCCAAATTAGATGACTTCTACTTGTCTACATGTGGATGTATCTAGACATGTTACAAATATAGATACATCTACATTTAGACATTGTTTTGAGGGAACGTTATGAAATTGAAGTTACTCGCGAAGAATAAAATGAACTTGACGAGAGGAATCAGTCTAGGCATTCCTCAGAAAAAAGTCAGTCTATGCCAGTTCAAAACTGCCAGTTGTTAGATGTTCTTCTATCTACAAGGATGGAAAAGCTCTCTCTGCATTTATGCTCCACCTGTCAAGCCCCCTCAACCGGCTCCAAAACGTCCTCTACAAGGCTCCCCATTATGGCCTCATCCTGATCTAGCTCGGGACAATGATCACGAAAACCGTCAGGATATGCAAGATCAATGTAAGAAGTGAAAGCGTCAGGGTTGAGCAAGATGAGTTTGAGCTGGCCTGCCGGCCCGATCACTTGGTCGATGCTGTTGATGCCGCACGCACTGACAAGCTCCATCAACGTTGGGTTCACGCGCACCTGGTCCCTCGCCTTCACCCTCTTCCTGTTGTCAAGTGCACAATCCGAGAGCTTCTGCCACGACTTCATAAATGTCCAGAGTATGCCACGAATCCTTGGATCGGCTGAATAATCTGATAGCCTATCCAGCATGTCCTGCTTCACTATCTCTAGACGTGTCACCTCACACAATAGCACCACGCCACAGAACAGTGCAACCTCGGTATCGTCCACGCTGGACGCTGGGTCAGCCAAGACGTGGAACATCTTCGACAAAGCTGCATACTCTCCAACGGGTATGGTGAGGCTCTCCTTGTGAGACACACTAAGGCTGGTGCCAGTGCACCGCCCGTGATAGCGAGGCTACGTCAGTTTTTACCCTCATTCTCACCCCACTATCACCACACTCTCACCCTACGGTGTCAATGTACGGGCTGTAGTCCCAGGCTATAGCCACGTCACCTTTTTTCCCTTCACCTTTTAATTCTTTTTCTCTTTTCTTCCAAGCGGACCCACACGTCAGCCTCTCACGCCCGCCTCTCGCCTCCCTCTCGCCTGCAGCCGCCAGCGCGTCACCTCGCTCTCGCCCCCCTCTCGCCCGCGCCATGGTGCCAATGCGGGCTGTAGTGGGGCGGTATCGCCCGCTCCCGCCCGGCGACCGGCGCTCCCGTCTCGCCTCCCTCTCGCCTCTCTCTCGCCCGGCGGCGGGCGGTACCGCCCGTGCTATCGCCCCCACTGGCACCAGCCTAACACCCTTCATTTCTCTGTAGTTTTCTGCTCGGATAAAATGTGGCTTCTGAAGTGCTTGGCCCTTGAAATGATTCCAGTTGCTCCATGGCCTTCCCGGAAGGAGCCGTCGGTATGCGAGGAGATACATGTCATGGTCACAAAACAAGAGCTCTACCATTACGCCGTGCTTGGTGGTGCTGACAAGCCTCACGATGTGGTAGCTGCGGTGGCCTGTCGTTGGATTGGGTGGAGGTGTCATTGGGCTGCCTTTATACACGGCTGGGCAGATTAGGAATTCCCTGAGCTTTTTTCTGCGTAGAACTTGATTCAGGGCCTCTGCTCCTTCATCGACATCCAATTCTATAACAGGGACTTCCTGCAAAGCATTGCGACCGATCAGAAAATGTATCCAAAAAGGAGTCAGAAGATAGCTTTGTACCTCTAATTAGAGAATGAAGCACTTATTGGTCGGTGCTCGCTAAACGAAATAGGAATGTCTCCAAATATCGAATCAAAAAAATGATAGTTTTGTACTCCCCCCGTTTCACAATGTAAGATTTTAGGTACTACACATGCATGTCTAGATTCATACTAAAAAGAATGGACATATACACTAAAGTGTGTCTACATGTATATATGTGTGTACATTTGAATTTGGAAAAAGTCTAAAACATCTTATATTGTGGAACGGAGAAAAGATCGCCAATGATCGCTAAACGAAACATGAATGTCTCCGAATATTCAACCAGAAAATTGATAGGTTTGTACATCTAATTACATGAAGATTGCACTTATTGGTCAGCGCTCGCTAAACGAAATAGGAATGTCTCCAAATATCTAATCAATAAATTGACAGCTTTATACTCCCTCCGTTTTACAATGTAAGATGTTTTAGGTGCTACACATGGATACCTAGATTCATATTAAAAAGAGTGGACACATACACTAAAACGTGTCTACATGTTACATGGGTATACATATGAATGTGGAAAAAGTCTAAAACATCTTATATTATGGCATCTAATTAGAGAAAGATCACCAACGATTCGCTACACGAAACATGAATGTCTCCGAATATCCAATCAGAAAATTGATAGCTTTGTACATCTAATTAAACGAAGATCGCACTTATTGGTCGGGGCTCGCTACGAAATAGGAATGTCACCGTAATTAGTTCGCAATGAGAATGTACCTCCAAGTTTCGCTGCCATGGGGCGTGAGGCAGCATGTCGCCTGAACAGAAGTTGATCAAGCGTCGAAGGAAACCCCTACGCCACCTCTGGCTTGCTGGCGGCGCGCCAGTACTCCGTCAATGCACCACGGCGCAAGTCCCTCTCCTCGCCCGGATCTGGGCCAACGGCGGCGCCGGCGCTGCAGCCTGCAGGTGATCGATACATAAATAAACTCGGACAGCGAACACGGCGGCCGGGAAAAGAGCTGTCGACACGTACACGGCGGCCGGCCGGGAACACCGGCTAGAGAGGCGAGACGCCGCGAGAGTCCGTCGGGTCGCTGAGGAAATCGGAACCCTAGCCGCCGTCCGCGTTTGGCTTCGTCTTTGTTCGCGTCCGAAGGAACGCACCTACGCCGCCGTATCCCGCGCCGCCACCGAGAGGAACCCGTATGCCGGCTCCTCGCTCTCCCCACTGGCCGCCGCCGACAGGAACCCGCGCTTCGGCCCCTGTCTCTCCCGAGGCGCCGACCCCAGGAGCAGGAGGAAGTGAAGAACCCGCCGCCACCACAAGGAACCCGTGCGTGCTCGCTGGGGGTCGCGCCGCCCCGCGCGTATCCTCTCTCCGTAGGAGCCCAACCACTACCCTGCAGCTGCACTCCACCAGCGGAGCCCCTCCCAGTCTCCTGCAGGACCGGCGGCGCCCCTCCCCTTCCTTGCCTCGCGACCGGCGGCGCTGCTCCCTCCCACAAACAATGCAAGCGGAGAGTGGGTTTGGGTCCTTTGGGTTACTACTAGGAAGTGGGACACGCGGTTCCGCGGAACTAGTAGTTTAATTAACTCGCGGTACAAGCTGGGTTTAATGGGTACAAACGGTATTATCACAGGCTAACAGAGTTGCCCATAAAAGAATTCTTCTACTAAGTGTAAACTCTAGCTTTTTGCGCATAAAAGAATTCTTGTACTACGTGTAAACTCTAGTTTTATTAGGGAATTCCTTTTATTACAGGCCAACCTCCGATGCGTACAAAACTAGGGAGAATTTCGGGCTGACGAACCCCCTAGTTTTATTACGTGCATAAACGGAGTAATCATTGTTGGCCAATTAATAAAATCCGCAGTGAAGTATTGATGTTTCCGCAGCATAGTATCTCCATTCATACCTCGATTTTTTGTCCGGCACCTTTCAAATTGTCCTAGTCAGTTGTAGAGTTACTCAATTTGCCTGTATCTCGAGTACTTGGTTCTGCTTTAGGGGTCACTAGTTGAATTTGGCGTGGCGTCACGCCACGCCCTGGGTGATTTTTTTTTTGTTTTATATATTTTTTTTGTTCATCAAAATGTTAGCTAAATTGGAATGTTCAAACATGTTTTTTTTATGTTGTTGTGAATGGGTAGCATTTTTTCTTTTTTGAGAATTTTTAAAATGTTTTGTAGAATATTTAAATATATAGTGGTTTGAAATGTTCAAGCATGTTTGTATTTCGACGTCAATATTTATTTGAAATTAGAAAAATCCATTTGAAATGTTCAAATATTTTGCAGAGTATGCAAATATTTAGTAGTTTGGAATGTTCGAACATGTTTGTATTTCAGCGACAATATTAGATTGTAATTAGAAAATATGTAATTTTATTACCTCCAAATGGTGTCAAAATTTGAATAACCCGGAAAAAAATTCTCTAGCATAAGTAGTTTGTATGTATTTTCCTGATTGTTTTGATATATTACTCGTATGTTTTACAACGGACATGTTCGGAGATATTGATTTATGTTTTGTTTGAATTTCAAAATTTGGTGATAGTAGGAAGCTATTAGTACGTTTTTTTTTCATTTTTCAAATGCTCAGATTTGGATGCCGCTGAAATCAATGTGCGGGTCTTACAGGTGTTCAAGTAGCTGAACCATTCTCTCCTCTATAGACCATAGAGAAGCAAATTTTTTTTCCGGACCGCACCGCCATCCCTCCTCCGCCATTTTTGTAGTTATTCTTTTGCCATTTTTGTGAGTATCGTGTGTAAATAATTAAATTATGGAAATGTGCATATTTAGATGGTTTATTTATTTTGGAAATGCATGTAGTCGGACTTTTTTTTTGAAGTTAATTGTATTAATAGTTAATTCAATTTAGAAGCAAGCCATAATTAGAGAAAATGAATTTGCCATAAGTAGTTTTTTTTGTTGTTATTTTTTTTTTTGCCATTGTTGTGAGTATCGTGGTGTGAATAATTAAATCATGGAATTGTGCATATTGAAAAGGTTTATTTAATTTGGAAATGCATGTAGGCAAAAAAAAATTTGTGAAGTTAATTATAGTAATATTTAATTCAATTTAGAAGCAAGCCATATTTAGAGAAAATGAATTTGCATTTTCTCAAAATAGTCTTCTAATAAAACCTTTGGTGCCTAAATCAAGTGTTTTTTTTGTTATGCAATTTTGCGAAATTTGAATGGACATTATATGGCATAAGTAGTTTTTTTTTGTTAGGTATTCTTTTGTCATTTTTTCCGTGAGTACCGTGGTGTAAATAACTGAATTCTGGAAATGTGCATATTTATAAGGTAATCTGTATTTTTTTCTCGAAATATGCATGTAATCAAATGTTTTTTTAATGCAATGTCTATGTTGATTTGTTTGCAAATTTGTGGAATTTGGCCTCATTTCATTTGGAAATGAAGATAATCGATTTTTTTTTATTAAGTGCGGTGGGTATGTTGATTTTTAAATCCATATTTCTATATTTTTTAAGTTTAATTTAAATCAAATCCATATGTAGATGATACGACTTCTAAAGTTTAATTTAAATCAAATTCATAATTGGAAGATTTTTTTTAAATAATGTTTAGAGGAAGTGCATCTGGTTTTTGGAGTGGTCAAACTTTAATAATTTAAGCAAATGAATTTGAGTATAATGCATTTATCTTCGCGCATGGTGGCTTATAGTACTAAAATAAAAAGTTTAAAAATGTGCCATGATAAATTAAGAAGTTCATTTTAAACTACGGAATGGATATTAATTTATATGGGGTCCAAATACCACTAAAAGCATATTTTTGAAGAAATACCGTAATTTAGAAAAGTGGCAAATCTTATTTTAAGTTTTTTCAATCATGCATGAATTTGATTCACATGTTATCAATAGAAAACAACATTGCAAAAGAAGCAAATAATCAACACATGGTATAATGCAGTGCGCATACAGACATGTGTAACATGATATATTAGGGAGTTCATTTTAAACCCTAGAAGATGGATAATAATTTAAATGGGGTCCAAATACCACTAAAAGCAATGTTTGGAACAAAGCTCATATTTGCCTACAATCACATTAGTTGGGGGCCTTCTCAGTGATAGATGTGGAAGAAGAGCCCTTTTACTGGTATGGAACTTCGGATGCACCAAAATTGAGATGTAGAGATTAAAACAAAATATCATTTGTGATATTATTCTATCATGTAGGTATCTTCATTTGCCACATTTGTGGGCTGCTTTCTGACTGGGCTATCTTTCTACTTTAAGGTAACTGTAATATCGATCTATGATGGAACACTATACAATTTAAAACTTTAACTCGCAATCACTTATCGATGGTAATATAAGACATCGAGAAATTTCAGGAAGGACTTGTCATGATTATAGTTCTGTTCTTTTTTTTCAGGCTAAACAGTGGGAAAGGGTCCCACTGCAATTTTATATTAGTAATAAAGTGGTATTTGCAAAGGTATTCACATCAGAAAGGTTTAAAAAGATAAAAAAGAATACATTAGGTTTTAAAACATAATTCGGGTGCATTTTTTTTAAACAGTGGGAAAGGGTCCCACTCTAATTTTTATATTAATAAAGTGGTATTTTATATTAATAAAGTGGTATTTGCAAAGGTTTTCACATCAGAAAGGTTTAAAAAGATCAAAAGAATACATTAGGTTTAAAACATAATTAGGGTGTATGTATTTTTTTCCTTCTTCAATAGATATTTTCAGAATTACTGATTTACAGTTCGTGTGAATTTTAAAAATCGGTGAATGTCCTTTGGTGCCTAAATCAAGTTTTTTTTTTGTTTTGCAGTTTTGCGAAATTTGAATGGACATTATATGCCATAAGTAGTTTTTTTTTGTTAGATATTCTTTTGTCATTTTTTCCGTGAGTACTGTGGTGTAAATAACTGAATTCTGGAAATGTGCATATTTATAAGGTAATCTGTATTTTTTCTCGAAATATGCATGTAATCAAATGTTTTTTCTAATGCAATGTCTATGTTGATTTGTTTGCAAATTTGTGGAATTTGGCCTCATTTCATTTGGAAATGAAGATAATCGAATATTTTTTTTATTAAGTGCGGTGGGTATGTTGATTTTTAAATCCATATTTCTATATTTTTTAAGTTTAATTTAAATCAAATCCATATGTAGATGATACGACTTCTAAAGTTTAATTTAAATCAAATCCATAATTGGAAGATTTTTTTTAAAATAATGTTTAGAGGAAGTGCATCTGGTTTTTGGAGTGGTCAAACTTTAATAATTTAAGCAAATGAATTTGAGTATAATGCATTTATCTTCGCGCATGGTGGCTTATAGTACTAAAATAAAAAGTTTAAAAATGTGCCATGATAAATTAAGAAGTTCATTTTAAACTACGGAATGGATATTAGTTTATATGGGGTCCAAATACCACTAAAAGCATATTTTTGAAGAAATACCGTAATTTAGAAAAGTGGCATTGTAGTAATTGTAGGCAAATCTTATTTTAAGTTTTTTCAATCATTCATGAATTCGATTCACATGTTATCAATAGAAAACAACATTGCAAAAGAAGCAAATAATCAACACATGGTATAATGCAGTGCGCATACAGACATGTGTAACATGATATATTAGGGAGTTCATTTTAAACCCTAGAAGATGGATAATAATTTAAATGGGGGTCCAAATACCACTAAAAGCAATGTTTGGAACAAAGCTCATATTTGCCTACAATCACATTATTTGGGGGCCTTCTCAGTGATAGATGTGGAAGAAGAGCCCTTTTACTGGTATGGAACTTCGGATGCACCAAAATTGAGATGTAGTGATTAAAACAAAATATCATTTGTGATATTATTCTATCATGTAGGTATCTTCATTTGCCACATTTGTGGGCTGCTTTCTGACTGGGCTATCGTTCTACTTTAAGGTAACTGTAATATCGATCTATGATGGAACACTATACAATTTAAAACTTTAACTCGCAATCACTTATCGATGGTAATATAAGACATCGAGAAACTTCAGGAAGGACTTGTCATGATTATAGTTCTGTTCTTTTTTTTTTCAGGCTAAACAGTGGGAAAGGGTCCCACTGCAATTTTTATATTAGTAATAAAGTGGTATTTGCAAAGGTATTCACATCAGAAAGGTTTAAAAAGATAAAAAAGAATACATTAGGTTTTAAAACATAATTCGGGTGCATTTTTTTTTAATAGTGGGAAAGGGTCCCACTCTAATTTTTATATTAATAAAGTGGTATTTTATATTAATAAAGTGGTATTTGCAAAGGTTTTCACATCAGAAAGGTTTAAAAAGATAAAAAGAATACATTAGGTTTTAAAACATAATTAGGGTGTATGTATTTTTTTTCCTTCTTCAATAGATATTTTCAGAATTACTGATTTACAGTTCGTGTGAATTTTAAAAATCGGTGAATGTGGGAAGATAGATGAATATTTATATGAAATATTTTTTTTTCGCTATTTTTTTGGAAGTTTAATTTAAATAAAATCCATATTTAGGAGATATGACTTCTAAAGTTTAATTTAAATCAAATCCCTAATTAGAAGTTTTTTTTTTTTAATAATGTTTGGAGGATGTGCATATGTTTTTTTGGAGTGGTCAAACTTTAATAATTCGAGCAAATGAATTTGAGTATAATGCATTTATCTTCGCAGGCATGGTGGCTTATAGTAGTAAAATAAAAAATCTAAAAATGTGCCATGATAAATTAGGAAGTTCATTTTAAACTACAAATACCACTTTGGAAGCAATTGAAAATTTTGTAGTTTTTTTTTCTTTTCGAAAATGGATTTGGGTAATATGGGGCGTGTGGTAAACTTCGAAGTTGGAAATATCCTTTTTTTAGGAAGTGTGGCAATATGGATTTATTTTAAATGTGTAGCACATTTTTTTTAGGTGGATAATTAAGGGGATTCCATTTTTTTCCTATAATGTGTGAAGTTTAATTCAAATCAAATTTATGTTTAGAAGGATTTTTTTTTGGAATTGTAATTATTTTTAATGAAATATTTAAATTTAAATCTATTGAACCATCAGCAGTTTAACATTTCAAAAAAAAAAACTGACGCCTGGGCCCCTGTGACGTCGTGATGACGTCGCAGTGGGCAGAGCAGCATGGCTCGGCCGCGGCGGCGCTGACCTCGCCGGCGGCGCGCCACGGCGTTGTGGGACGCGCGCGTGACCGCTCCCGACGCGCGTGGTCGCGGGGAGCCCGTAGGCGGCGGCGCCGCCTCGTATTGGTCGCGGGAGCGGCCGCGGCGGCGTCGAAACGCGGCGGAAGGCAGCGGGTGCGGCGGCGGCGATTCCCGCGCGTGCGCGGCGTCTCGACGACCGATCTGCGGCGAGGAGGGAGAGGCGGCGGCGGCGAATCCGGTGCTATGCTTCGATCCGAGCGGGGAGCGGCGGAGAGGCGACGGCGCGCGTCGGCGGCCGCGGCGGCGACCTCCGCGTCACGGGAGAGAGAGGGAGGAAGGGGACGGTCTGCGGTCATTTTGCAGAGAAGCCCTCGGGTTTTTGCAAAATGACGAACAGGTCCCTCGCTGCGTTAGAAGGTGGACTGCGGGTTCTATTTGTGTATTTGAGAGGGTTTTTTGCAAAAGCGTCATCGACGCCTCGCGCTGGCCGTCGGATCGCCGGCGGACGGCTCGGATCGCAGCTACTGTAGCTACTGTAGCGCTACAGTAGATACTGTTCCAGGAACAGTAGCACGAGGCCTCTTCGCTCGCGAAAGCGATCGTCTTTTATATATAGTACTAGTTGAATTTGGCGTGGCGTCACGCCACGCCCTTGTTTTTTTATAATAGTTTTGTTTGTTGTTCAGCAAAATGTTAGCCAAATTGAATTGTTCGAATATGTTTTTTTTATTTTGGTATGAGTAGATAGCAATTTTTGGTGATTTTTTTAATATATTGTGTAGGTTATTGAAGTCTGTAGTGATTTGAAATGTTCAAACATATTTGTCTTTCAAAGTCAATATTTAATTGGAATTAGAAAATCCATTTGAATTTGATTTCTGTTTTCTTGGGGAATGTGTATTCGTATGGTGACAAAAAATTGGCTAAATTGAAAATGTCTGAATATATTTTGTAAGTTGATATAAGTATGTAACTTTTTTTTAGCACTCTCGATATATTTTATGGAATGTTTGTATGTATTTTGTTCGAAATGTTCGAACATATTTGTATTTCAGGTTCTATATTCAATTGAATTTAGTAAAAATGCGTTTTAATTACCTTTAAATGGTGACAAAAATTGAGTATTCCTTTTTGTTGTCCTTCAGCATAACCTGTTTGTATACAATTTGCTGATTGTTTTCATACATTACTCGTGTTTTCCCCTGGATATATTCGGAGATATTTATTTATAACTTGTTTGAATTTCAAAAATTGGTGAAAGTGGGAAGCCATTCTTTTTTTTTGTTGGCTTTCAAATGATCAAATTTGGAAGCCATTGGAATTTTTGAAGGTTTTTCGAATTTGGAATTTTGTCATATGGGGCGTGTGGTAAAATTTCAAAAATTGGAAAATATCTTTTTTTAGGAAGTGTGGAATTTTTTTTAATTTGTAGCACATGCTTAGTTTAGCTGAATAATTAAAGGAAATACATTTAATGATAATTGTTAGATGCAATTGAAATTCAATCTACAATTAGGGGATATGAATTTGTATGCTATGCAATTATTCATTTAATCAATCATTTGTGGAAAATTTTACCTTTAATATAGTTATAAGAAGGGTTTTTTTGCGAAATGTTATATATTTTTCGGAATTTGAAAACATTTTTTCCCATAAGTAGCAAGTATTTATTTATTCTGATCGGTTGGATATGTTATTCATATTTTTCAGGTGGTTTTGTTTGGAAACATTGAGTATTCCTTTTTGTTGTCCTTCAGCATAACCTGTTTGTATGTAATTTGTTCGAAATGTTCTTGGGAAGATTATCTTTGAATATTAAACATCTTGGGAAGATATAATATGTTCGTATTGTGCCTTCAAAATTTACATGAACTCCATATTCAAATGGTTTAAATTAGGTGCATATTTATTAAATTCAATCCATAATTTGAGGGAGTTAACTTGGATTTTATCTAAATATTTTGGCGAACTAAAATTCTGAAATATATTTTCATTATGTCATAAGTAGTGCAAATAATTTTTTTTCCCCGATTGCGTAGTATGATCAGAGGAAATGTATTATGTGAGCTTTCATTAAATTGTAATCCATAATTAGATGAAGTGCACATACAATGTATACAAATATTATGCAATTTGAATTGTTTAAGGTTAGTTTGTATGTTGGCATTAGTAAGTAACCTTTTTTTTTCCTGAGCATGTTGATATATTTTGGGGTAACTCAAATATTTTAGTATTTATTTGGAAATTAAGGTTTTAATCGGAAGCATTTTGAATTGGCTATTTTGATTTTTAGATTTTTTTTATTTATAATCTGGTTCGCATTTGTTTGGGCTTGTATTGCAAAAGGTAGGAAAATTTATAAAAATCAATCTATAATTTGAGGACTATTTTGATGTTTTCATTTTTTTTCTCTTAGATCTGATTGGGGAGAGGCGCAGCGGCGGGGGCGGGCGCCGGCGGCGGTGGGGAGCTGCGCCGTCGCGGGAGAGGAAGGAGGGAAGGGGGCAGTTGTGGCATTTTTTGAAGGAAGTCCTCTAGGTTTGTCGTAATTGCATATGGGTCTTTCTTCTCGTGTAAATGTGGACTGCGGGTTCGATTTTCGGTTTTGAAAGGGACCTTTTTGCAAAACCGTCACGAACGCGTCTGCTGGCCGTCGGATCGCCGTTCGACGGTCGGGACCGCCGCTACGGCTCGAATGGTTCCTGCTTTAATTTCGTAATGAAAATCAATCTGGGTTTCTCCTCAAAATCATTCTGGGATTTTTTTTATCCCAATACAACTGTACTTTCGCCACATTTGCGCATTTGTGAATTCAACATGCTATCTTAGTGGTGAAAATAGTGGGAACATTTGCGCATTTGTGAATTCAACATGCTATCTTAGTGGTGAAAATAGTGGGAACATTTGCGCATTTGTGAATTCAACATGCTATCTTAGTGGTGAAAATAGTGGGAATAACAAATGTTGTGTTTATCCAGCGAATTTCTTTGGATTGTTAATACATCGTATAGATACATACAGTGTGAATCAAGTTCTAGCATTCATGTGTTAGTCTCACTCATGAACTGTGAACAACACGTTGCCTTATCACATGCCGGAAAGTGATATAAAACAGTTACGTGTCACGCTTTAGAAGGGGCATTGTCAAACATGCCTTCAAAACAATGCACAGTACAGTTCAACAACATTCAAGTAATCCTACAAAAATCAGTTAAGTAGTTCCCAAAACATTCTCTTTTTCTAGGGAAAATAATTCTCAATAGTCAAGAAAGTAGGGTCAATCTGCCTTCACAGTAGGAGATGAATATCAAAATTCTACGCCTTTCTTGTTCCCTGAAGACAGGCCCATCCATCCATTTCAGATACTGATACATTGTCCAAGTACCTAGAGTAAGCGTTTTCGACCTTTGGAACCTGTATTAGATGAGACATAGCTCAGATACCAAGAGAAGCATCATAAATAAGAAAGAAAAACTGAATGGCTGTTGAATTTGGGAAAAAATCAAATTCGTTTACCTGCTCACACAATATCCCTAAAACAGCAACAGTTCCACCAGTTTTTGCATAACCAACTATGTCCTCGAGCAGCTCCAGCAAGGGATTCAGCAGTATATTTGCTGCAACAATGTCGAACGTCCTCCTTAAGGACTTCGGCTCAAGGTTACTGCCGGGTGGTTTCTCTTCTGATTTGTCAATGCTACTTGTGAAGCATGAAGGCTCGGCACCCGTTGGAACCAAGTAAACTCGCATCTTGTTGGAATCCATACCATTCAGCAACATGTTCTCATGAGCAG
Organism: Puccinellia tenuiflora; assembly: GCA_012064385.1. Classification (NCBI taxonomy): domain Eukaryota; kingdom Viridiplantae; phylum Streptophyta; class Magnoliopsida; order Poales; family Poaceae; genus Puccinellia; species Puccinellia tenuiflora. Next base: position 161,854 of record QRDG01000770.1, on the reverse strand, counting down.
ATACTACAGCTTGAGGGTCTATGTCTATACCGGTGGATAGAGAAGCACCGATCTGATTTCATAAACAACAATGACCGTATGAAATAACATATTAGTGTTGTTTCCTCGGGAAAATTGCTGGTGTAAACAGTAAGAGCAGACCACCTAGACATGGTACCTTCAGAGCTGCAATGCTCAATACTCCGGTGCCTGTTCCATAGTCCAAGACATGTTCACCCCCTTTAATAACTTCCTTCAGAAATAGAAGGCACAACTTAGTTGTGGGATGCTCCCCAGTTCCAAAAGCCAGACCTAGATTGATAATTATATTTGTGGCCCGTGGATCCTGTGGACGGAAAACCATGAACATTATACAGGATGAAATAACTCTCAGTTCAAGTACTCAAGTAGATGATCAGATAAACTTCAATGACACCGAAGGATCATTATGTAAAGAAATTAAAAAGAATCAGCATGATGTATACAGACATACAGGGGGGGTTCTCCATTTAGGAATAATCCAAAGGTCATCGATAACTTTAGTAGACTCGTACGATTCCTGCACAAATAATAGCATTTCTCAAGTACTCTGCCAAGCAAATCAGTGTATATGTGCAGGAAGTATTCCAGCGAAGTGGATACTTGCACAGGCGCGTGCGCGAGAATCTGAGTACCAAAGGTTGGAACAATGTACTTCAGAGATCATGTATATGAAAACTATACATCATCCAGATCCTATGTCTGACCTGCACAAGTGTCACCCAATCGCACTGCTTTCCAACAATGGTTTCATACATCGGGCTGTAGTCCAGACCAGCTGAGCTTGCAGCACTCGAAACGCTCGAGCCAACATTCTCCCCGTACGCAAATATGGTTGTTATGGAGATCTGCACAGCATATGATTGAGCTCATTAGATGATTTGACGAATTTCATGCCTCGGCTGCAGCGAGTAATTAAGCCGTGAGCAAAACTTCTCCAGCTCGGATTGCAGGACTGAAAAAATGCACAGAGTAAGCTCACCTCGTCAAGATTTGCAGCGTCAGCAATGTCGTCCACGGTGACGGAGCAGGCACCAAAGCAGAGGAGAGACTCGGAGAGAAATTCCTGGATTGCGACGGCGCATGAAACTTTTTATTAGGCAAAGCTCTAATAGAAACTGAAGAATAGGGTGAAAGCGGGGTAATGATAGCGTCCTCCTTGCGGCAGCGGATGCGGACGGAGAGGTAAGGCGCGGACAGGTCGTACCCGCCGGCGGCGGAGCTGGAGGGCGCCTCGTCGTCCACGCTGACCGCGCGGGCGCAGAAGCTCCTGCCTCGCCAGGAGGCGCCGCTCGACGCCCTTGCAGCAGTGGAGGTCTCGCCGACGTGGCAGGCCGAGGGGCGAGCGGAGAGCATCGGGAGAAGGGGTGAGAGGTTACCATCGCCACCGCCGTGCCCGGTGCTGTAGCTGGAGCAGAGCGATAGGGTTTGGGGCGAGGCGAGCAAGAGGCGGCCGAGGCGGCGGAGAGGGGCGCGGGGAGCCCGAATCTGGCGGCGCCGCCTCCTGTAGGTCGCCGGAAGGCCGTCGGCAGCGCCAAACGCGGCGGAGCACGGCGGAGTACGGCGGGAGCGATTCCGGCGCGTCATCGGCGTCCCGGGACGCGATCTCCGGTGAGGAGGAAGAGGGAGAGACGGCAGAGAGCCCCGTGGGCTTGGATCTGACTGGGGAGAGGCGCAGCGGCGGGGGCGGGTGCCGGCGGCGGCGGGAAGCTGCGCCGTCACGGGAGAGGAAGGAGGGAAGGGGGCAGCTGTGGCGTTTTTTTGAAGGAAGTCCTCCGGGTTTGTCGTAATTGCATATAGGTCCTTCTTCTCGTGTAATTGTGGACTGCGGGTTCGAATTTCGGTTTTGAAAGGGACCTTTTCGCAAAACCATCACGGACACGTTCCCGGGCCGTCGGATCGCTGGCCGACGGCCGGGATCGCCGCACAGTCGCCGAGCACGGAGAGGCCGGCATTTCGTTCGTCTTTAATATAGATAGTAGATAGATAGATGTCCGGCACAATGCGGGGTGGTGCCCACAACTGCACCCCAAAACGGGCAACATTTAGAATTGCCCATTTTTGCACATTATTCGCATTTGCAACAAAATAATCAATGTCAACAACAAATTCGGCTAGCAAAATGTTGATAAATTAAATTCGGCCAACAACAAGTCCGACCACCAAAACCTTGGCCAACATCCAGTCCGAACACCAAAGATCGCCCACACAAAGCCCTCATAAAAATGCATAAATATCATTCTTCGGTCTCGGCATCCATGCCTCTGTCTCTCCTCTCTTTCATAATTCGCTCGACCTTCTCGGCAAACAAAGCGTGTTGGTCCGGGTCCTGTCTATCTTGTCGGTGGACATGATCTTCAACTCCCCATCGTTTCACATCTTCTTAAGCTTTTGGGATTGCACGCCAAAGTAGTTGTCCCACCTTTCTTTGTTATCTTCGTGTATCTTCGCTTTGAGAGTCGAGGATCATGACACCTCCTTCATGTACGAGGCAAAGCGATTTTTGGAGGGAGGTAGAAGATGATGTCACCTTATTTCTTGTCTTTGCTTTCTTGATCCCAGTTGGCCGTGGTAGTAGTCCGGCGCCCGACAGCCGCGTTTCATCTAGATCGCTGTTGTCTCCCCCTTGGCTCACAGAGAGTTGAACTGTTTTCCACTTTGGACAATCTTGAAGCTTGGTCAATAATGCAATAAATTGAAGGGCTTCTTCTCAAACATCCCTAGATACATCACTAGAGCATCCTTCAGATAAAAATGGCACATGTCAAATAGATAGGAATGTGATCCTCAATGCAATTTCATGCATGCCAAATAGATAGGAGTTTTGATTAGCATCTTACTTTTTAGCATGGGTCTTGCCACTCTCATTTCTCATCATAATTCGGTCGTGCCACCCATGTAACTTGTTGCGAATGTCTCGTATGGTGCTCCACCGCTTTTCGATTGAATTCACACATTGCTCTCAGATACAAAGTCTCATGTGGAGGTATTACTTCCTTTCTTAAAAGTCCTTAAAAGTACCTATAGTCCTATTCCAATAGGATTCACGGGTTTATTGTGTGCCGGTAGTGGTGTCTTGGCTTATTTCCATCCAAGCATCACACAATAATTCATTCTCCTTGGTGATCCATGACTTTCCTCTACTCCCCCCCTCGACCTCTTCATATTAATGCCGGTGTCAACATCGTGAAACTATTTGTTCTCCGGTTTTCCCGCCCGGTGTAGGAATAGGAGCCCTGGATAAGGTGATCCACGGCGTCGGCGCTATCGTCCTATGATGTACAAAACATAGCGTCGGTTTCACTCAATGCACAATTCACATTGCCAGTTACATTGAATGCACAATTCACATTGCCTGCTTCATTAATAACAATTTTTTCACATTGCTGACACCAATTCAAAGCACACATGCATGTGGCCGGCCTAATTCAACGTACACATGCACAACAATGATTAGAAACGTACCTCGCGAAGGCCGGTCACTTCGCCGAGCATGTTTGCTGCACCATCACCGAACATTTGCTGTCGGGAAGCGCGGATGGTTTGTCGATATAGTTCGGGCAAACGGTGAGGAACTCCCAAAAGGGAGAGCCGCCGCGCTCCCTTGGCTCAGTTCGCCTAGTATTTCGCTGGCATAGAGAAGGCCTTGATCCCTCCTTTCTTTCGCGCGTTGTCACAAGCCAGCTCGACCGACAGACGCCACCGAGCACAAGATTTGCTCCGTGATGAGCCCTCGGTAGCTCTACTGGCTCTGGCTTCATCGCCTTCGTCTGCACATTGCCCGACACAGGATCCTTCTTGTGACGTCACGATATTCCCAGAGCCAACAAGGAGGAGAGGTTTGTGGCAGCGTAGACAAGAATTCGAGGTTTGTGGAAAGGGAGGGAACCAATTAAAAAGGTTTTGGCTGTCGGGCAACAATGTAGAGGGAGAGTAAGAATTTAAGGCCCGACGTCTATCTATGTGTCGGGGGCTACCCCGAGGTAGGGTCGTGATAAGGTGTAAGCATTGTCCAAGGGTGGACCGAGGTATAGAAAAACCGAGACGGCAAGGCCCGGATGGGCCCGAGGTATGGTCTTAACCATGTCACTTACCTCATTGATCAGAGCAAGGCCTAGCTGCTTGTGAGGCTCCCTCACCGACATACGGTACTGAGGTATGCCGAGATAGCACGGCCTAGAAGAGGCTGAGCTATGGTGTTGCTGTAAACCGAAATAAGGCTAGGCCCAGAAGGGGTCGGGATGTGGTAAACCGAGATATGCTGACCGACATACGAATGTCAGTATCTCCTTGTCTTTTGTTGTGTACAGGGAAGAATCTGAATTAAGGAGAAGGGGCACTCAAACATTCCGACATATCCAAGCCGAGTTAAGAGAAGAGGCGCAAAGTCAATGTCTCTGTCACATCCCGCCTGACACGGGGGCGTGGCAGAGGATAAGGTGCAGAGATGAAGTGACCGGGATGCTTATCTCTGACACAGGGGACAAGAGGGAGCAGACAGCGAGGTAACGCTGGGCTCGAGGCACTGCGTGTCCCTGACAGAAGCCACAATGATGACCAAGAAGCTGACACCTTCGTGCGTGTCGATGGCAGAGGGGGTCATCATGAGCCTGCAGGATAACTCGGATGGGACAGCAACAGTGTCGGTTTTGGACCATAGTGCTTGGACCGTAGCCTTTGGACTGTAGCGGTAACACTGTAACTCGGTTTTGGGCTATAAATAGGCCTCCAACCCCTCCTGCGTGAGGGACGAGACCAAGAGACACTTTGCAGCCCGTAGTTCCATCTTCCAGCTAGTGTTTATCCACCGTTGTTGGATCATACAGCTCAAGGAGCATATCTGTATTTCGGTTCCCACTCATATATCAGAGACAGACAGGCAGGAGTAGGGGCTTTACCTCCCCACGAGGGCCCTGAACCTGGGTAGATTGGGTGTGTGCTTCATCATCTTTGTGTGCGCTCTTTAGCGCGCTAGCCCTCCCCGGTATCACCAGCGTCCATCGGCCCCAACTCAATCCATCCTATGGCATCTGCCGTGTTCACACCACGACAGTTGGCACCCATCGTGGGGCGGACAGCGGCGCTGGCTGGTGTGTTCATCCGGACGGGCTCCATCATCGCCTCGGGCGAGCGCGTGGTCAGTGGCCTTGTCCACAAGCTCGGCTCGCTGAGTTTCGTCAGCGACAACGCGGGCTGCTGCGGCAGCAGGCCGTTCCCGAGGAACGGCTGCCTCGTCAACTTCGGCGCGTTCGAGGTCTACGTCGCCACCGAGTTCGTCTGCAAGTACCCCGAGTAGGTGCTTGTAGCAGAAGATCCCCCTGCTATCTGCGCGGCTCGCGGCCGACATTTCGCCCGCCCCGGGAGCTGCGCAGAGGTCTTGATGACAGGACCCGTGGATGGTGTTGGCAGAGGTAATGCCGATGATCCTGCCGACAGAACCGCCAGGTCGGCGAAAGTGCCGCTGGAGAGGGATGAGAACCTCCGAGATCAGGCCGGTGCATCCCTGATGCATGTAAAATGCATACATGAACTTTGCATTATTTTATTCATATTCCAATCATATTTGCATCACATAAGGGTTATATCAATGTTTTATAACGATTTTGGGAATATTTTATAGTTTTCCCATTTATTTGGAATTAACCCTGTTTTCCAGAAAACGTCTTTTTTAGTGTTTCAGACTTTCCAGGAGATCCGGGACTCCAAAAAGGGCAAGGTCAAAGAGCATGGTTCAGAATTTTCGAGACGAACGCAATGGGCTCAAATTGAAGAATAGAAGCCCAACCATCTGGGAAATAGAGGGCCCCACGCGGCCAAAACCCTAGGCCGCGTGGGCCCACCTATTTTCCCCCTCGGAGCTCCGTTGTCGTCGATCTTTCTTCCACCGACTCCGTCTTGACCTAAAAATGTCTATAAAAATAGTCCCCCGAGGAGTTTCGCGAGGAGGCGGCGGAGAAACACGAAACCAAGAAACAGGAGACAGAAGGCAGCCGCCGGAGAAGTTTGGAGGGGGGAAACGCCGCCGGATCACCTCCGGAAGGCTCCTCCATCCCCCCTCCGGAGTCTCCACCAACTCCACTGTCAAGACCAGCACCATCTTCGTGATCCACTTCATCCCCCTCATAGTTTGAGAGTTGCTATATCCTACATACTTGTCTTGTGCTACTATTCATGTTTGTGATTGAGTACTTGCAATTATTTGGTGGTGAAGTTATATTTTCAGATTGTGTTGTATCACTTATACCATTGAATCATATCATGTCTTGGCGTTGCGAGTAGTTCCCATATGTTCCTGGGGGCATAGGATGGATCGGCAATGATTTATATATGACATGTGTTGGTATTTTGTCTAGTTTTTTTATCTTTGATGCAATTCTATGATGGTGTTGTGCGAACGTCGACTGAACATCACTTCACCTTTATGGGCTCATAGGAGAACACACTAGTGTAATGAATTGAGGGAGACTGCGGAGGACACGTAAACCCTAGACCGAGTCATGAAGTTACATTAGGAGGGGATTTATATCAGGGACCTTAGAGTGTAATGCTATGTTGGGACTTTATGTCTTAATAACTCTTGTGCAGTCATTTACTTGGCCATGAGATCCATCATAAGGGATTTAGTTTATTTATTTAGCTACACCTAATTATGGCTCCGTCCAAAGAAGATTAAAACTTGACAAAATGCTACCTTGTTGTTCTAGAATATTTATGCCATGTAGCCCTTGGGAACGTTTTCCACACATAAGAAACACCACTCAAGCTTGTCCTCTTGCTGCATAGAGGATTGGGCTTTCTCTCTCTTTGAGAGCTTTCACTCATCATATTTTATTTTCAGCTTTGCATCTATACAACCAAAAACCCAAAAACACTTGCATCATTTAGTTTGTCTAGTGCATAGATAATAAGAGAAGTGACACTCTTATTTGAGAGGATAAAAACTTATACCTTCTACTCCTCGTGGGATCGTTACTAATACTTACACATTGAAGATTTCAACGATCCCCTATACTTGTGGGTATCAAGACATTTTTTGGCGCCGTTGCCGGGGAGTGTAGCGCTTAAGTTTTTATTCTTGTTTGCACTAGATATTTATTTTCAGTTTTCCATATATCAAAAACACAAAAAAATTAGAAAATGGAAAATACCAAAAAAAACTCGTGCTATGGGCATAAGTATGGATATAAAAGATGCTTTGTTTAGACACTTGAATGCTGCTAAGATTGCCATGGAATACAAAGAATCAAAGGAAGGGAAAATACTAAAAGGTTTCATGATGGAATTAAATTATATTGCTGAGGAGTTGCTTTTACACCATGATGTAACTTGTATTTCTTGCTCTGAACAAAAAGATAAACATTTTGAATTTCAATGTAGGTTCCATGAAGAATGTGTTATTGCGTCTTACCATACTGGTAATTATGCTTATTTAGGAATGGAACAAGTAGAGGAATTTGTTACTTATTATGCATCTAGTGAATTGCGCACCTTTGCTAAGAAACATGAAACTTGCCCTATAGCTAATAAATTTGGGAGATAGATAGATTTTATTCTTGAATATTGCATGGACAACTTCTCTCAAAATATTTATGCTGTTGAATATAATAAGGCTCCCAAAGAAATCACTGATGTTTTGCAGGAAGAAGATGATGAAAACATAAGCTTGGAAGAGGAAGTATGTGAAGAAGAGGATAAAGACCTAAGCTTGGGGATGCCCATGCAACCCCAAGAAGATGATGAAGATGATGAACAACTAGAGAATGAAGAGAAGAAACATCCACCTTCACCACCTATGGATGAGGGTAACACTCAAAATCTTGTTGATGATAAACTTTGCTTTTATGATTCTGATGATGAGGAAGACTATCAACCTATGCCGAATGAGAACATTATTGATAATAATTTTAAAAATGATGAGGAGTATGGTTTGGACATGTTTTATGATAGTACTCTAGATGATGATCCTCCATGTTTAGAACTTACTACTTCATGTGAGGATAAAAATGACATACTTGTTGTTGGTGAAAATACTCTTACTTATGAGAGTCCTACTTTATTTCTGAACTCTCCCATTCACACCGTGGAGGAGAAGCTTTTATGGGTTGAAAAGTACTTATGTGGGCTGAAATTTTCTTACACTAATAATCATTTCACCCATAACTATCATGTTTATGGTGCTTCTTGCAATTATTTTGAGAGAGGAAAACACACTAATAGCTCACATAATAGTTTTAATAATCCTCTATATGTTCCTAAGTTTGCAAAGTTGCACCAATCTAATAGTTCTTTTATCAAATTTGGTACCACTACTTGTAACTATTATGAGAGGGGAAAACATGGTTCTAAACATTCCAATATTATTACGTTTCCTCTCTTTAAGTGCAAAGTCTTAAAATTTCTCTTGTTTTATCTTCCTATGCCACTAGTACAGAACGACACATCGGAAACGGGCCAAAAAGCCCATTAGAAACGGAAAAAGGGTCCGTGTCCCCGACCCTATCACTGATGTGAAGGCTCTCATCGGCAACGGACAAGAAAAACCGTCACCGATGAGGCTTGATTTTGGCTACGGTTGCCATCCAGTCTCTGTTGCCGATGTATCTGGACATCAGAAACGGAGATTCTGTTTCTGCTCGTTTGCATTGAGGTTTCTTCATAAGCCTAGAGTAGGAATAGATTTGGCACTGGACATTTAAAATTTCACAGCAGAAGCACAAAAATGCTAACAAATTCATTCATAAGGTATAACAAATGTCACCGATACATTGCATCACAAGACAACCAATTACTTATCTTCATTGTCATGCCTCTCTAAATCTATCAGTGACATGTCTAGCTAAATCTATCTATGTCATGCCTCTATAAACTTATCCTTGTCATTTCCAACTTAATTTATCTTCATGACTTGCTGTTAGAGTTCATGAATTCAATCTTCTTCTTGGACGGTGTCGCCAAAATATAATCAATTCGCCGCTTTGTCCCCGACCTTGTAGTTAGCTCATTTAAATGAGCTAAACGGATCAGCACCATGCTCTGCACGTAGTGCAATAAGCGAGTGCTGATGTACTGAAGGTGCCTATTTTGTAAAGTGGTCACTGAAATGCAAAGAGAGAATATATGACTCCATGTTAGCTCACTATACATCTAGCATAAAGGACATACAACACAAAAGGATGCATAAGACAGAATAACAAACTTACAAATCCATTGCATAGTTGTTGTGTACCAACAATTATGCCGGACGACAAGCGCACCTTGGCTAAGGACCCGGCTTTTTATACAGTGTCACCGAAATGTACATCTGTTTTGCAAAGGAGATAAGTCAGCCATGAGTTTCATACACTACCGATTTGTGCTAGTTATGTTCTTTTTGAGCGACACTACATAGTCGTCCTCATCGTCCTCAGATGTATTACAACCCTAGTTCTAGTTCTGTTCATGAGTGTCCTATGGAAGAAAACCTAAGCAGAACAATGACAACAACCCTAGTTCGTCGGCACGACGACCGGTCACAAATAAATGTATTACCTTTGGATCTGGCGGCGGGAGTACGTAGTCGTCCTCGTCGTCCTCGGATCGACACGCCATGCGCCCTCCAGCTACAGATCAGGCGACGAGATCTGCCTGTGTGGAGCAAAGAACGGGTACGTGCTGCCACGGTCGGAGGAGAGGAAGATGCGCGCCGACACGGTCGGAGGAGAAGAAGATGCGCGCCGCCACAGTCGGAGGAGAGGAAGATGCGCGCCGCCACGGTCGGAGGGAGGGAGATGCGCGCCGCCACGGTCGGAGGGAGGGAGATGCGCGCCGCCACGGTCGGAGGGAGGGAGATGAGCGCCGCCACGGTCGGAGGGAGGGAGATGCGCGCCGCCATGGTGGAGCTAAGATCTGGTGCTGCGTGGAGGCGCCGCCACACTTTGAGAGTGAGGCTGAGAGTGAGCGATAGAGTTTAGGGCTGTGTGAAGGGCACATTTATAGCAAAGTAGAACATCGGAAACGGAGGGTATAAACAACTGTTTCCTTTGATTTTTTTCCACTGACACACTGGGCTTATACAGATCTCTACCAGTATTGAAGTTGAAGAACATAAAAATAAATAACGATAACTACTCCCCGGCCTCCGCCTTCTCCTGCTCGTATGCAAGGAGAGCCGCGTAGTCGTCCGTGTCGTCGCGCGGCTCCTCGCCGACGATGTCATCGCCACCCGTGCACCCCTCCCACATTTCATCATCGTCGTAGGTAGGATCGTCGCGCAGCTCTGGCGGGAGGAGGAGCCGGCGGCTCTGAAGCAGCTCAACTCTTTCCGGCAGCATAGGCACCGACGTGCATTTGAGTCGCCAGCCACCGGGTAACTGAACCTTTGACCATGGCACTGGCCTCCTATATTTCCAGTGCCGCTCCACGACGGCCTGCCCGACGATGACGCGGTTCCATCCAGGCAACCGCAGTCGAGCCTCTCTCCGCCGCGGCGAGCGGCTACGGTCGCGGGCACCCGAGGATCCCGCGTCCTCTTCCGGCGGCATAGGCACCCTCCTGTCGTTGACGCGCCAGCCAGCGGGGAGGCTAACATTTGACCAGGGCACTGGCCTCCTATATTGCCGGTGCCTCTGCGCGACGGCCTCCGGCACGACGACGCGGTTCCACGAAAGCGGGAAACTGCTGCGGCAAAGTGGCGTACTGAGATAGCAGGGAGATCGTGGGTTTTTAAGGAGTAGTGGGCGGTGCCGCGGCGCCACTACGCCATAGCAGTTACTCCGCCTCGCTTCGAATTCCAAGAAGATGGAAGGTGTCCACACTGGAAACGGACACCCAAAAGTCTCCGTTGCTATAGAGGCCCATATCGGAAACGGAGCCAGAATTAAGACCGTTGCCAATAATATGGGTAACGGAGTTAATACTTTCTCCGTTGCCTATGTTGACGGGCCAGCCGCGGCCCAGGTCAGGTTTGTACGCACTAGCCGCACGGAAAGCGCGATTCTCCGTCACCTAACGCCTGCCGTTTCCATAGAGGGGTATCCGATGTGTTGTTCTGTACTAGTGTGCTACTTACTTTGTGTTTCAATGATTTATTTTCTTACAAGATTCCAATGCATAGGAAGAGAGTTAGACTTAAAAGTAAATTGTTTAATATTATGTGGTGTGTTCCTTATGCTTTAATTTCCTATTCGGTTTGAGCACACCTTTATATCTTTACAACATGTAAAATATCTTTACCTACTGTTTTGTGACAATTAGTTTAATATTTTCATTTTATATAAAAATTTGAGAAAGTAAATGAGAAGGATGAGTAATGGAGAGGTTGGGGTCGACCTTGAACATGTGTTGTTCATGCCAATGAAACCGTTGTAAAGTCTCTATCATTAAAACTTTTCCCAAAGCTAAAACCAAATAAAAAGAGTGTTTATGGCAAGAATAATCTCTTTTGAGAGGTAGGATTAAACAATAGTGATTTGCTGTCCAGAAAACAGATTCCTGAGATTCACTGCGAAAAATGTTAAAAATCACAGAAAAGGAATTTTGACCTGAAATTTTACGAAAGAAATCTTAAGCTATTAATACACATTTCATTAGTTCAAAATTTTCTGATTTTAGCAATGTAAGTGCCTCTGAAAATTCACTCTTTACGGGATGTCCAGTTTTTGACAGATTCTATCTTTATTTTGCATTATTCTCATTACTTGTGTTTTGTGTGGTTCTAGTGATCAAAGAGCAATACACAACCATAGTAATAGTAGCTAATGTTTAGAATCAACTCATGATATGTCTTTGCTGTAACTATGAGGATTTAATTTATGGAGACACTAACCCCTCTAATCAAGTTTTATGATGAGTATTGTGTAAAGAAATTTTCAAGTGGAAGAGTTGAGGGTGATGAACAATGATCAAGAGGGATAAACACTCAAGCTTGGGGATGTTACCCCTAGGCTCAATCTACATATATCAAATAAGAAAAAGAATTTAAGCTTGGGGATGCCAAGCCACCTCACTCCAACCATCTTGATACCAAGTAAGTAAGTCTAGCTATATGGCTATAAAGAAAGCGCTTTACGGGAGGCAACCCGGTTGTTTTTATTTTTGATTTTCTTTGTGTCCTCTTGCTGTAACAAGAGACTTAGTTTTTAGTTTAGTTTCTGGAATTTTCAATAAAGTGCCAAGTTTTACCCATTTTGGATTGAAAAAGTTGCTAATTGTAGTCGGAGATTTTATTCCAGCACGAATCTGTGCATGGTATGATTTTTAATTCCTATTCTGTAACTTCAAATGATCTGATATTTTAACTGTAGTAGAAACTTTTCATCCTATATACGCATGATTTTTTTCAGCATTTTTAGACACATTTAGGTAGGGTAAAAATATACGTATTGCTGCTGCTGTTTTTCTGGACAGATTCTGTCCCATTTTGTTTGATGCATGCTTAGAACTTTTAATTTGAATCTTTTAGATCCAATTGAGTTTATGAGTAGGCATACAACATTATACACTTACTGGACATCCATATGAATTTTTGTCCAAGGATTATATGCAGCAAGAAATCTATTTGTTTATCACTACTAATGTCACCCCACAGAAAAGAAATGGGAGAAACGGTGTTTTGAAGTTTTTTCACAGGGATTAGAGGAGATGCACCAAGAGCTATCCAAGGATGGTGAAAACCATAAGCTTGGGGATGTGAAGACAACCCCACTGAACCAACACACTCTCGGTTTGCACACGTCTAACTTCTGTTTTTCGATCAAAGCACTTTATCGCATAAACTTGGAGCGTCTTTTTGTTTGTATTGGTTTGATTTTTATTTTGAGAGACCACCACATTATCATTTATATATGAGAGAGTTAATGGAAATTTGGGTTGAAATATGTTGGATGCCATTATACGATTGGGAAAAGGGATGTTGAGTTGATTTTGAAAGATACATATAGTTGCATGATTCATAAGCTTGTCAATGAATAGTAATTTGTTAGTGTTTTATCAAGAGCTATCTTTTATTCATGTTTTGATGCTGAATGTTACTTTACTTTGTTTAACATGAATTAGTTAGTTCTATGGACGCTCATGCATGCTTTTAGACGGCCAACTTTCTCCCTCTTGCTAGCCCGAAAATTCCAACAAGTAAAAACTTGTTTCCAACACCTTCAACCAAAGTTTTTCCAGTGAGTCCACCATATCTACCTATTAGCTTTATGCTATTCTGAGTATGTTTATCATGTTAATTTGTATCATTTATGCCTCTGAATGAAAATGCTTATGTTGTTGATTGTTATGGTAAAAGTCGGTTATATAGCTCTCACGAACTTGATGCACACTTTACTTTTATTGCACTTAATGAACATGACCCATTGTGATTAAAATTATGATGTTATGAGCTTGACAAATGCCTTTGGTTGAGAGTTAGCAGAAATGTGTATCATATGGAACGCTTTCGACATTGCACTCATTTATATTTAGTTGATGTCATGTACTTTTGTTTATGGATGCTTACCATGGGTGAAATAAATGTGAGAATGGAGTAGGTTTAAATGAGTTTGTATAAATGGTTAGAGAGACGCCTGGGCCGCTAATCTAAGCCATGCAGGATCATGGTGGAAATTTACTTACATGCTATGGTGAACCTTCGGTGATACACCCCACAATAAAAAGTTATACCAATAGTAAATAAAAGAGGTGTTGAGACTGTTCATTATGTTTGTTTGTCTTGTCATTTTGATATGGGCTTGTTCCATATCCTGGGACAAGAGGTACCCCAGTTGACGCTCTTGATGATACTATTTTACTTACAATGATATTTAAATTGAACTTGCTTTGTTTTCCGAGTTGATTAACACATGGAGTACGTACTCGTATTCAAGGGGCATGAGACTTTCAACCCATACTTTGTCAAGAACATTACTCATATTTGTTTTCACTTTAAACTTAATCATTCAAGATGCTATGATGGGGGCAATGAGAGCTTGACACCAAGGAATACGACATTACAATCATTAACTTAAGTAGAAGCGTTTGGAAGATAAATGAACTTATTCATGCTTTACCTCTACTCATATATCCTTTCAGAGTGTCCACCTTTTATATTCAGATTTCCATCTACACTCTATGACCATTGTAGGATGTTCTTACTTATCATTATGCATACTTGAAGTTCATAGTACTTTTTCATTTATGTTACACTGTGTGAATTATCATTGAACATCTTTACATTGAATATTTGATATCACTTCATAAACTATCTTGCATATTGTTACATCTTATTAAGAATGAACCATTTGACTCTATGTAGCAATAGTAATCATCTTTGATACCCATTGATAGTATTGAAATGCAAAGTCCATGTTAGTTTTATCACCTTCATACTCGAGGACGAGTATGGGTTAAGCTTGGGGATGCTGATGCATGTAAAATGCATACATGAACTTTGTATTATTTTATTCATAGTCCAATCATATTTGCATCACATAAGGGTTATATCAATGTTTTATAACGATTTTGGGAATATTTCATAGTTTTCTCATTTATTTGGAATTAACCCTGTTTTTCAGAAAACGTCTTTTTTAGTGTTTCAGACTTTCCAGGAGCTTCGGGGCTCCAAAAAGGGCCAGAAAAATAGCAGCAGCAAAATGTATTTTTCTGTCCTACTTAAACTTGTCGAAAAATTCTTAAAAAATTCAGCCGTATAGAGGATGAAAAGTTGAAGTTACAGTGAAAATCTCAGCTCATTATGTGTTACAGAATAACAATGAAAAATCAAACCGTGCACAGACTTCGTGCAGGAATAAAATCTAAGAATAGAAATAGCAACTTTTTCAAACCAAAATAGGTAAAACTTGGCACTTTATTAAAAATTACAGAAACTAAGCTAAGAAAACAATCTCTTGTTACAGCCAGAGGACACAAAGAAAATCTAAATAAAAACAACCAGGTTGCCTCCTGTAAAGCGCTTTCTTTATAGCCATATAGCTAGGCTTACTTACTTGTTGTTTACCGAAGATGAAGCTCATGAGGGAGCTTAAAAGTTGCGCCCCTTCTTTCTTGGGAAGTGTTTTCATGCAAATACCATGATTCCATGGTGCTCTCAAGCCAATCAAAATAATTGTCAAGTTGAAACCTAGTAAAGAGAAAAACAAAACACAAAATTAATAACAACGAAGTCTAACTTTCTTTCTATGCATTGGAATTTTGTAATGAATGAATCACAATAAATAGAAATTTCACAATGCATATTAACAGTAGTTACTTGCATCATATATTTATTAGTAGCATAAAGAGGGTTCTTATTACCTCCTCTTTTATAATAGTTGCAAGTAGAAGAAATAAATTCAACCATAGAATCACAAGAATCATTCAACTTAGATAATAAAGGCACATAAAGAGGATCATTAAATTTATTTTGGAATCCATAAGCATGCTTCCCTATTTCAAAATAATTATTAAGATCAATATAAAGTTTAATATCATGGTTGCAACAAATATTTGGAACTAAAGATAATTGCAAACCACATAAGTATTTCTCAACATAAGCAAATTTCTCCTCCATGGTGTAATTAGGAGAATTTAAGAACAAAGTAGGACTCTCATGAGTAAGAGTACCATCACAAACTGCAAGTATATCATTTTTATCCTCACATAAGTTTTTTAACAACTTCTAAACATGGAGGATTATCAATGAGCATAGGACCATCATCTAAAGCATTATCATATAGCATATTTAAACAACACTCCTCATTATCATCAATAAGTTCACTAGTCGCATCATTAAAAAGTAAAGGAGCATTATTAGTTTTATCATAAAGGGATATTTCAAGAGAATCCATAGGAACATAGCATTCATCCTCCTTTGATAAGCATGGAGGGCAATCAAATAATGTAAGAGTTGAGGAGTTACTATCAAAATCATAATTTCCTTTAGCATAAGAAGCCAATATTTCATTATCATTATAATCACATTGGAAAGGGAGGTGTTTGTCCCTCCTACAGCAAAAAGATTTATTAAAGCACCAGGATTCATCATATTTAGAGCAAAAGTTTGTAGCAAGACTATTCAATATATGTAATTGTGCCCAAAGTTGTGTCCCTTTTTCAGACAAGCGGTATTCCTTATAATATTTTTGTTGTTCCTCCGTGAACCTTCCTAGCCAATAAGATCTATTCTCACAGGAAGTAACCATTGATAGCAAGTAAAGAACAAGACATAATAACAAGACAAAACCGAAATACACTAGGTGCTGGATTTTTTTTCGTGTTTTTAATTTTTAAATGCAAAACTGAAAGTAAAATGACACTAAATAATGCAAACCGAATTAACTAATGCAAAAAAAATGCAAAACTGAAAAATAAAATATACAAACCGAAATCTAAATATGATATGCAAGACAAAAACAAAACAAAATAAATTGCTTGAAGGTAAAGATGGACAAGATGATGCTCACGTAGGTGCAACCTCCCCAAGCTTAGGTGTTAGCACAAGTTGGTGCTGAAGTTGACTTTGTTGTGATATCCTTGGATAAAACCTTCCAGCTATGACTCCCTGTCAACGGCGCCAGAAAAACCCTTTGATGGCGAAATTGATGAGAGTGTTCTTCTCCCTCAACTACGCCAACAAGTACTCTTGATACCCTGAAAGGAAAATAATATATAAGGGATAGGTTGAGCCTCCAAGTGCAGAGTATGTAGAAGTGAAAGTTTTTCCCCACGAGGGTGACTCGAGGGTTTAATATCGAACTCTCGGGGAATCAGTATTGGGGATTTTATCTCCTTGTCCTTCTCTAGATTTCCCGCAAACAAATTAGATTGCTTTGCGCCCTCAACCTCACCAAGTGGTTGTCAAGCACAAGGTGTGAGAATGATATTAAGATAATAATGGATGCAAAACAATAAATAAATATGCAATGGTGGTAAGTAATAATGCAAGGATGATAGTAATGATGATGGATGGTAATTTTTGGGGTTTTTATATGTGTATGCAAGAAGTAAAAGTGTTTTTGTATTTTCTGATTTTAAAATGGCTGAATGTAGATGATGCTTATAAGTGGTTGGAAAGGTGTTTCTTATGATTAAAAATGGACCGGGGTTCATGGTTTCACACATGCACTCTCTCTTTAATATAGTGTGGCAAATGAGTAGACATAGGATTAACATATGAGATTGCAAACAAGTTTAATGACATGTTACTAATTATATGGGCATCACGTCCTAACATAGAGACCTTTTGATTATTAGTCTCACTTATACTCCACCAAGATGCGAACTAAATCATAACACCTCAGTAATTAAGATGACTCAGAGTATAGTTTTAAGATTAATGACATGAAGTGAAAATAAGAACATGCTGGATCTAGTCTTAGGTAGAGGCTTGTCACTCCTCATACCTTGCAACATGGTATTTTGATTTATCCCTAGTGAGGCAACAAAGTAAGGTAAACAACCAATAGATCGTGATATTAAGTTGTCAGCTTATCACATCACCACCCCCGTTACTCCAACTAATGCACACGTTCCCCTCACACGCTCTCATAAACATGCTTGATCAAAACAAGGGTACAAGAACGGGGTACAGAATATGCATCTACTTTCATAACTGAAATAACCATTGCAATCTCAACATATATTAACTCATAAAAAGATCCACCACAATGGTAATACAATGATGACCGTAATCATGTTCAGCAGCTCATTGATGCATGTAAAATGCATACATGAACTTTGCATTATAATTCTCATATTTCAATCATATTTGCATCATATAAGGGTTATATCATTGTTTTATATTGATTTTGGGGATAATTCACAGTTTCCCCATTTATTTGGAATTAACCCTGCAGAAATAGAAAACCCCTTTTTCCATGTTTTTGACTTTCAGGGACCCAAACGACGTCCAAATGACCTAAGATTTTATGGGGCCCAATATTTGGAAGGAAGAAGACGTACGAGCCAAGGATCCGCGAAAGGAAGTCCGAGGAGGAAAATAGGTGGGCCCACACGGCCCCTGTCCCTTTTCCCCCTCGTGGCTCCGATGTCGTCGATCTTCGTCCCCCTGGTTTCGTCTTGACCTAAAACCGACTGCATAAATAGTCCCCCGATGTTTTCCAGAAGGAGGCGGCGGCAAACAGAGAAACACCGAAATGGAGATCAGAAGCTACATATTGGAGGGGGGGAAACTCCGGCGGAGCGCTGCCGGGGTGGTCTCCATCTCCTCCAACGACATCTCCACCGTCTCCATGATGAAGGGGGAGTTGTCTCCCTCGGGGCTGAGGGCTCATGCCGGTAGCTATGTGGTTTATCTCTCTCTCCCATGGTGTGATCTTTATGTGATCATGAGCTTTGTAATCTAGTTGAATCCATAAATGTTACTCTTCATCATCTTATGAATTATGCTACTCAAGTGGTTTTATTGATGTGATTTCCGGAGTCACCTTTTGTCCCTCTTAGAATAAAGATTACTTGAATACTTATCATGAGTTATTATTTGTGGTGGATGTCTCTATGAAATTGTGGTGTTTGTCTAGTACTATTTAGGGCACTCAAGTTGGAAGTGTGGGCTTCCCTAGATGTGGAATGCAACTTTAAGGTGTGCTTTTATAACCCTACACAGTGGATTGGTGTTCTTTATCCAACCAGAAATTAATTTAGAGTAGCATAATGAGGAGGAAATATTTATGTATTCAATTGTATTATTATTATTGAGAGTGTCCACTAGTGAAAGTATGATCCCTAGGCCTTATTTCCAAGCACCGTTTACACCTTTGTCTTGTCCTCTTGCATTGAAGAG
This sequence comes from Puccinellia tenuiflora, assembly GCA_012064385.1. Classification (NCBI taxonomy): domain Eukaryota; kingdom Viridiplantae; phylum Streptophyta; class Magnoliopsida; order Poales; family Poaceae; genus Puccinellia; species Puccinellia tenuiflora. Next base: position 143,079 of record QRDG01000770.1, on the reverse strand, counting down.
GATTGGGACACTTTTACATTCTTGTTTTGTTACATTAAACCTCCATCCATTAAGTCAACCATCTTGTTCTTTAAACTTGTTTAGTGCATAATCAACTAAAACTTGTGACACTTTAGTTGTAGGGAATAGATAACTTTTCCTTCTTACTCCTGCGGATCGATACCCTACTTCCACATTGAGAGGTGCTACAGTGATCCCCTGCTCTTGGGGGTTATCACTCATACGGTACTAATTAGTGAAGCTCAAGAGAGAGTGAGATACATATGCTACTGCCACAAACCCATAGTCCAGAGGTGGACTACTCCCTCTTCATCATGGAGACGGTGGAGATGTCGATGGAGAAGAAGGAGACCTCTCCGACAGCGCTCCGCTGGAGTTTTCCCCCTCCAATCTGCAGCCTCCTGGTCTCTGTTTCTTGTTTCTCTCGTGTGGCGGCCCTCCCTTCGAAGAACGTCGGGGGGCTCTTTATATAGGCATTTTTAGGTCATGAGGATGCTTCAGGACGAAGGATCGGCGCAAACGGGGCCACGAGGGCCAAAAGAGGTGGGCCCACGCGGCCCCTGTACCTAGCCATGTGGGGCACCCCCTTTTGCCCCTCCGGCCTCCGTTTGCTTGCTTCTTTCACTCCTAGGTCTTTCTCGTTCCAAAATAATGATCCCCATAAATTTATAGCTCATTATGACGTCGTTAAGGCCCTGAAACAAATAAGGAAAGAAATAGGGGTTTTCTGCCTGCGCAGAATTAATTTTCATAAAAAAGGGGAAATCATTATTAATTACAAAAAATCATTAAATAACAGTAATATACCCCTTATATGATGCAAATATGAATGAAAAACAAGTGTTATAGTGCAAAGTTCATGTATGCATTTTACATGCATCAGCTACCAGAGATGTGGGTTGACCATTGCCACTTCTCATGACTAGATCTAGCATGTTCTTATTTTCACTTCATGTCATAAAGATTAAAGCTATGCTTTGATTTATCTTAATACTAGGGTGTTATGATTTAGTTCGCATCTTAGTGGAGTATAAGAGAGATTAATAACCAAAAGATCTCTATGTTAGGACGTGATGCCCATATAATTAGTAACTTGTAATAAAACTTTGTGTTGCAATCTCATATGTCAATTCATATGTTCCACTGTCCACCACAACATTAAAGAGAGAGTGCATTTGTGAAACCATGAACCCCGGTCCATTTTTACTCATAAGAAACAACTTTCCAACCACTTTTAAGCATCATCTACATTCAGCCATTTTAAAATCAGAAAATAAAAAAACACTTTTATTCATTGCATACACATATAAAAACCCCAAAAATATCATCCATCATTGTTTCCACCATCCTTGCATATTTATTTACCACCATTGCATATTTATTTATTGTTTTGCATTTGTTTTATTTTATTATCATTCTCACACCTTGTGCTTGACAGTGACAACCACTTGGTGAGGTTGAGTGCACAAAACAATTTACTTTGTTGCAGGTTCTCAAGGGAAGGATAAGAAGATAAACCTTTCACTACTGATTCCCCGAGAGTTCGATATAAACCCTCGAGTCATCCCTTGTGGGGAAAACCGTCTTTCCTATACTATACACTCTGCACTTGGAGTCTCAACCTAACCATTGTTTTTTAACGCAGGTAACTTCACCATCAACAACGTTTTCTGGCGCCTTGCCATCAAGTGTTCTTTGGTGCTGTTGCTGAGTTAAAGGCCATCACCTATTAATTGCATTAGATCCCTACACCATCACCTGTTTCCCTACCTATGATGCATAGGTTTGATGTGTTGGCCTGAGTTAATTTATATCTACTGAATATATGCTTAGCAATGCTTAGCCATGCTTAGTCGAATGCTTAGTCGTCCAGTGATTATTTCCATGATTGTGAAGTTGATGGAATGTTCGGACAAGGTGGAAACTTGTGGTAATTAATAAAAATGCTTAAAGGCTTGGATGAGTTGCCATCGGGGTTGGTGGTGTTTTGTCTCATTCTTGCGCCTAGGTGCGAGTTCTTTACCTCTTGATCCAAGACGAGCGTGTTTCCATCAGTGTGGGTATGGGTCCCTTACTAACCGAATAAATTGTGCAGGCGTATCTAAGGGTCCTCTAGTTTGCGCTTTCCATTTGCGTGTGAGTTGCAGGTGGATGACGGCGCGATGAGGACGGTGGTGTTTAGGATGTGGCGATGGGGGCAGGGTGTTGAAATAGGCACTGAACTTGTCCTGTCGTCACGATGATCCTTGGATAGTCTCATGCAAGGTAAAGGTTTAACCGCGCCCACTCTGCCGGCTTTCCCCGGAAGAGAGCTAAATAGGCGAGCCGGACGGTACCGATGGCTAAAAACAGTACACCCCCGCAGGGTTTAATCTTTTCGAAAAGCCGTGTCCACGGTTATGGACGACTTGGGAATGGACGATAAGAGCATAGAAAACCCGAACTTATTTAAAATTTAGCAACATGCGTTAAAAGGTTCATTTCCTCGAGGGTGATTCGAGGGAGTGCCTTGGTGGAGATGAGTGGTGGATTCTAGATACTGTTGGTTCAAGGTGAACCGAAAAAAGAAAGTTTTACTATCTAATCTCCTTTCAGAAAACCTTCTGAGTAGTCGATAACATGAGTCATGTCTTTAAAAAAAAAAAAGGAAAACTAGCTTTATGCAAAACAACTATCTTACAGCTTTGAAGCCAATCATCATTGGGCCTATATCGCCCTAGTAACCTTGCGAGTACGTCGTACTCAGCCTTGCTTTATTGATTATTATTTGTTTCAGAGGAGGACGTCACCGAACAGGAAGGTGGGTTCTTTGTTGACATCGACGAGTAGTCTGGGCTTCCCAGGTGGCAGCTTGGGACGTCACGGAACAGGCTGGCTGGGTTATGTTATTGTAGGCCTCTTAGGCCATAATTTGGATCTTGTTGTTTAGACAACTAAATTTGCTTCCGCATGATGTAATGCTGGGTCTGTGACCGCTGATATGTAATTTGTTATCTTTCTCATTATAAGAGTTGAACTATGATCTCTTTGTGTCGTCGAGTCTGTGATGTGCCAGATGTTCCGCAGTCTTGATCTCTCTATTATGCATTGATAGCTATGCCAGTGTTTATGACATGATCGAGGTGTTGCGTTGCCGATGATCCATTCCGAGCACGCCTGCCAAAGGTTTTAGCCTGGGAGTGGTAACCCCAGTAACTTTCGATTGTGTAGCATATCCTGTGGGTTACATAGCATCTCTGTATAATTCCGGGGTCGAGGCGCTACAGAAACTAAGGCAGCACAGCGCTCGCATGGTTAATTATTTAGGCCAATCACCTTACGCCTTGGTCGCGGAGAAACTCCAACTATGCCTAATAAACCGAGATGGAGGAGGTACAATCAATGCACGGCTAAACTTGCTACCGTAACAAGGCTCTTGTTTAAATTGCAGTTATAGTAGTTAGTGAAACGATTGTCTCGGAACTACTGCCGGGTATGTCCCAAAAGGGTGTGCAAAATTTTACTCGAATTTAGAAGCATGTGCATGTTTACCGAGGATTGTTTTTCTTCATGGAGGAATAACAAGTGGAACGTAATTAAGAGGCCAAGCTTAATTACGCATGTCAACGAGTGATAAAAACAGGGAGTAAATAGGACCGAGAAATGTGTTTTCTTTCTTGAGGAACAAAGAGAGGAATGCAACTAAGCGTCTTTCTTGAGGACCAAAGAGAGGAATGCAATTAAGCGGCCAAGCAGAACATGTATGGATGCGCTTGTTGCAGAAACACACATGAACAAGCAATAATTAATAATGCAGGGCACATGATATCCACCTAATAAACCAGGAACAGCGATGATAGCCAAAAATAAAAAAAAGATGACCCAAACATCAGGTTCTGTTTCTTAAGGTGTTGCCTAAGTACTGTAATGGACGCGAGGATTCTCCGAAGCAGGATTACGAAGCTCCCCAATCATGCAAGGGGTGTACGGATAGGCTTCGTATATTCCATTTGTAGGTGCGTTCCAGTAATCCTTTGGACGCATGTTACCCAGATATTGAACTTTCGAGCTCTTCAAGTGATAAGCAACTCCTACCAATTCTGTTAATCTTAGGAAAACAACCTCTTTGTAGGGATGAAACCCAAGGAAGAAGAAATTGCTCCCAATATTTTTGTCATAACCATCTTCAATATTCAACACATTGTCATCGTCGGAGTTCCATTCCCTATCTTCTTCTTCTTCTTCTTCTTCTTCTTCTTCTTCTTCTTCTTCTTCTTCTTCTTCTTCTTCATCATAATCATAATTATAAGGTTGAACATCATCATAAGCTATGGTCCAAGTTTTTTGTAAAACTCGGAGATCCTCTAACCATACAGATGCCCATGGCTTAAGATCAATATGGTACTTCAACACCCAGTTCATCTGTCTGTTTGATTCGGTGAGGGTCCAAATCCGAAGCTGATTCTTACTGTGTACCGTTGCAAGGTACACTCCTTTTTCCGATTTCCCAAGAAATTGTTCATGTTTCGTTTTCTCGGTACACATTGGTGCTTTTATTACTTGGTATTTGCAATCTGACAAAGAAAACCTGCACAACGAAAATGTTAATTCACCCAACACAAAAATGTCATCAATGTTAATGCTATTGTGATGCAATGCTTGTAGAAACATTTACGTACAAAAGAAACACTACTAGTGCAAGAATTAAAAAATAAGGTGATTTTACAAAGATGACGTGATGTATACCTCACAACAAACGCACCACGACAATGCGCGTAGAGTGATCCTTGCCAATACACACTGTATCGCCTCATTGGCCCCGCATAAAATATAGATGTAGGCTTCAATGGATCTAGTAGTATGTTAGCTACTGTCCCTGCAGCCTCTCCTTCACGGACAAACGAGCTCATATGCCATACTGTCTTGTGCACGATGAGAATACCTGTAATGTCCATAAAGATGGCGGCCATTCCATCGAATCACGTGGGTCCTCTTGCTTATACATCCTATAGGTTTCAGGCACCCGTGGAATAAGGAACACCTTATAATGCGGAGAGGTAGCAGGGTCAAAAACAAGACGTGGGTCACCAGTGTGGTTCTCCCAAGAGACATCTTCCCACCGTCTCGTGGCAGGATTGACCACGAAGAGCCTCCTAAAGTCACAGGAGAGCAACAAGAGGCCGTTGCAGTGATCCTCGATGCTGCCACCCCACAGATTTTGTGGCAAGAAGCTTAGACTGCTGTTGATCGTGGGCCACGCCGAGGGGCGGGCAAACAGGTGCCGGCGGTCGTAGTCGACGTAGGTGAGGAAGAGACCGCGCACCGAGTGCGGGAGGACGTGCGGGAGCAGCAGCCGGCGGGCGTCGACGACGGCGAGCCACGCCTTGCGCACGCAGCGGGAGGCGGCGAGGTCGCGCGGCTTGAGCCGTTGGAGGATGCCGGCGAGGGCGTCGTCCGGCAAGGCTTCCGTGTGATCCATGGGTACCGGGGCCTTTTTGATTGGAGATAGATACTTGAGATTTAGAGGTGCGCTGCCTCGGCGCCGCTATTGTAGGCCAAAGTGGTAGCCGATGCGAACTCAATCTGGAGAAACGTTTTCGGCAGATGATGAGAGAAAACAAATAAAAAAAGAGGAAGAAAAACCGCGCGCAAGATGCAGCAACTTTGGCGCGAACGGACGCGCGTGGCGCCACGCCTGCCTGAGCCCACCACCACCACACCCTCCCTTGGCGCTGGACCTTGCGAAAGAAAATTCTCTTCTTTCCTTTTGCACCGCGCGTCCAGGCTCCAGCGTCAATTGCAGCTACGATGGAGCTCGCGGTGAGAGCGGCGGCGGCTTCCTGCTCCTCCTACCCCTCGCTCAAGCGTGCCCGCGTCCCCCGCCGCCTCCGCCGCAGCCTAGGCCTTCCGCGGCTGCCGGCTCGCCGGGTGGCCGTCGCCGCGGCCATCGCCGTCGACCCGGTACGTACCCCTCCATCAGTCGGTCTAGCTGCTTCCCTAGTCTGGAGAAAGGGAGAACGAGTTGCTGCACACCAAGTGTTTGTTATTATGCCGAGGTGGGAGAGACGGGTAGAAACTAGGATTGGTATGTTTTAGTAGAGTAATCAGTCGAAGTTTAGTAAGAGCTCTTCAGTTCTTGGGGAGGATGCGAGTCATGGTCTGCATTGCTGATCAATATATAGACGTGAGATGTAAAGATTGAACCTCGTATGGTAGGCTAGTGAAATGGTTACTTAGCTGCTGATGTCTGAGTTTCTGTTGCCTTAGATGTATAGGGTGCCTGAAAATCGAGAGCCAGCTTGTGCTAACACTCAACAGCTAAACTCTGTAACAAGGTGCTCATGGTTGCCTTCTGATGCCTGAATTTCTATTGCCTTACATGTATGGATGCCCGATCTCTGCAATCTAGCTTGTGCTCACACTCGAGAGCTAATCTCTATAATAAGTATGCTTCAGAAATGAAGCAGCTTGTTTACTGAAAGGGTTCCGTTAAGCGGAAAGGAATGTTTTGCGTACTAGCTGCTAAAACTGACGATAGTTCTGTAAAAAGTTTCAGGAAATCAAAACCGAGCAGAATGACGTTTCGAAAACTGAGGTGTTTGCATGCCCTGTTTGCTATGAACCACTGATAAGGAAAGGGCCGCCCGGCATGAACTTGTATGTCCAAGTCCATGACCTTCATGTCTCGTGCGTATGTTTTGGCTGAATTGTAACTTATGCTGCTTTTGATTTATGCATGCCCCAGGTCTGCAATTTATAGGTCTGGATTCAAGTGTTCGAAATGCAACAAATCATTCACCAGCAAAGATATCTTCTTGGATCTAACTGTCACGTCGGGGACAAAAGAATACAGCGAGTTGAAGCCTGCAAGAACTGAGCTGTTCAGGAGCCCGCTCGTATCGTTCCTTTATGAGAGGGGGTGGCGTCAAAACTTTAATCGGAGTGGCTTCCCTGGTCGTGATGAAGAGGTACATTTTTAGACCGCCTCATTCTTCTGTTCCATAGCCTTAAGCTGTTACTGCTCCCTGAGTTCTTACTTACCTGGCCTGTAAATTAACACATCTATCACAGGTAAGTATTTGGTGCTTCATGTTTTGGTGTTGCAACCAAAGATGATCACTATTCTTTCTTGCCGAAGAAATAATGAAATATTCATATTTTATTATATAGTTCTGATCTGCTATTGCCCTTATCAGTTCCAAATGGCTCAAGATTATTTCCAACCAGTTGCTGGTGGTGTACTCGTTGATGTCAGCTGTGGCAGTGGCTTGTTTTCAAGGAAGTTTGCAAACTCTGGGACATACTCAGCTGTGATTGCTTTGGACTTTTCTGAGAATATGCTTCGCCAATGCTATGAATACATCAAGGAAGACGATACCCCCCTTAAGACGTGAGCGTCCGTTCTTGTTTCTTCGGAGTTTTTTTTCCTGAAAGAACTGAAAAATGTCTTGCAACATCCAACTCTAACACACTGTCAGTTAGACAACTTGGGCCATCACTAAGTTGTGTGTCGAAGCTAGTGGTTTGTTTTAGTCCAATACCACAAAAGACTGATCTATGTGTCTTAACATCTAATTGAACTACATTTCATAATCTAATCTATTATTTCCATCTGGTATACAACTTCAAACGTTCTGTTTTGTTCCAAGTGCAGTAAAGTAATCATGAACATTGAACAGCAGCATGCCCTGATGCTTCTAGCAAATACTTACTGTTTTCTTCTTTGGTGCTGCAGGAACCTCGCACTTGTAAGGGCTGATATTTCGAGGCTCCCTTTTGCTTCATGTTCAGTTGATGCCATTCACGCTGGAGCTGCTATCCACTGTTGGCCATCCCCTTCAAATGCGGTATACTACTTGTTTCCTTTCCACTTTTTATTCAAGTGACTGGTACAGTAACATGGTCCATAGCGAAACTGATGTATCCGGGATAATGACTTTATTCCTGAAGTCCACTAAACAATAAGCCAATCCATAAAGTTTAAACCACTTTCGGGATTACATGAAAACATTTTCCTGTAATTTTGTGAATACTTGACCGTTTAATCTGTTTTGTAAAGTCAACCACGATTGTTTAGTGCTTAGTTGGTATGCTTTGGACAGCTTTTGGGCAGATTGTGCATCACGTGATGACCTGCTCATCTGCGAACTAATTTCTCCATTAAGATTCTTTGATTATGTTTGTTAAATATTGAATAGTGATAATATAGTTTTCTGCACTTGTCATTCTGGTTATTTTCTATAGCTTATATTCTTCTTTCACCAGATATGTCATTTCTATTAGCAATGGCACTTTGATTACCAATATCAAATTACTATGCTTTGGCTAACTCGACAAACCAATCCTTTACATAACAGCCTGCTAATCAGCGCTGACCATTATTCGTTTTGGCATATGAGTTCATTCATCATCATGCATGACATCTCATGCTGCTGTTTAAACAATCAGATAGCCGAAATCAGCCGAGTGCTGAGGCCCGGCGGCGTCTTCGTTGGGACAACCTTCTTATCCTCCCCCACGAATAGTGGCCCGTTCTCTGCTGGCGCGTTGCGGCCACTAAGACAGGTAAAAGAAAGAAGTCAATCGTCTAGTGCTAGTCGATTTATTTTCTGCCTAGCTAAGGTCACCTAGGCAGATGTACCATTTCAGCTTTATGCTACGGCTAGCTTGATATAACTTTTCTGCTTAGCTAAGGTTACCACCTAGCCTCATGCGCCTTCTCTGCTTTGTGCTGCAGATTGTTGGACCGGTGAACAGCAGCTACAATTTCTTCACGGAAGGCGAGCTGGAAGACCTGTGCAGGTCCTGCGGCCTTGTCAACTACAGCAGCAAGGTGCAGAAGTCGTTCATCATGTTCTCCGGGCAGAAGCCGTAGACCAAGAATCACATATTCACATTCAAACTTACACAATATAGCCACGGTGTATATAAATAGATTTTTTCACAGGGGTATGTATGTATGTAGCTGCTACTGTTAGTAAGTCAGGCGGTGAAAATGTTGAACATACATTATAAACTGAACCATGATGTACGGTCTCTGAATAGAGAACTACCAAGCTCTCTGTCTCTACATTCAGATCTGGGCCGGGGATTCCTGCCTCGGCGTCAAACTGGAGAAACCAAATCTTTTACTCCCTCTAGTCTGAAAATTATCGTGGATTATACTGCAGCCATTCACAGCTGCGACAGTTAATTTGGATCAGAGAGAGTATGTTAATGGCCTGCAAATTAATTCGGATCAGAAAGAGTACGTTAATGGCCTGCAAATCAGCACTCGGTCCATCGTCCTTTATTTTTTGCATATGCACTTTATTCATCATCAAGCATGACATCTCATGTTGCCGTTTAAAAATCTGGCGAAGGTTAAAAAACGAGAGGGAACTCAGTTTTGCTAAATATCAACCGTGGATTTTTTTTCTTAAGTCTCGGTCGATTGTGTTGGCCGTCCAATACGTCTCGCGATTCATGCACTCACTATGTGCTTTCTCATGGCAAACAATGGGCTAGCTTTGCCGCAAACAACGCATTAATGGGCATTCTTTTGGGCTCTTTTATTTTCTGCCTTGTGTCATTATGTGGCCGGACTTATTTGTTTTCCTTTTCTCTATTCTTGTGGTTTTTGTGTGGGATTATCTTTCTGTTTTTTCTTCAACTATTTTTTCTTTTTTCTTGTGTGTTTTCCGGGTAGAATGTGTCGTCTGGAGAGAAGGTATTTCATGAAAGATAGAAAGAGAGGATGTGAGGGAGAGAAACTCTTGTATGTCTTGATGATGTAGACATTTTTTGTTGATTGTGAGCGTTCACTTAACCGAATTGCAATTGTTTTTAGAAATATGATATTGTCCACTCCCAATAAGCTCAATTTGTGTGTTAACTCCCTAATTCCATTTTTTTAATAAAAATGTGCAAATACCCACATGTGAAAAGTGCAACCGGTTCATGTTATATTAATGTTTCTCTTTAATTATGTATAAGCTGCACTTTTCATCAAACAGAAATTGCACTTTTTCAAAAAGGTGCGACTAGTTATTACTCCCTCCGTTCCACAATATAAGATGTTTTAGCATTTCTCTTTCCATCCGTATCTAGACATATTTTATTACAAGATTCATTTGAAACTTACACTAAAACATGTATAGATACGGATGGAAAAAGAAATGCTAAAACGTCTTATATTTAAGAACGGTGGGAGTACTTTACTAATTAGAAAACTTTCTAAATTGCATGAGCAAACTCAACCGACAACTTCCTCCCCGCAGAGAAAAAAAAAAAAAAAAAACTCAGCCGCCTTCGTCGTGTCGGTCCGCGGAAGGCCCAAAACGAAACCGGATCGGTACCGGAACCGCCAGGCCGTATAGCATATCATCTCTCTGCACTGCAGGCCCGTCTCTCTCGTGTCCGTCCTCTTTTCCCCATCCAGAAGCTTCTCGCCGCCGCCTTACGGCCGATCCATCCATGGAGCCGCCGCCGCGAGGCACCAAGCGCACCGCCGGAGACGTGGACATCGTCAGGGTCTCCGAAGCAGCACGCTACGACTACGGCGCCGCCTTCGATTTCGCGGACTACGACGAAGAGGACGGCGGCGGCGATCTGGCCTTCCTCGACGAGAGCTGCGGCGGCTTCGTGGAGGAGCGCGCGGCGCGGGGCGGAACGAAGGAGGAGGCCTGGCTGGGCACCGACGACGCCGATACCGCCGCTGGTAAGGTCACGAAGCGCGCCAGGAAGGCTCTGCGGAAGCAGGAGGATGACGAGCGGCTCCTCGACGACCTCGTCTCCTCCCGCGCCGTCTTCGAGATTCAGAAAAAGGTCATCGGGCTCCTCTGGCCCGGCGAGACGGTGCCGCGCGCCCTGCGGCGGCTCAAGGGCGACGGCGGCGTGCCCCCCGGAACCGGTACTACGCGCGGGAGCGGTAGCAGCAGGATGGACGAGGCGACGCAGCGCGCGTTCGACGAGCTGACGGACGCGGCGGCGGAGCTGCTGGAGCGCGGCGACGTCGACGCCTACTCCCACGACCGCGAGGCGTTCCAGCGCGCGGCCTCGGCCTACGAGGACCGGCGCCGCTGCCGCCGTGCCGCCGCTGCGTCCGCCGCCCTGAAGGCCGAAGAAGAGCGCGAGGCCGACCGTACCGCTAGTACCGTCTTCGAGATCCAGAAGAGGGTCGTCGGGCTCCTCTGGCCCGGCGAGACGGTGCCGCGCGCCCTGCGGCGGCTCAAGGGCGTTGACCGCGACCGCTTGCCCGCCGGAATCCGAACCGGTACGAGCGCGGTCCAGGGCAGCAGGATGGACGAGGCGACGCGGCGCGCGTTCGACGAGCTGACGGGCGCGGCGGCGGAGCTGCTGGAGCACGGCGACCTCGACGCCTACCTCCACGACCGCGAGGCGTTCGAGCGCGCGGCCTGGGTCTACGAGTACGGCCGCCGTCGCCGTGCCGCCGCTGCTTCCGCTGGGCAGGAGGTCGAGGAAGAGTACCAAGCCGACGCCACCACCTCTCGTAACTACGTCGACATGTTTGGAGACGATGTCGTCGCCGGAGGGAAAGCAGACACAGGCGTCGACGGCACCAGTGGACAGACAGTCGTTCCCGATCAGCCGGCGGCACCGGGTGACGCATCGGTTGGGGCGGAGGAGGAGGCTGGTGAGGGGACCGGCGCCGGGAGCTGGGACTACGTGTACGATCCGGCGTCGGGCTACTACTACAGCAGCAGCACGGGGTGTTACTACGATGCCGCGTCTGGGTGCTACTGCTATGCTTCCACGGATACATGGTTCTCCTACAACCACGACGAGGGGCAGTGCTCCGGCACGGGCAAAGAGATGTAGCGTAAGTGCTGGAAATATTTTTACTTTGGCTGATCGTGTATGTATTTCACCATTTTGGTATGCAGAGAGATTAAGAAGCTGTAGCCGTATTTGAGCCGTAGAAAAGCCGTAATATCAAGTTCCTCGAGTTTTTGCTTTGTAGTTATTGTTCTTGAAGCTTTCTTCTCAATGCAAATGATACACACTTGAGTGTACGTTCTAGAAGAAAATACACTGTTCTTGCAAATTTACCTGACAAGAGCTCTAGAAATACACAAGAATCTAAGGAATTAATGAATTTCAGTATATTCTGCTGAAAATGTTTGTCTAGCTGAATTGAATTAGTGTTAGCACTCTGAGCTTAAGAAGAATAAGTGGAAGAAAATGAGTAGGAAATATTATAAAAAAAACAAAGAAGTCGTAGCACTGAGGCTACTTTTCAGGCATTGTGCATTGACCCGGGAGTGGAGTCGGGGTGCATCAAATTCCTCGTTTAGGTTAGATATTCGTACCAACCAAATATCCCAAAAGTTCGATTGATATGGAATGACCAACACCTCCCCTCACGCCCAACGTGGGCGTGGATAAATGATGAGGGGAAATCTGGGGACTGAGACTTGAATCCAAGACCTCACCTCTATTAACATGTTAGATAGTCCTACCAACCTATCCTAAAAGTAATAGGAAGTGGATATAGTATACTTAACAGTTTCTACCAGAAAAGTACACCAATGCTCTGGCAAGGATGTTGGGTATTGCATCTCATCGGTCACTTGAAGATATGAGACTCAATCTGCATAGACCGCCCAGTTGTTGTCTGCCGGCGCCAGGGCCAGTGCATTCCATGCATAAATCTTGTTCAGGGCACTATGCACTTTATTCAGGTGGTGGCATGTGGCAACAAGAATTGAAAGCCAGAGTTCTTCCGGATGAGAGGGGGTGGTTCAATATAAGAAATGTCAATCTGCTCCATTGATTTGGACATGTCGTCAACGGAGAACGGTATGCTGCATTTCAAAGTGCGCATGGTTAACTAGGAAGCACTTGAGACTATTTCTAAAGAGTACATGCGATTGATAGGAGAATAGGGATAGCTACCTTGCGTCATCATCCAGCAGAAATGAACTGCTTGTCGTATTGTAGGCGTCTTCTGTCATTAATACTCTCATGTTTGATATGACCTAATTTCAGAAATCATATGTGATAACTTCTTATCAGGTTAAATGAAACGGAAGTATGTGATACTGTGTGAAACGTACCTCCGAGGACACGGTGTGTGTTCCATACTTGTCATCCCAGTACATAGTACTGATCCTGTATAGCTGTTGTATGCTAAGTATCTGAAAAGGATGTTTTCAAATTGTTATAAAGTTCCAAGGGACATAATGGAAGACTTTATCTCTCTCCACTTACTGGACAGAGGTCGTGTGTTATTTCTTTCAACGTTTTGTTTGGCTTTTCATGAATCACCTGGAAAAAATAATATATGTGAGAGACATGTGAATATAATTTTTCTTTTCTAGTAAACAAAAATATGTGCCAAGTCATTCCTAACAGTAAATGAAGAAAATAATACCAGGAAAACAACAGCTTGTCTAATATGCTTAAGCTCATCCCAGGCTGAACCTGCATACTGCAAGTACAAAACACTAGATGACAAATCAATATCTGATGCTTACAACCATACATAAAGGTTTCTTACAACAATAAGCAATTTGGAAACTGCTTGGGTAATGACCATGACAAAAACAAATGTTATATCGGAAATTCACTTTGGCACCCGGGTGCACCTGCACCCGTTATGCCTTTTCAATTTAAAAAATATGAAAATGCTTCGAAAAATTCTGAAAAAAAAATTAGACATAAACATACGCAAGTAACGAACACTCGTGAAAAATTTCGACAGAAAATAACAATTTTTCTGCTCTGTACAAAAAAGACAAATTTCTGAGGGTCGTTGTGCATTTTCATCTTGCGAGAGTGCGGGAGGGTGTGTCGTTGTGTACAAACATACTCAAGTCTGGCCGCCATCTTTATGGACATTAAGTGTGTTTTCATCTTGCACAAGACAATGGAACACGAGGTCGTTTGTCCGTGAAGGTGAGGCTGCGGGAACAATAGCTAATGTACGGTTAGATCCATTGGAGCCTACATGTACAGGGTGGGTGCAGGGCCGTCTCCAGAAATTGGGGGGCCCGGTGCGAAACCCAAAATGGGGCCTTGGAATTTGAAATTTTAAATGACATAGTAACTAAAATATTTTCACTTTATTACATAACTTCAATATGTGTTATTTTTAACAATATATAGAAACATATCAAATCTTAATTCTACTAAAAGTACCACTAAAACAACAAACTGACCTCATGTTCCACTAAAAAGTATCATCCATCTGGTATTTCTCTTTTCCTCTTCTTTTCCGCACTAGATTGACACTTTGTTTTTCTGAGATTATTCATGACCTGTCCCGTTTCATATTAACAAATTAATAAAAAATTGAAACAGTATAACACGACTAGACCAGGTTGGAACGATCGCTGCAATCCTACCTTCACGCTGTGTTTGCTGATCCGTGAATTCAGAGACGCCGGCTCGACGGGCGAACGGGCGAACGTCAGGCGATCTGGATTTTTTCAGCCGTGCGTGCGGCGGTCGCTCTCGCGGCTCGACGGGCGAACGTCTGGATGTGACGACGATTGGCGTCCGACTCGACTTCGACGGGAGAATGTCTAGCGATCCAGGGCTGTGGCGATCTGGCTCAAGGTCGCGGACGGCGGAACGCAAACTCGTCGATTGGTTTTCAGGTTTGGCGCCAGTTACCGATTGGGATTCAGACTGCTACATCGATCGTGGCCTTTTTTTGTTTTGTTGAGTGGATCAATCGTGCCTGTTAGCTCTCCCATGTGCTAGACTGTGGGCCGTAAAAAGCAAAGGAAACGTTAAATGGGCTGCTGTGTGGCTGCCTGCTGAAACTGGGCCACGATCATATACCAAAATGGTTGAAAATTTGATATGTACATAAGTAGGAAGCAGTAATTCGGGGGCCCCTGTAATTTGGGGGCCCTGTTCGATCGATCACTTCGAACATGGCCATCGACGGGACTGGGTGGGTGGGACCGAGACAGCGATACAGTGTGTATTGGCAAGGATCACTCTTCGCTCATTGTCGTGGTGCGTTTGTTGTGAGGTATACACTATGGCACATCTTTGCAAAATCATTAATAGTGTTTCTACTCCTTGAGTATTTTTCTACAATCACTGCAATCACTTACTGGATAGTACATTTGTGCAGGTTGTCTTTATCAGATTGCAAATACCAAGTAATAAAAGCGCCTATGGATACTGAGCAACCGGAACATGAGCAGTTTCTTGGGAAATCAGAAAAAGGAGTGTACCTTGCAACGGTACACGATAGGTATCAGCTTCGGGTTTGGAACCTCACTCAATCAAATGGACGGATAAATTGGGTGTTGAAGCACCATGTTGATCTTGAGCCATGGACGCTGGTATGGTTAGAGAAATTGCGGGTGTTCGAAAAAACTTGGACCATAGCTGATGATGATGTTCACCATTATAATTACGATGATGATAAATATGACAAGGAGGAGGAGGGAGAAGAAGAAGAAGAAGAAGAAGAAGAAGAAGAAATTTGGAATGGAATTCCGACGATGACAATGTGTTGAATATTGAAAATGGTTATGAAGAAGTCTGGGGCAGCGTCTCCTTCCTTGGGTTTCACCCCTACAAAGAGGTTGTTTTCCTAAGATTAACTAAATTGGTAGGCGTTGCTTATCACTTGAAAAGCTCGAAAGTTCAGTATCTGGGTGACATGCGTCCAAATGATTACTACAACTCACCTACAAATGGCATATACGAGCATTTCCGTACACCCATTGCATGATTGGGGTGCTTCTAAATTCTGCTTCATAGGATCCTCGCAGACATTAAAGTATTTTGTCATCAGCTTGAGAAATGACACCCACTTGTTTGGGTCCTCGTTTTGTATTTTTGCCTATCTGTCTTTTTGTTACTGCTCCTAGTTTATTATGTGCCCTGAACTATTGATTGTTTCTGGTTCTTGTGAGTTTTACATAAGTGGCAACTACTGCATCCATACATGTTAGTTTGTCCACTTTAATTACATTGCTCTTGTTATTTCTCAATAAAGGTTAAAGATTCCTTAATTTTATTTATTCACTATATCTATCACTCGTTGACATGCGTAAAAAAGCACGCGCTTCTGAATTTGGGTCAAAATTTGCACACGGTTATAGCACTTGAAGACATGCTCGGCACACTTGTTTTTGTACTTATGAGATATAATCGTTTCATTAACTACTATGTAATCTATAATATCTAAATAGGAGCAACCACTAAGTTCTTTATCTCAACATGCAAACATGCCAGATTAGCACTCCCCATTCCCTTATATTTTTACGTTTATTTTTTTTGCTCGATTCAAGTGACCCGAAGACACAACCGTGCAGCCCATTCTTCAACCTACATCTAGGGACGTAGACATAGCCGCCGTTTGAACGGAACCCATTCTTTCAGCCCATTCCAGTGAAGGGGCATCGACGCTGATGGGAATAAAGGTCCTTCAACCCGCCCTTAATCGATGTTTGATGTTCTTCCCTGGAAGAGCGTCGAAGGGCTGGAGTTTGGAGTCGATTGTCGGACATTAGGTCTGGTGTGATAAGCATCTGTCTACGGCGGCAACGTTCTATGGAGAGGATGACATCGCAGCTTGTTGGTGTACTCAAGTTCTGCCTCCGCCTGATGAAGCTCAGCTAGGTACGGCTTCATCGCGGAACTTGTTAGTTTTGTGTTGCCCCACTCTATCTGGCTGCAACTGGGATTATTTACCGGCCCTCAATGGTAGTAGCTTCTTCAGGACAATGGTCTCTCGAGATCATAGTTTCCGGTATCTTTTGGCGGCCGCTGCTTATACAAGTGCATGTGTTTTTTCTAGTTTTCTCCGACACGAGCTTTGCCACGCCGGAGGCCTAGAGGCAGCATCGAGCTTTGCTCACGACGCTCCGTCGAGGGATGCAGAAGGAAGATGGTGCTGAACTTTGTAAGGACGTGTATGCTATTTATTTTTCTTGTGAGAACGTTCTTGCAAGGGCTGGTTCCCGATACTATATGGCCTTTGGCCTTATTTGTAAAACAAATCTAGAATACTTTTTTTTACATGCAAAAATCTCAAGTACTAAATGCTCAAAAAAAAAAAAAAGTGGAGACGTGTTGAAGAGTAGAAATTGGCCCAATGGACGGCCTGTCCGTTCCACATTCTTTGCGACCAAGCCCATTTTGGCAGCAAAATGGAAAAGCACTCGATTCGCTCACTCTCCAACTCCACCGGCACGCACCCGCACTGCCGCACACAGCTGACGGTTTTGCTAGGGTTCCCGCGGCCGCCTCTTCTGCCGACCGGCCGGGAAATGACCACGCCGCTGACGGCGATCCCCGACCACCTCCTGGCGGAGATCCTCATCCGGCTTCCCGACCCGGACGACCTCGCCCGCGCCTCCGCCGCCTGCGTCTCCTTCCGCCGTCTTGTCACCGACGGCTCATTCCTCGGCCGATTTCGCCGCCTCCACGCACCACCACTCCTCGGCTTCTTCGACCACAACGCCTTCTACCCCGCCCTCCCGCCCCACCCCTCCGCGCGTTCGCCCTCTCCGCCGACTTCTCCTTCTCCTTCCTCCCCTCCCGCTGCCGCTGGACCGTCCAGGACACGCGCGACGGCCGCGTCCTCCTCAATGGCACCCCCGAGGGTCAGGAGATACCAGTCTTCACGGAGCTCGTGGTCTGCGACCCCTTGCACCGCCGGTACATCCTGCTCCCCCCAGTACCTGACGACCTAACCGCTTTGCTAGAGAACCTGCTCCCCATGATGCGCAAGTATCGGTGCAAGCCTTTCCTCGTTCCCCTCGACAAGGAGGGGACTGTGGCGTCGTCGGAAGATACATCATTCAGAGTGATCTGGATGGCACATTACAAAACTAAGTTGTCCGCCTTCGTCTTCTCTTCCAGCTCCGGACAATGGCGTGCCCGCAACATCCAAAGCCTGGAGCGATTTGGTCCCTGGAAGCGGCGAGTCGGACATGATGTCACAAAAGGTTGCTCGTGCTTGACACCAGGAGGATGGAGTTTTACATGGCTGGCCTCCCACCTGGAGATTGGAGTACACGAGGTTTAGCCATTGTTGAGGCTGGGGAGGGCATGCTTGGGATGTTTGGTTTCCGTGGTGATACTTCAACTGGTTTGAGCTATATCATTGCGAGAAACAAAGGTGAGAGTCCGAGCCAGTGGCAGATGGAGAAGACAATCTCACTAGAGTCTGGGTACAAGTATTTTATCAGAGAAGCAACAGATAGGCACTTGCTCTTGTTAAGGGTGGAATCCTCATCTCTAGAGAAGTCACTCTTTGAATATATCTCAATGGACACCAAGACGATGCAGCTTCAGAGGGTTTGTGCGAAACAACACATGCCTGAGTTGTCTGGGACACGCATATATACCAACTTCCTACCATCGTTGTTGTCGTCAAGGGCAATATGATGTGGTAAACTATCAAATGCATCCTAATTATCTCATTCTCTCCATAATTATCGCATGGCTTGTCTAATGCTTGATTGTTCAATATTGCAACTGTAATTCTTACATGACTTAGTAATATGTATTTTCTTGTCCTTGTGGGAAAGCTAAGTAAGCTCGGGAACATAATTGTGTTACATTTTCTTGTTTCTCTTACTGTGTTAACATAATGAGGTTAGTAAGAGAAATTATCTTGCACACGAGTAGCTTATGCATGAGTGCAGATGGAATCACGAAAAACACTAGATCACAACAATTATTTTCGAGGAGTAGTTTTGATGCTCAAGGTAAAGTAGAAGGACTACAAGTGTAGATGATCCAGCTCACCTCAAGTCAAGGACAACTCATATTCTAAGCTTTTCTTGTGGTAGATAAGGACACAGAAAAGTTTTTTTTTACCCATCTTCACATGCAAGGTTCTATTAAGCGCTAAGCGCTGAGCGAGTGTTTTGCCTCCGCTTTTCCCTTTTCTGAAGGATTAAAGCGCTAGGCGCAATTAAGCACACACTTAAGCGCAATTAAGCGCTAGGCGTTTGGCCTCAGCTCAGCGCTTAGGCGTGCGCTCAGGACCGCTTAATTTAACACTGTTCACATGTATAATTCCTCTTCCTGTGATACCACCTTAGTACCTATAATTTGTTTTTTTTTAGCTCGTAAATTCTTGAATATATGCACAAATTGGACCGAAGATCTTCTTTCTTTTCTGAACTTTCTGTTTTTTCTTCAGATTCCATGGAGTAGTAATCAGATCAGCATTCTGAGTTCAATGTGATTGGAATTTAAATAGTATGGAGTTCTCTCACCTGTGACCGCGTTTCTAACGAGATGACACATAAACAGTCCATGGAGCTTCACTTTGCAGTGGTCATGTCTATGTTATTGTTGGTTTCATGCTGCGCCTAGCTTCGGTTTAGTGTAAGCAGCTATGCGGCTGTTCCCTGGCAAAAAATTTGACATTGAAATTAATAGCTCCTATCCATCGAGAACTTTAGTAATAGGTGGCCCATTTATATTTCTAAGTGACATCTTATCTTAATTTTAGAGTTGTTATTGCAAGAGACAAAATGGTCGTGACTGCAACTGATAACCAATCCAAGACAACACTACTGTAAGTAGCATGCAGTAGAGAGGGTTCAGTTACCTGTCATGGCCGACAATGATTTGTTACTTCAGAGATGGAGAAAGCTAGGTTTTTCTTTTTGTCTTCACAAGTGCTG
Source organism: Puccinellia tenuiflora (assembly GCA_012064385.1). Classification (NCBI taxonomy): domain Eukaryota; kingdom Viridiplantae; phylum Streptophyta; class Magnoliopsida; order Poales; family Poaceae; genus Puccinellia; species Puccinellia tenuiflora. Next base: position 123,481 of record QRDG01000770.1, on the reverse strand, counting down.
AAGCAATTAGCAGAATGCAAGCTCATTGTTTATGTGAGCTTAGGTTAAATTTCGAGTTTTTCCCAGTTAGTTTTGCTCGGCTCCCGGCCAATAAAGCGGCACACACCTGCGCGCGTCATGCTTGGGTTTGGCTGGCTGATGCTCCTCTGTTTTATCTTAGAAATGATGCTTGTAACCATGATGATATACTCCCTCCGTTTCACAATATAAGATGTTTTAGATGTTTCACATGTTGTCTAGATTCGAACTAAAAGAATGAAAAGTGGGTGAACATATACACTAAAACATGTCTAGATACATGTGGTACAAATGTGAATGTGAAAAAGGCCTAAAACATCTTGTATTATGGAACGTAGGGAGTACAAATAAAAAAGGCTCATTTTTTTGAGAGAAAAAAGGCTCCCCAGCATTATTATTTTTTATTAATTTAAAGCTGGGCGTAATACCTTCCGTTTAAAAAAATCACTAATCAATATTACAATGTTTTTTTAGAACCATCAATATTACAATGTGAGCGAGGGACGTGTTGAAGAGTAGAAATTGGCCCAATGGACGGCCTGTCCGTTCCACATCCAGACATCCTTGCCTACCAAGCCCATTTCGGCAGCAAAATCGAAAATCACTCGACTCGCTCACTCTGCAACTCCAGCGGCACGCACACAGCCGACGGTTTAGCTAGGGTTCCCGGCGGCCGCCTCTTCTGCCGACCGGCCGGGAAATGACCACGCCGCTGACGGCGATCCCCGACCACCTCCTGGCGGAGATCCTCATCCGGCTTCCCGACCCGGACGACCTCGCCCGCGCCTCCGCCGCATGCGTCTCCTTCCGCCGTCTTGTCACCGACGGCTCATTCCTCGACCGATTTCGCCGCCTCCACGCACCACCACTCCTCGGCTTCTTCGACCACAACGCCTTCTACCCCGCCCTCCCGCCCCACCCCTCCGCGCCCGCCGCCCGCGCGCTCGCCCTCGCCGCCGACTTCTCCTTCTCCTTCCTCCCCTCCCGCTGCCGCTGGACCGTCCAGGACACGCGCGACGGACGCGTCCTCCTCGATGGCACCCCTGAGGGTCAGGAGAGATCGGTCTTCACGGAGCTCGTGGTCTGCGACCCCTTGCACCGGCGGTACATCCTGCTCCCGCAAGTACCCGACGACCTAACCGATTTGCTGGATAACCTGCTCCCCATGGTACGCAAGCCTTTCCTGTTTCCCCTCGACAAGGAGGAGACGGCAGCGGCAGAAGATACAGCATTCAGAGTGATCTGGATGACACATTGCAAAACTAAGCTGTCCACCTTCGTCTTCTCTTCGAGCACTGGACAATGGCAAGCTGCCGCATCCAAGACCTGGACTGATTTAGTGATTGGCAAGGGCGAGGCGGACGACATGTCACGTGTCCCCCCTTTTCTTCTCAGTCGCCATTATGCTTATGGCTGCTTCTACTGGGACTGGTTACTTATCAGTAGCAAAAAGTTGCTCGTGCTTGACACCAGGAGGATGGAGTTCTCCATGGCTGACCTCCCACCCGGAAATTGGCATGCGCGATGTTTAGCCATCGTTGAGGCTGGGGAGGGCAGGCTTGGGGTGTTTGGTTTCCATGCTGGAACTGCATCTGATCTCATCCATACCATTGCACGAAACAAAGGTGAGAGTCCCAACCGGTGTCAGATGGAGACGACAATCTCGCTAGATTATGGGTACAGATATTATATCACAGACGCAACAGAGAGGTATTTGCTCTTGAGAAGGACAAAAGCCTCATATCTAGAGAATCCACTCACTGAATATTTCTCAATAGACATCAAGACGTTGAAGCGTCAGAGGGTTTGTGCCATACAAGGCATGCGAAATTTGTTTTGGACACACATATATACCAACTTCCCACCATCGTTGTTGTCTTCGCCGACAATATGAAGTGGTAAAATTTCTATCACACAGCTTGTCTAATGCATGACTGTTTATTATTGCAACTGATTTTTTTTTATTTGCATGGTTTATTTTCTTGTGCTTGTGGGAACCTAAATGTCTGCAGACATTTAATCCTGATCTATTGTCCTGTTTGTTCAAAGTGCAATTTTAAGGGAATGATATCCGTAAGAGAAAAAATCTTGCACACTATGCGTAGTTATGCATCAGTCCTCATGGAACCAAGAAAAACACTAGGTCAAGACAATTTTTTCTGAGGAGTGGTTTTGATGCGAGGATCCTCGTGGAATTGAGAAAAAGACTAGGTTAACGTAGAAGGAATGCAAGTGTAGATCCTGTTTTCCTTTGATAAAATTTTCTTTTCATAGATATAAGGAGGCAGTAATTTTTTCTTTTAATCATCTTGACATGTGTAATTTTATCTCGTGATGTTGTGTTGAAATAAACCGCATAACTGGTAGAGTCACAAATAAGATCCTGAGCCACCGCTCTAAACAAGTACAGCTTGTGCTCACGGGCAACCCAAATTTTATCTCGCTATGTTGTTTTATCCGAAATCAAGTTCATAAAATTTGTTGGTCTCCTAATCTCAAAGAAAATCATATTGGTTGAGATGATTGACTGAAATCTATCGTGCATTACCTATTCTGTAAGATTGAAATAGAGGGGACAGGGACACCAAGATTTGTATGCCTTGCCTTTTTGTGGCTCGTTTTTGTACTGAGATGGCAGACGGCACCCACTTACTGTGTTGGTTCTCGCTAGAAATATCTTCCAGTTTTATTCATTTTTTAGTTAGAAGTTTGTTCTTCTGCAACACAAAGGTACTAATCCTGTATGACTAATGTTTTTCAAGACTGATTCCTTTGAGTTCAGGTTCCTTGTCCGGCTATGTATTCCAACTTGTATTGCAAATTACAATGCTACGCACACTAATGCAAGTTGCAGTCACATGTTTTAAATTTAGTTGAGATCAATATTAGCATTTTGAAAATGTTATTCTGCCACTACGTGTGATACTACCTGACTACCTTCTCAGGTGATTGCTTATTACCATTTCTATAAGATGAATTAGAGGGGGCACCCAGTTTTGTACGTCTTTCCTTTCTGTGACCCATTTTTGTACTGGGATGGTAAGACGGCACGTGGTGTGTTGGTTCTCGCTACCAATGCCCTCAGTTTCTTCTTTTTTGTTAGAAGTTTTTTATATTGCTAGATGCCTCGGTAGTATATGAAGTCCTGCAACTGAATTCGAACCTGTGTTGCAGATTACAGTGATAAACACACTAAATCAATTATTTGCAGTCACATGTTCAAATTCAGTTGTGATCAATATTAGGAATTTGGCAATGCTGTCGTGCCTCTTCCCTGTGATACTACCTGACTACCTAAGCACTTGCAAAATTTTGGTGGAAAATCTTCTTTGTTCTGAACTCTTGTCTGGTTTGTTCAGGTTCGATGGAGTCTCTAATCAGATCAGCATTGTGAGTTAAAAGTGGTTGCTATTTCAATGGCTTGGAGTTCTCGCACCTGTGATCGACTTATCGACAAGATGACATGATGGCAATCTACATTCTACAGGGCTTCACTAGGCGGTGATCGCTTCTGTGTTGTTCTTCCTTTCATGCCACTTCGGGTTACTTTAAAAGCTGTATGACTGCTCCTTGTCTAAGAATGTGACATTGAAATTGAGAGTTGGTATCCATCAGAAACTGTGGGTAAAGCTAGCTGATGCTTATTTTCTAAGTCACTTTTTTCCATAATTATAGATGTACTACAGCGAGCTAAATGTGACGACCAAGAAAAAAATGATACTGCAGCATGTAGCTGGAAATGTGTAATGCGCTATTGTCTTTTCAGAACTTTTTGAAACTTAGAAATATGAGTTTTGAATTTTTCAAAATAAAGGGCATGTAACCCTGACATTCCATTCCACCTCCAACCAAACATCTTGATAAAAGCATTCCATTCCCACCTCGTTACCTCTAACCAAACACATACAGTAACAGAATGTAACCATGACATTCTATTCTAGTCATAAATCTCTATTAAAAAACTATACCTCGTTCTATACAAAACCGAATATACGTATATCTTTAGGCCTGCTTTGGTACACCGTACACATAAATGTTTCCTACATGCAATTCCCCTGTTCCAGACATGCATGCCACTGTCCTCTACGTCATCATGTGTCCGCCGACGCCGCTCTCGGCTCTCCTATACGGCCGCCGCGGGCTCTTGAGCAGCGACTTCTCGTCGATGGGCAGCCTGTACGGCGACACCCGGAACCTCACGGCCTCGCGCCGCCGCCGCCTCTCCCCTGGAGTGCACCAGCCACGCCACCGCGGCCGCCATCACGCCCACCGCCACGGCGAGCAGCGCCTGGTACACCCTGCCGCTGTACCGCCTCAGCCCGGGGCAGCTGTCCGCGACCACCGTCTCGAACGTCCGGCGCACGAACGTGCAGTCCGCCAGGCCGGCCAGGACCGGGCCGTAGCCGACCAGCCCGTCGCTGGCGTTGGCGACGGCCAGCGCCTGGACGTACATCGCCGGCGTGAGGCGGCCCACCGTCGCGCATATTTCCGATCCCCCGGACGGCGCGGTGGTAGTGCGGCAAATGTAGCGCGGCCACGCCTGTGGCGCGTCGGCGGCAGGGACCTCGCCGGCGGCGCAGGGGCGGTCGGTGAGGTCGGCGCGGTAGGGGTTGCAGAGGAGCGGCACCGGAGGGCCGGACTGGTTGTAGTAGAGAGGCGGGCCGGCCTGGGAGGAGACGTTGTTGGCGTTGGCGACGCTGGAGAGCAGACCGTTGAGCGTGTCGACGAGCTGGTGGTTCACCTCCTTGCTCCGGCGCAGGGCCTCGGTGGTCGCCGCCGCGTCGGCGCAGGGGAGGATGTCGTCCAGGGCGGTGTTGTTCTGCGGGCTGAGCACCCATTCTTCCATGGCCACGCAGGTGTCCCCTACCACGCTGAAACATGAGCAGAGGCCACGTCAGCTTTGGATTGCAGTTCAGAAGAACCATAATAAAAAAATAATGCACCCACTTCCTCCTCTATCTTTTGTATACTGCTTAATTGTGCTTGACCTTTTTTTTGCCAAGTTGTTATTCCAAATTAACTTTGCCCTTGTTTCATGCCTAAAAATGTGTACCCAGATTGAAAGATCTAGCTAGTTAAGACATTTCAAACTATTTGAAGGGCTAGTAATATCCAAAGTCAAACTTCTTTAATCTAGTTTGATTGCATTCCTCATAAAATATGCTTTCTTATTACATATTTTATTTCGTAAACATTACTACTATATTTTTCCATTGAGTTGAACAAATACAGACTTCGAATAATTTAAACGAAGAAAGTATTTGCTAGCTTACTTGTGCAGAAGGAGGAAAACACCCGACAATATAAACGTCGCAGTAACCAAAATCCATCCCAGAAACACTAGGCTGCAAAGTAAATCACAACGGTTTGAATTTCGTTAGTGACTCTAATAATGTGAAGGTCATGGTGGAAAAGTAAGAAGAATATATATGTAAATCTGGAGGAGGATGTTTTGCTTACAAGCGAACCACTGACTCCAGCCCAGCCAACGAAAACACTGCAACAAATTGAAATGAGAGACAAAAATGTTATGGTAATCACAAACAGCTGAAACATGAATAAGTTGCAACCTGTAATTACAGTCAGAGTGTAGTGAGGGCATGTCTAGGCCACGGTAGAAAATTTGATTTATAGTAATTTGAGGTGGAACTGATTGATTTTACAGGAATTACAAAAATGTTTTTCTAATTTTTATTTGGCAGAGTCGGTTCAAATTGTAACGTGAAGAAGTGCAACTTTAGCATAGATGTGACTCCAAATAGCTTAAATATAGAGGAGTAAGTTGTAAAGTGTCAATCTGCTGATTTTTAGCTGACCGGGTCACCTAATATTACAAACTGAAGAAGTGCAACTTTGGCATAAGTAATTTTGTTAAATTTGGCGTGGAACTGTTTGATTACTACAGGAAGTACAAAAAATGGTTTTGCTAATTTGTAGTTGACCAAGTCCCTCAAAATTGCAGAGTCAAGAAAGTGCGTGCACTTTTAGCATTGATGCTACACAATTTTAGTTCATTAAAAAGTTAAGCATGATTTAAACAAAACCTCAAGCAACTTTTGGAAAATAAATCTTCTAAGTAAATCATGTTCTTTTCTTGAAACTAGAAATCGTGTGTGCTCTGTATCCTAAGTATAGTAAAAAAATAAAAAATCTCACCGAGCCCCAGAGACGCCAAGACCAGCATCACGGCTGCCACGCCGATCAGAATCTTCCTCCTGCAACCATACCAAAAACAAGATCATCAGTTCATCCATCATCACCACGATCATCAGCTACCTCGTCGCGATCGACATGTACACGAAACATACGTGGTGTCCAGCGCGGTCCGGATCCTGCGCGCGTTGCTGGCGGTGCGCGCGGAGAGCTCGTCGGCCGCCGCGCCGACCTTCGCCGCGACGTCATCCACCTTCCTCCCGAGGTCCGGCGGCAGCGCGGCGCCCATGCCCGTGTCGCCGGCCGCCTTGGCCGTCTCGATGAACCGGGCGAAGCCTCTCAAACTCGCGGCCGCGCCGTCCGACTGGTTCACCACGTACCGCAGCGTGGCCGACGTGCTGCCGTGCAGCTTCCCCTGCCCGTCGTACAGCACCGCGCACCCGACGACGGCGGCCGCGGTGAAGGCGAGAACGAGGAGGAGGGAGACGGCGAAGGTTTTGCGGGAGTAGGTGTAGTCGTCGCTGGCGGTGCCGCCGCCGCTGCAGCACCGGCAGCAGCAGGCGACGAGGGACACGATGGCGAAGTTGAGGAGCCAGAACGCCGCGGCGGCGAACACCGGCGCCGCGCTGAAGGCCACCGACTGCAGCCGTCGACGACAGCGTGAGCACAACAACGTACGTGCGTACGTACAAGGGCAAGCAAGCAAAAGCATACTGCGAGAGGTGGTGGAACGTACCGCGATGTAGTGCCTGTCGCTGATGTTCCAGCCGCCGGCGTAGAGCCGGAGGCCGTCGAGTGGGTCCTTCCGCCGCGTCCGCTCGGCGGCCAGAGGCGCCGACGCCGCCGAACCGAGGTACAAGGACGCGAGGAGGAGCGAGGCGGCGAGGGACCGGACCCGGCGAGACGACCCGGCCATGGCTGCCTGCCTGTCGCGTGAAACTGGAATTCTGATTCAGACAAGGACGGCAAGGGATTTATTATTTGGAAGATATCGAAGTCAGATGATTTGGACGGGCGCAGGCGCATGGCATGGCATGAGCCGGGTCTTTTCGCCTGATCTGACCGTCCTCCCCTCATTAAAAACCAAAGCTTGAAAGACGTAGCCTCTAGCCTGTCTCGTCACTGCCAAACGCAACACGCTTCGGTCTGTTTTTATCGAAACAAACGGTAAACGCTCGTACGACGTACGGAGTATACACTAACATACCTATATGAACACAGCGCGCACACCATACCCCTATCCTACTTGAACACCTTCGAGATACTGAGCCGGCGGATCGAATCATGAAATTGACGAAGTCACTACAGACGCCCCGCTATCGACGCCGTCCACACAAAAATATTCCGTCTAAATAAAAACACTAGTGTCAAACCTGAAGTTTGAACTCTCGTGAGCTGGAGCCCATCCAACCACAGGTTGGTTCTCGGCTTCTGTCTGTTTTGTGCTGCTGCATAGAAACCAAGCTAGTCTATATGTAATTTTGGGTTGATCATGGTATTTTTTTGGCTTCTGGTAAATAGGTAATGGCATAATCTCTAGTTGTTGTGCGTAGTTAATACATCAACATCCTGAAGAAAACCTGTGCTAAATGATTTCACGCCACCAAGAGAACGCGTACCAGGTAAAACATTGCTTAGATATATGGTTTACTTTCTCCGTCACATCATCTGGCCTAGCCATGTAAGTCTCCGTTCAAAGTAGACACATCATTCAACACCTAAAAAATAATGCTGCTACTATACACGAAAAGGTAAAGCAGGTAAGCTACTTGATATATACTCCAACTCGAATCACACACTTTGACTTTGGACATTTTGTGCAGTACAATTGTAGTTCTCCACGCATTAACCTTCACCAACCATGCACTGCTGATTTAGACAGCTTAAAACTTGGCGATTAAGGATTCAATCAGACTAAAACTACAGTGCAACAGCCTCTGTGCAGATAACATTAGCAAACAGTTGGACCAGGTGCACACCTGGCACGTGCTGTCCGACCTTTCCGCATCTTTATCCAAATGTCCCAACATCATTCACATAGCTACAACATCTGAATATTGACAGAGTTATTATACTGCTACACTTTTTACAGCAAGAGGCCGATAGTTACAGCGGTGGGCCCTCCCTCGACGACTAGCCTAAAGCTTATACAATCCGACTGCCGACACCAAGCGGCAAGAACCAGGCAAAAGAAACAGCCGGGACGAACCTAGAGAGAATGTACAGGTGTGCTTTTCCCTCTCACTCCTACGGATCAGCAGTCTATGTTAGGACACTTTAATCTTGTTATTGTTGTGCTACTACCCCTCGATCGCGCTCTCCGCGTCGTCCAGCACGTCTGCGCTCTCCCTGAGGAGGTGGTCACATATCTCCAGGAGCGTGTCAGCTAGCGGAGGGATGTGGGGGTGCCGCGTTTTGTTGTACAAGTACGCGTTATACACTATCTGCCACACGTCGTGCCTGAACTCCTCCCTGTTCTTGTACTCCATCTTCCTCGCCTTGTCCCTTATCGTGCCGAGGTCCATCGGGCGCTGGACCACGTCGTAGTAGTCGGGGGCGATCTTCTTCGTCACCGGTTTGAGGAAAAGTAACGATACACCAGTTTGGTCCCGCAGGTGGTCGACTATCTTCTCCAGTATGTTGGAGAGCTCAACCTGCATCAGGATATGCACTCAACGAATTCAGTTCCAAGTCCTATTTGACAAGGTAGCAGTCTCTACATTAAAAAAATCTTGCTGAAAACCTAAATGACGAACAATCTTCAAAAGAATGATCAAACTGAAATACTGAGAACAGAAAATAAAACAGATGGGATACATACACCCAAGTGATTTTCTACAGTTCTGTGCTTTCATCTCTTCACAGAAGCAAATACTATTATGTTGAGATCACATATATGAGTGACTGTTTAGTTGAGAAAAAGCTAGGGAGAATTCTAGGATGCAGAAAACAAAAGTAGAAACAAAGATGGACACATGCAATTAATCAAGTTCATGGTTACAAGTAACTCTCATCAGAAAAAAATCAGCATAAAGGGCTGTTGATAAACATTAATACAACAATGCACAATTCCACCAAGTATTGAGTGAAAAGAAGTACCTCTCCTCCTCGGCGCCGCTTGGCCGATGGAGCGTATTCTGCCATATCAGCCGGAGTACGTCTCTTGGCTGCTCGATCCCTTTCAGGTACCCTTCTGTCATTTCTGTATGGCCGGTGATCAAGAATGTCGTCATCTCGAAATTCATGTTTTTTCTTTTTCTTGCTTTTCTTCTTTGCCTTCTGAAGCTCTTCCTCCCTGCTTGCTTCATACATCCTAGCTTCAATTAACCTCTGTTCCTGTCTCTCTCGCTGCTCTTGAAAAGCTCTCCAGGATTCATCATTTCCCATAACTTTGTTTTTCCTATTATCCTCCACACCCAGCCTATCAGAGGAATTCATCTGGCTGGACTCTCCAGCATACCATTGATCTTCCTCTCTGTCAGCCTTCTCAAAGCTTGATAATTCAGCAATTTTCCTTATCTTCCTGGGCTCCTGGCCACTCCTAATTTCAATGGCCCTTTGCTGGTCTACATGCCCCTTAGGCTGCTTGATAATGACCTTCTTACGAGGTGCATCCTTCTCTGCTTCAGCAGGAGGCCGTATTACAATTGATGGCTTAGGAGCATCAGGCGGATAATCTTCAGACTTAATCTTATTGAATATTTTAATCTTGCCAACCTTTCCAGTAGATTTCAAATCTGTAGGATCCATTGTACGTTTATCAGAAACCAAAGAACCTGCCACTGACATGTTTCCCTCCAAGGACTTCTCAGGTGCACCACATCTGAATTTTACTGGTTTGATCTTTTCAATGCTTTCTGGTCCCTCAGTTTCAGGAACTTCAGACGAAACCTTGGCTACCAACCTCTTGGCTGGTGGCTTTGTTTGAGCATGACCCACAACATCAAGAGGATTATGTCTGAAGGAAATAGAATCCATTTCTGAGGTTTCTGGATCCTCCCCATACTTGGGGCAGAGTTTGTTGGTTCGCATGTGTCCAAGCTAAGCAATAACAATGTGACACAAAGTCAGGAAACAATATTTCCATAACACATGAGTAATTCGATCTACTTTGCTTACCGCACCGCAAGCTCCACATACAAGACTGTCCCCCCTTGCTCCCTGCCTCTTCTCCTTAAAATAAGAAAAGGCACGCCACATAAGAATCAAGAACCGAAGATAAGATCAGCATTATACAAAATGGTACTCCTATTAAAAAAGTTGAGAAGTTAAACACATTGAACCATAGATTCGTCAAGACAAGTATTCAATTAGTCAACATTCACACCTAACTTACAGCTATCTAGCAAACCCAAGAAAAAACTTCACATGGGCATTAGCTTGAATGGCCAGAAGAGTACAAACATGAACTTTGGCACCTCACTAACTCATCAGCTAGTTATCGTGATAGCAATTAGAACATCAATATGTGTCCCACGTATGATAACAAGCAAAAGTTATTCCTTCCAGCTCCCTAGAATATGTTGTGGACACAACGAAAGTCAATCTTTTAGAACCTTGACTACTAATATCTTTAAAATGAATTAAATTGCATATTTCGAAATCATATGCTTAAATTTGTCTCACAGAGTACTTCCAGAATACAGAATTTGTTAGATTTCATAAATATATTTCAATGTGAATCAGTGACAAAATTACAATTTGGAGACTATCCAAAATGGCAATTATTATGAAACCAGAGGGGGTAATTCAAAAAGACACAAAAATGTATGTATCAAATACAACTTCTAGCAACTCGAGTAGAAAATACACGTGAAAATCAATGGTCTCCAGCAGAATACAAAGAAATAATACATATATCACGATCATGCTCTAGACTTACCTTAAAACCATCCTTTCCTAGAACATTTTTCTTTTTAACTAAAATGATATCATTTGCATCAACCATCGGCTTAGTTTTAAGTTTTGAGGGTAAACCACCTTCGGTAAAAGAATATTCGACCTGCATGCAGTCATGATAAGTTGTATTAGAGCTTATTTCTGCTTGCATGGTGACAGATAATGAATCCGCAACAACCAAGACTAGGCTCAGAACTTCGAGATGAATTTCTGATACCTCTTTTGCTCCTCTTGGCGTGTTCTCCTTTGGAGTTGATGCACTAACATAACCAGACGATTTAATCATTTGCCCAACTTTGCCCTGCTTCATTTTATTGGCACCTGTGCCATAATTTGTCATTCCCGCAGGCTGCTTCTTCCTCTTTGTGTCATTACCACTCTCTGCAAAACAATAGTCCATCAATCATAACTACTAAAGTTGGTGTTTGGAAAGAAAAAACTATGAATTAACCACCTTCAAGCAATTTTTTTACTAAAGCAGCTTCTGCTTTGTCATCTTCAATTTCTTCGTTAGGTACTGCTTGAGTAGGGCACCTTCTCATTTTATGCCCTCTCATTCCATCTGCTTTATCACTCCTCAGGTCTGCAGTACCAACATCCTCATCGTCAAATTCTTCAGCATCTAGCAAGTTTTCAAGATCCCCAGCAAACGAGTCCAGATCACTGTTGGCTTCTGTATCACTGGCATTGTCATCACCATCCATAGCTGAGAGTGACTGAACTTGTCTGTCCCATATTTCCTGACATTTCTCTTTAGTTTGCTGTTGAAGCTGCAGAAAAGACATCCTCTGTCCACGTGCAAACTTACTAACTGGAATTTCATCAATAGTAATTCCTGACGCCGCTTGCTCACTTGAAAGTTTCCGCACCATAGCAATCCGATGCCACCTTGTTAATTTATCAATTTGTTCGTCTGGAACGCCGAATTTGAGAAGCAACTGTTTACAGCAATATCAATGGCAAGTATTAGTAAATACAAAGTGAAAAATTAAAAAGACATGAATAAGGCAGATTTTCTTCCAGTTAAATCACATGTGGGAGTTGGTCACACTTTTTATTTGTCACAGCCAATGGTATTGTGGCAAATATATTCCTACTTTGAATGTATGGAGGTAATTGTTCCATTTTTTAAGCGATCAGCATTTAAATTCTTAATAAACCAGTCAATAAAATAAGCATTTGAAAGACTATAAATGCAAATATATCTCATATGTGTTCTCAGTGAAGCATGTTCCATGTCCATGATCCTAAGTCATACCAAGCCTAGAACCCCAAGGCGAAAATACCACCAAGAGGATGTCCAGGTGGACGGCTGTTTGGGCCAGATTAGGGATTGGAAAGACACAGTACACAGAAGACAGATTGTAGTACTTCTTTCTTAATGAAAATATAGGTGTGAAGCCTCTTCATAAAGAGCTGGCCTTAACAATCGAATCTAAGCAAATCTTGTAAGAAAATATCTTATCTCTAGTTGTCTTAAGGCCCAGGCTATCCTCCTAGCTAACAAAGCAGTATGGAGGGGATTATATCCCTTAAATTGAGCTGGCTAGGGCCTAGCACGTGGGTTACTGACCCACATAAAAGTATAGTACTGCTAAATCATTAAGCTTGATGGTACCTCTCGGGCTGCATCCATGCTCAACCTGCGGAGATCAGCATCTGTTCCCGTAACAGTGGTACCTTTAGCTGCAGCAGACTTTTTCTTATGACTTGAATTGGCGACAGGTGCTTTTGGAGTTACTCGCACATAGCTAAATCCTAAACCACGGCCAGATGGATCACCAACGCCAGTAATTTCTAGTCTTTCTATATTTTCTCTGTCCTGCATACACCCAAGAAAATCAGATTAGAACACTTGTGGGAAACCATTAGCCAATAGACAAGGAAAATTAAAAACATACTTTACTTTATTTTATTATAAAAAGGCAATAAAACAAATCTTTTACTGGCAGGATAAAAGCTTGTGAAGGCACTTTTGTGGAGGGTGCCGCTAAAGCTCACTGAGGGCTGATCCTCCATCACTCTACTAATTTCTCCACTTTATGTGTTGACCCAATTTTCTATCCCCTCGCTTTACTGATTCTCTCCCCTCCATCAGTATATGTTGTAGTGTTCATTCTCTCTCAATGTTAATTCAGCAATAATGATAGATGAAGTTTATCTATCATCTTTCGAGAACACATTAACTATTAAATATGTCGTTCACGCGCCTATTGGTTTTACTTCCAAAACCTATCATTAAATGGACAAAGAAGTTGTTCTGGCACGCTGAATACATGGATAATATACATAAGAGTGAAGTACCTGATTAGTACAAGCAACAAAATTGCTAGTAAGGTTCCAGCTAGTGATTTGCAATTCCCTCTCAATATGTGCTGCAGCAGCGAGCTCAATTGCTTCATCAGGAAGCTGATTCATTGCGGAAGCAAGTCCCACAGGATGAGTAAGCTTTTCAATTCCTAAGCGTCTGAGACGATGCAAACCAGCTTGCATACTCTCATGACAGCAGACCTGAAGGAGTGAAATTTTCAGTTGCCGTGAACTCAATAGCAAGACATAGGCACTTCTTCCAGAATGAAATATTACCATTATTAAACGTTTAAACTACAAAAGAACAAGGTCAGGTTCCCTACTGCAAACAACTAGTGACACAGTTTGGCATTTACAAGATAGAAAAATAGCAGCACACCCAGAGTTCCAACAGTGTATCAAATTGTTCTGAACTTATAATCATGCAAATTCTTTCAACCATCCAATATCAGCTCATAATTTTGGTGTACCGAAGATGTAAGGTACATAGAAACTCCATTATTTTGTTTTGCAAAGTGTTTGCTAAATGCATGTTTCCTTGTACTGTGGTAATCACTGGCAAGTACCGAATAATGATAAACCAAAGTTCCTGCCCAGTTGTACTCAGTCTACAAACTTGACTTTTGGTATGGCAGGTCCCTGAACTTATATAAGTGCGCCGATTAGGTGTATAGGGATCGATAACTATAATGAAAAATACTGTGGCAGCCATAATTGGTCCACAAACTTAATAGTCATTTAACTGACAAACGGCCCTAGCTGTCGCAAGCAAATAAGGAAGTTCAAGGACTCAGCAGATTAAATTCAATTTTAAGAATGTAAAGTGACATCTTAGATACCAGCTTATCTACCAGTGTCCGTAGAAGGGCCTGGAATTTCCACCGCAACACATGCAACAACACGCCAGCAGTAAGACAAGTTTGAGGACCTCTAATGAGACTTACTAGTTTTCTTGAAAAAGCAATTTACTAAACATCATTCGACTATTAATACTCTGATATTTACAGGAGTGTTGAAATTGACAGTCATCTTATATAGTAGAATGAAATATAAGGCTTACTTTTCATTTTGTCTGTTTTCACAAAAGCAAAAATTGTATCTAATGCAGTATTCCACTGTGAACCCTTGTATTAGTGGCAAGAGGGAGAGATTTAACTGCTATACCTATAAACAGGAATGATACGGACATACGGTACAAAACTACATTTTCTTGATTTTACACTTCTGTGTGCACAATTCTTTGGGGCATTCAAATGGAGGGTGTGCGTAATCAATCAAGTTGGCAATCCTCATATAGAAGTTACCAGTTATGTTATGACTGGCCAGCATACAGCCATACACATTTCTTAAGAGATAATTGTCCACTGCCATCAGGAAATAATTGAGTGGCACGAGTAATTTGAGAAAACTCACACTCTCTGGTGGCACTAATCTTCTCAGTTCCTCTTCTGATGGAATCCGAAAGTCAGGTCTTTGTGTATAGAACAAAGGTCCGTTGGGTATTTTCTGTTTAAATGAATGCATGAGACTGTTAATTATGGTAAACCAAAAAACCGTAACTGGACTAAAAAAAGGAGATGCACAAACACAATTACAGAAGTAATGTCAACATGGGTGGTAGATCTACCTTCAAGTCTGCACAATGCTTCAATCGTTTTCTCACAATAGCTTCTGTCAGAGGGTGCTGCATAGGTAATTCATCGGCTCGAATCTGAGGAAGAACACCAGGCCTCTCCCTAACACGGAATTCACGATATACATATACGAGAATTCGATTCAAAAGATAATTCAGCAAATTTTTCGTTGCTGGTGTAAACACTTCCATATGTGGTTCCTGCCAGGAGAGCACAAATCTATCATTCTATGGATTCAAGAGTCGTTGCAAATATTTCCTCTCCTAGAATGACGCCATGCAAGAAACAGCAAAAATGTTTATTTATGGATATCAAAGCAAGTGTTTTTAATGCACTATGCAGAGGAGAAAAATATACAAACCACTCTTAACTGAAGATTTCCCAGCATTACAGATTTTTTTACGGGAAAGGCAGGTGCCCTGCCGATTTCTTCAAGATAGGTAAAATTAAAAAGATTTTTACATGACTTAAAAGAGGAAAAATACATGAGGAGGATTTTCCAGCATTACACATTTGCAGCCCAGTAAATACACAAATTACCCCAGTAAACATGTTCAAAATTATGCTTTCAAGTGAAAGTTCAATAAATCAAAAGAAAAAATTGACAATATAGAACATCGTGCATATATAGAATACAGTATTTCAGCACAAGGGCTTACTTGTTGGCCAACAGCATATAGCTTGTCAATGCGACGAAGAGAAAGCATCCCTTTAGGCGAACGAACTAAAAGATAATCAGTTGATGCTACCTTGTGAGGAAATGTAGGTGCTCTATACATGTTTGTTTCAAGACATGATTGGTGAGACCCAGAACGTACATCTCCCAGAAAAGGAGATTTATCAGCAGGCTCAATAGCAAGCACTGTACCCAGTCCATCATTGTTGCTTCGCAGGGATGTAGCTGCCTGATCAGCGGGTGAAGTTTTCTGGTAGTACGTGCAGAGTCGAGCACCCATTCCTGCATTTCCAAGTAGTAAAGGTCTCTCCTCACAGTATCTGCATTGAACACGATAAATAACAGATGGTACATTAGTGAACAAGAACATACATTATCAACACAACAAATAGTACAGCATCTGACCCATTGAAATGACTGATGGAACTTTTATACAAAGTAACACCATGTTCACTACTTAACTAAAGTAGCAGTAAATTTGGGTACAACTTTCACACATAGGAATCCGTATGTGTACAAGTTTCTGAAAATTTCTACAAATATGAATATTACTCCTGTGATATGAAGGGAATTTTAAGTAAATTGGACTTACTCCATCAAAAATACATGTCCATCCTTAACAGATAAGTCGACTTTTTTCCTGAATGCCCCAGGAGGACGTAGAGCTTTGTCCTCACCAGGTAACTTCTGTGCTTTTGGCCATAAATGCACTTCAGTGCGAACAACATGTAGAATAGAGTTTGGCCGCACATTTTGCATAGCCAAGGAGATGTCATCCACAAGTTCTTTTCCAGAACCAAACAATTTTATCTTTTCAGATGGTCTGAATTCTGCATGGAGTAAAGTTAAGGCGTCAACAACAAACTATTGATGACCTCCTAATTCATACACAATCATAAGATAGATCAAGGATATTCCAAACTAACGAAAAAACAAAACATTAACGGGGTAATGAATGAGCACTAACCTAATTTCTTGGAAGCTTTTGATTTGACGGAGAGTGGAGTTTCCTCTGTGTTGACGAGAAGCTTAACTCCTTTTCCAGCCAATGTCATCACTATAACAGTCATTGGTCCATGACTACAAGGAGGTCCTTGCAACTCAGCAGCAAGTTTATTTTCATGGGGGTACCACTTAAGTTTTGGTCTATGGAAGTTTGCAATTTCCTTGCTGCATGGAAGTAAATCAAACTTTTAGGACTGAAGCCAGCAAAGAACAAACAAGAATAGAGTTCAGCAGGTAAGGTACGCATGACAAAAAAAGACCCAGACACACACTTGCTGCATACAGCTAAGAACCAAGAGCGCAGAAATGTGACGTAAACTGGTGATCATTATCCGGGGCCAGGAGTTTTGCAATATCTAAATAGAAGCGTTCAAGCCTCAAAATATGGATTTCGATATTCTCCACTAGAAGAGGAAATGCATCTGACCAGAATTACAAATTGATATCTAAAGTTTCGCGTTCCGAATAAGTGTTTTGTCCCTATAGTATACGCACAAATGTCACAAGTTCATACTACACCCAACTACTGAATTAGTAATCTCTAAAATAAGCATGGAATGCATCTGGTATTATATGCAAATGAGCCAAAAACAGCAGTATAAGCAGACAAGTTACAGAAAGCAAAAGTCCAGCGGAGCAGGGGTGAAAATATATGCATACATACAAGTACAAAAGGTACGCACATCCATCATTACAGAAATATTTCCTTAGGACAAAAAAACTGCCGTTTGTTCACTTGATCATACATTATTGATGAAGGCAAGACAACAGGTCACACGTTTTCTATTGAATTTTAAAAAAAATGATTATTCTGATAAGTGATTTAATTATTTCTCATGTCACTCTACATGCAATACTTATCACCTCGCTGAAACAACTGTACATAGACTGCAAGAATGAAGAATCAACAAACAAAAGTTTACTAATCCAACACAAGATGAGAAATCATATATGTGGAATTTGAATAAATATGGAGGGGGTGGGGAGCTCATACTCGCTCAACTTTGGCTTCATGGACTGCAGCTTCTGAGCAGGAACAGAATGTACCACCTTTATGCCCATTGAAGAACGCTTTTTAGTATGAGATTTAGCTTGCTGTGACATCTTCCTGTTAGAATAAAATTTGTCATTGGAAATGTCGAATTGGCCACCCAATGTAACTGCTTGGTTGTTATGGTCAAAATTTGCCACTGTCAAAGTCTGCATTGACCGAGTAACAATCATTGCACGAGCATGAGAGCGGAGGTGATCCCCATTCTTTTCATCTAGAATCTCAAAAAGCATCTGCTCATCTTTAAGATCAAGGATTAGCTTAGGCTTTGGAGTATCCTGACAGGGATCCCAAATTATGTTGTCCAACCAAGATCCTTCTAACAACTCCTTGTTCAGTCTTGAGAGATTGTTTAAGCACTTCATGGTATCAATTTTAACTGTTCCATTTATGTTATTCGGTTCTGTGTTGTCCAAGTCATCCTTCTCCTGAGGAGTCTCCTTTGTCAACAGTGGGTAATTGTTCTCGGGGGAATGATAACTAGCAGAAGCAGGTATTTCTGTACAGCCAAAAGGCTCTGTTATCATTGGAGAGCCATTATTTTTACTCTGTACATCAGAACATCTGGATGCATAATCATAATCCCTAACCGCATCTTCACTTATAGTATCAGCACTCTCCTCAGATATTACACAGCTTTTTAAAGATGCCTGACTTTCATTTGCCGGTGAATTGCCCCAAATGATACCATTTTCCCAGTCATCGTGCTCAAGGGGATAAAAATCAGGACAAACTGGAGCTTGCTGAGCAGTAGGGAAATCTTGGTGTGCATCCTTCATTGGTTGTTCAGAAAGACATGAGTCTTTAAACGCACAAGTATCACCAGAAGTTAAATCATCACTGTCACTCTCAACAAAATCTTCTTTCATCTTGATAAGCTTCAAAGATGAGAGATCCTGAATAGTACTCCGTAGAAATACTTCCTCGTCATCTTCAACAATGTCACTGACATTTGTGATGGGGAGCTCTGGAAGCAGTTAATACCAGAAGGTTAAAAAAAAGAAGTTAATACCAGACAGAGGCATATGGCCAGTCAGAAGTGACAACTTTCAAAAGCTAGTTCACTATTAAATTGGTCATATTCCGCACATCTACGACATTCCAGGAATTTTTTAGATGCACAAATGTGACTTTCCAAAATCACGTGCGCATACCAGAACATAATTACTCCCAACTAAATTAGGACTTGGCCTCAGATAAAATGATCATACAAGCAGTAATGAGTACATACTCTCGACATGGTTGTAGTGGTACTAATTATTTATTTATATTCAGATTAAACGGCCTAAAAATAAGATTCTATGTAACCAGTATTTTCAGGTTAGTATCCCTCCAGTAACACGCCAGCTATATATGCAATGCTGCCAAGGGGTTCATGATGATCTTCTCGGATTTTTTTCTCGTATAATCAGCTTGTTGAATACCTTTATTCACTGGCCGCTTATGGTAATCTGTCTTGGCTTTTCTTACAGGCTCCTGTGCGCCAAAAATTTCAGAGAACTTTAAGATCACACTCCCATCCTCTATGCATAAAACAGGGAGGGAAGTCCCAGATTTAGACTGGAGATGATCTCCTTCGGTGTCAATTTCTTCCTGCTACATTAGAACAAGCAGTCCAGTGAGACAGGCGGATAACATTATAAAGCAACTGCAGATTTAAGGGTAGAGATATGTTGAGGCAATTAACTACAGAGCATGAGAAAGTATGTACTTTTCTACATGGAACTGGTGTATCACTTAAATCTGGATCCAGGTCCCACTCGGCATCAAGGATCCAGTGTCTTTTAGCCATTAAAAGGGTTTTATAGTGTCTCCTAGCTAATTTCCTCAAAATAAGCGTGATCCAACCTATGAAGTAAATTCGTCTGCCATCCAAGATTCCTCAACCCTAACTCAAACAACATTATTATGTCACAAGCTCACAAGCCGACATATTTAATTCAAAATGAACCAAATTCAGAATTCATGTGGGAAACAGTTCAATAGAAATACTGCGTACCTGACAAACTTCATATTCAACGTCCATACTTTCCCCTGACTCTGGTAACGAGTTAGATACTGTTTTGATGACAGGGTTGTCGTCAGAGGGTAATATATCCAACTGCTCAGCTGAAATGACATCCAAATAGATAGAGAAAGGAGACTTGTGTCAACTAACAAGATGAAATACATGTAAATAAAGTTCAAACATAAACAATAAAAAGAAGAAATGCATATGAATAGCATTCAAACATAAACTATATAAGGTGTTGACTTCAACAGATTAGATTGGCTTATTTTGCTTGCAGACCTGATCTTCACAAACTAATCACTGGGAGCGAGATGCATAGATAGAAGTTGCGCAATTTTTTTAGAAGTTCGAAATGAAAACCATTCATGAAAACAATAATGTTGCCGGCTTACTGCCATCCATAAAAAATACAATACTATTGCTTTTCTCAGATTAACTTTACCACCATGAGCAATACTCGTCCAGACCAGACATTTTTTTTAATAAAATTGATAATAAGCACACAAACACATTTATGAGTACAGATATGCCAAACCTTGTATAACATTATCACCAGGTAGCTCAACATCATTGGTTGGTTCTTCATCCTCATCATAGTTCTCATCATCAAACAATGAAACTTTACTATTGACGGAAGCAAACATTGTGTTTGAGGATAAGTAATCTTTCTTGGATAGCAAATGGTCTTCCTCTGTAGCTGCTTCAACTTCAGGTCCATCATATTGTTCATCAATATCTTCATAGTCAACAGCATCTTCTGCTTTCTCATCATAGTCTATGGAACAGAAAAAAATATCAGACATCAACTACTGTGTATATACTATATACACATGATTAGATGGAAAACAGAATATAAAGCTGTCAGAAACAGCAGAAAATAATTATAGTTCACAAATTGGACTCGAAGAAAAACCCATTAAAACTAGTTCATGCAAATTATACAAAATGATAGAGATGCCACTTACCTTGCTCAGAAGGATCAGCAGGTGCTGGAGAAGACTTAGTTAGCTATAAGCAAAAAACACTGTATTAATATGTTTGAAAACAAAAAAGATTAATCAAATTAGCATTCATCGTATGACACCATACATCAATGTCTTTCAGGGATGTACCAAGCTTGTCTGCCAGTGCAAAAAGATGTTCCTTCGCATCCTGTCAATTCAAGAAAAAAGGATGTAATAAGAAATGGAGCAAAAAGATGTTCCTTCACATCCTGTCAATTAAAGAAAAAGAAAGATGTGATAGAAATGAAGCAACTGCATTACATTACAAAGAAAAATAAATATATTTGTTGTCTGAAGTTCCGGCAGAAATCAAACAACAGAGTAACCCTATGCTGCACAACTGACTTGTTTCTGGTCAAATCCTGAAGACCTACGAAGGAAAAGCAAAAAATGCTTGCATGTTTGACCTTGTAAAGTGTATCCACTCGTTAAACGATAACAACATTGATACTGCCAAGTTATTACTTTGACTGCTTAACTACTGTTTTCAAGGAAAAAGAAAGATTTCTCAAGAGTTGATGTTAGCTACTATAAATAAATATATCACTCTAAGTTACAAAATCATACAGGTAAACATGCAAAATGATAATGACGCACTTATATCAAATAAAATTAAAGTGTATCGAATTATAGGAATGAATTGGCACCATTAGGGAAAGATAACGATTCACAAAACCAGGATGTCAACAAAATAAAGCGTATAGAGGTGACAAGATAGAACTTGTGTGCTTGCACTATGACAACCACATCACATTGGGTAAAGTTTCCCATCAATCTATCTGCATCATTTAGGAGACATGACAGTTTATCCACTACTATGGAGAAGCAAAAAAAAAAAGGCTTCCATGTTTGACCTTGTAAAGTCTATACACTCATTCAACGATAACAACATTGGTACTGCCACACTATTAGTTTGACGATTGCTAGAACGTTGTTTTCTCGTAAAACGAAAGATTGCTCAATGGTTAATGTTAGCTACTATCAATCAATAGTTCACTCCAAACTACAAAATCATACAGCCAACTTGCAAAATGATATTAAAGCACTTATATGTTATATCAAAATTATTAGTTAAAGTGTAACAAATTGTCCGGAACGAATTGGGCGCCATTAGGGAGAGATAATGATTCACAAAACCAGGGTATTGACAAAATTAAACAGCATGGTGGTAACAATATAGAACTTTTGCATTCACGTTACGACAACCATATCACATTGGCCAAAGTTCCCCATCAATTCAGGAGACATATGACAGTATATTGCACCTGATGCAGCCAGATGAAACTAAAGAGAAAAGAACAAAAGAACAAAAACAGGAGAATTCCCTGATAAAACATAGGTGCTGAACGCAGCAATTTACCTCGTCGAGGTAGTCGGCGTCCAGGTCGCCGGCATCGTCGACATTGCCAAACATGAACCCCAGGAAGTGGTTCCCTCCGCCAGGTTCCTCGTAATCCTCATCGTCGTCGTCATCTGGAAGTACGGCGGGTTTAAGCAGGACAGGGGCGAATCAAAACCATCCTCGTCATCAACCAACCGATCGATCGACCAAGCCCTAGACCGGGTGGGAGCGGGGGCGACAGACGGGCTCCTCACCTGCGGCGCTGGTGGTCGCCGTATCGTCGTCGCGGCGCTCGCCGTCGCTCATGGCCGGTGCTGTGACAACGCCGATTCCGGCCCGCGACGGGCGCGAACCCTAGAATCGCGAGGCCACCGATTCCGCGGAGAATCTCGACGCTCGAGGGCGGAGACGCGGGGATAGGCTCCCGGTGCTTCGTCCGCGGCGACGGCCGGGGTCCGGGGAGGGCGCGGCGGCGGGGAACGGAGGCGAGGGGCGGCGGCGAGGAGGGGAGGGCGAGAGCGGCGGGGGTTGGGAGAGAGAAGGGGACGGGGGGCAAGTGAGGGCTGCGGTGCGGAGGCGGCGCGGGTGGGGGTGCGAGGCGAGCGGGCCGGGCTGGGACGAGCCCGTAAGCTCTGTTTATTTCTGGGCCTGGTACGTCGGTGCAGCCCATTAAGCCCGTTTTTATCTATCTCCGCGACGCTGGTAGATTGCCTTAAATAATTTGAGGATGCTGTAAAAGTCCTAAAAAAGGCCATTTTTAGTTTATATTTTACCTAATTTCAAGAAAATGACTTTTTATTCCATCCGTTCCGCAACATATAATGTTATTACAATCCACTAAGAAACGTGCCCGTGCGTTGTAACGGGAAAAAATACAGGACACATTGTCTATCTAACACGACGTCCCACAAGTAGTACAGCTTAACATCCTTTCCGCCTTTCCTGTGTGTTGCAACTGAGAAAAAAAAGTATCGATCATCCTTCTGTGAGGAAGAGTCCTCGGTGGTCTACTAACTCTACTCTATTAAACTATTCTCATGTACCATCTAAGAATACTCTTCTCAAGTTGAAAATATCTCGAAACTGAGTTACAGACTGAAACATTGATAAACAAAAATATATGTCTGTTTGGACAATTCCAGAACCTATTCACATAATAAATTCGTGTACGTGATAGTGTATGTATGATGTGCCATAACAATCTATGAATGGTTAGAAGATGTCTGAAATGAAATATGAACTGAGGTGCCACCAGGATGTAAGCAGAAAGAAAACCATGAAACTGAGAGAAAGTTTGCCCAGCAAGGCAACAACTATATATATAACAAATGACGGATACCATTAATCGGATATAAGTCTACTACCTACAGGAGAGAAACCTTTCTACTGACGTGAAGTATATCAAGGTCCTTCCATAAGAATGTAGTTATCATGATCTTGGAAGTTACAAATAGTTACAGAAGCAAGCCATGAATACGTAAGAGGAAAAATCCCATTAGCAGTCACTGCTCAAAGCTCATTTGACAGTGCTCTTTCCCTCTACATTCTAAAAAAATGTTAGCAGTAGTGTTTGCTATTTCAATTACACAAAAATAATCCTACTATATTGGCACCAGAAAAAAAGTAAAATCGTTGCATGGGCTGTTTCTTGTTAATAAAAAAAAGGAAGAACCAATCAAGATCATTCTATTTTCTGGATTACCCTAGCACCACACACGCATAGGATTTTCTGAACAATGGCAAGCAGGTTCACACCCAAAATTGACATACCGATCTCGAAGGAAACAACGCACTACCAATTTTTACCCCAATTTTTCTAGTTCTAGACCATGCTTATTCGTGCTAGCAATATAGACTTTCTTATTGAGCAAAATTCTTGAAATCCATCGACAATTGTTGCAATCATATTCCTACATAGTCTAACCGATTGCAATATTGCAAATGTTCATGTCAATACTCAGTCATTTAGACTGAATGCGAGATCTAAGGAAGCTGGAAGCCCCAAATTCCAAACCCAGTCACGATGATAAGAACAAAGGGAATTAGATACCAGTGCTAATGGAGGAAAAGCTCGGAGGTGCAGTGGCCTATGCCGATGCGTTGGTACCATGTCACAACAGCGGCGCCAACGGATGTAACCACAGTGCTAGGGCATATAGCAGGTCTCGACAGCATCATAGGTTATTCAGCGGCAACATCGCGTACTTGTCCGTCGCTGACAATACGTACTGCAACAATGCCTCGCAATGGTCCTCCTCTAAAAGCTCCTTCATTATTCCCCTTCAAAGGAACAATTTTTACAGCACTAAGCAAGCAGGGCGCCGAGGGTCACGCCTGAGGGCTTCGCCGTAGGGACAAGCATACCTCGCTGTAGTTGGCTGCGCGTGATGGCGTCGCTAAGGGAATCCTCCGTGCGCCATAGGGCAGCGCCAGGAGAGGCGACGACAAGGCCGAGGCCGCCGTGTGCTCCGCTCTGCCCTTGGTGATTTCCCGACCCGATGCCACTACTGGCATTGGTGCTGCCCTAGCCTTCGCACAATTTCTAAGAGGTCGGCGAGGTGCCAGTCCGCCGACAGCCACGATGCTGACTAACATCGGCACTTTGCACCATGGATGCGGACGCTGAGTCCCGTCTTCCCTCAACCTGGCCCTCTAGGCTCAAACCAGGCGTTACTGTTGGGCTTACATGACCGAACATCACAGGCGCACTCTCCAGGAGGGCGGCAAGGTGCTGGTCCGCGGGGTTCCCTTCTCCTCGGGGTCATGGCGGCGGCAGGAGGTGGAGACGAAACGGGGCTATGTCAGATGCAGGGTATGGGAGAGGCCGCTGTTGGCCCTAAATGTGAATCGGGAGAGAGAGAAGTTGTAGAGGAGAGCACCGAGAGAGAGAGGGAGAAGGGGAGGTGTGTGTAGAATGAATCTGTTTGACTTAATTTCTCTTTTTCATTCCTCCCTTTAAATAGCCGGCCGGGTAAGCCGTAAGAGTCAACTATCCCATCACATCTGACTTGACGTGGTGGGTCCTACACTACGTCATACCATACTGTCATTGTTGACGACGTCATGACACGAGTTCACTGTGGATGACGCCACAGACTCGTTTACACTATAGGTGACGTCTAGCACGTCCTATCTACCTACTCTACTGTACGAACTGTACAGTGCACCTGCCGGACCCGAGGAGAATTTCGAGTCCCGGTTACAACACTACTGTCGAGTCAGAACAGACTCCGACTCGACGACTCGACTCGGGACACTCCCCGAGTCGATACACTGGACCCGCCAAAGCTTCGACTCCTCGGACCCGAGAAGGACTCGACTCCTCGGAGCCGCCCTAGAACACAAGCCTATTCCAATAATCACTCCCTAGGCTTGAGTTCCGGCGACACCTCCACCATGCCGATCCTTGAGCACAGCTCCGCCAGGCGGACTCGTCCAAGTGGCTTGGTCAGCATGTCCGCGAGTTGATGTTCGGTGGGTACGAACTCCAACTCGATCTTCTTCGCCTCCACGCAGTCTCGAATGAAGTGGTACTTCAGCTCGATGTTCTTGGCGAGTGCGATTGCCGACTTGTTGTCGACTTTGAGCACCACCTGCTCAGCTTCGCCGCTACTGAACTTGGCCAGCTGCCGAGAGAGCCAGATCCCCTAGCAAGCAGCCATGGCAGCAGCCACGTACTCGGACTCGCAGCTCGATAGAGCGACGACCGGCTGCTTCTGGGACTGCCAGGTCACTAGGCTGCTCCCTAGAAAGAACAACGTGCCAGACGTACTCTTGCGCGAGTCGACGTCCCCACCCAAGTCGAGGCGACCCGGCGATGTAGCGTAGGATGTGCTTCACGGCCGCCAAATGCTCTTGAGTCGGCGCCACCATGAAGCGAGGCACGAACCCGACTGTGAAAGTCAGATCCGGTCGAGTGTACACCAAGTACCGGAGGCTCCCGATGATGCTCCGATACTCGGTCGCATCCATCGGTGGAGCCGTGCTGTTTTCGGACAGCTTGAAGCGCGGCTCCATGGGCACCTGACAGGGGTTGGACCCGGCCATCCCTGCCTTCTCCAGCAGCTTCTGGGCATAGGCCGCCTGCGAGATGTCGATCCCGCTTGGCCCTTGTCGGACCTCAATGCCGAGGTAGTAACTCAGCAGCCCGAGGTCAGACGTCTGGAACAGGCTATGCATCTCCAGCTTGAACTTGTCGATGTCGCTGGAGTCGAAGCCCGTGATCACCAAGTCATCGACGTAGACTCCGACGAGGAGTCGAGTCGGCGTCGCGCCCTGATGCATGTAAAATGCATACATGAACTTTGCATTATAATTCTCGTATTTCAATCATATTTGCATCATATAAGGGTTATATCATGATTTTATAATGATTTTGGGAATAATTCACAATTTTCCTATTTTTCTGGAATTAACCCTGGACTGGCAGAAAACCCTATTTTTTATATTTTGATGTTTCAGGGACCCAAACGACGTCCTAATGAACTGAAAATTTACAAGCATCAGTTTTATGAAGGAAGAAGACTTGGGAGCGAAGGAAGCAAACGAGCGGAGGCCTAAGGCCCAAAAGGGGGTGGCCCACGCGGCCAGATTCCTTGGCTGCGTGGGGCCCACCTTCTGGAGCCTCGTGGCTCCGTTGCCGTCGATCTTTTCGCCCATGACTCCGTCTTGACCTAAAACCGACTATAAAAATAGTCCCTCGACGTTTTCCAGAAGGGAGCGCCGCCGAAACTCAAAACCCACGAAACAGAGACCTGGAGCTGCAGATTGAAGGGGGAAAACTCCGGCGGGGCGCTGCCGGGGTGGTCTCCATCTCCCCCAACGACATCTCCACAGTCTCCATGATGAAGAGGGAGTAGTTTCCCTCGGGGCTGAGGGCTCATGCCGGTAGCTATGTGGTATCTCTCTCTCTCATGGTGTGATCTTTATATGAGCTTTGTAATCTAGTTGAATCCATAGATGTGACTCTTCATTATCTTATGAATTATGCTACTCGAGTGGTTTTATTAATGTAATTTCCGGAGTCACCTTTGTCCCATGATGTGAAGTTGATAGTGTGTGCACCGTCTGTGGCTCTTAGGCTAAAGATTACAGGAATACTTATCATGAGTTATTATTTATGTTGGATGTCTCTATGAAATTGTGGTGTTTGTCTAGTACTATTTAGGGCACTCAAGTTGGCAGTGTGGGGCTCCCTAGATGTGGAATGCGACTTTAAGGTGTGCTTTTATAGCCCTACACAGTGGATTGGTGTTCTTTATCCAACCAGAAAATAATTCAGAGTAGCATAATGAAGAGTAAATATTTATGTATTCAATTATATTATTATCGTTGAGAGTGTCCACTAGTGAAAGTATGATCCCTAGGCCTTATTTCCAAGCATTGAAACACCGTTTACACCTTTGTCTTGTCCTCTTGCATTGAAGAGGATTGGGACACTTTTATATTCTTGTTTTGTTACATTAAACTTCCATCCATTAAATCAATCATCTTGTTCTTTAAACCTGTCTAGTGCATAATCAACTAAAACTTGTGACACTTTAGTTGTAGGGAATAGATAACTTTTCCTTCTTGCTCCTGCGGATCGATACCCTACTTTCACATTGAGAGGTGCTACAGTGATCCCCTGCTCTTGGGGGTTATCAAGTACTTTTCTGGCGCCGTTGCCGGGGAGCGTAGCGCTTAAGTTTCTATTCTTGTTTGCACTAGATATTTATTTTCAGTTCTGCATTTCTTTTTGTTTGTGTTACATCTGGCAATCATCTAAGCTTGGGGAGGTTTTCCTCTTTAACTTGTTTGGTTGTGAGTTTTTCTTAGATTTACTTTCAGCTTTGCATTCACTTTATCTATATATCAAAAACCCAAAAAAATTAAGAAAATGGAAAACTATTATGAAAACGCCATGATAGCTGCTGAATTTAGAAAATCAAAAGAAGGGAAAAGATTAGGAGGCTACATAGAGCTCCTAAATAAAATTGCTAATGTGCTGCTTAATTATCATGAGGAAGAAATTTGTTGCTCTGAATAATGTAGACACTTTGAATTCCAATGCCCTTCCAATAAAGATGAACCTGTTATTGCAACTTATCATACATGGAATTATGCTCACTTAGGGATGGAAGAAGTAGAGCAATTTGTTATTTTTATGGCAGCCTATGAATTATACACCTTCATTGATGAACATGAAACCTACCCTATAGCTTCTCAATTTAAAGTTTTGATTGCCAATCTCCTTGATATATGTTGTTGACACAAGGAAGAGAGCTGCCCAAGAAAGAACTAATGTTTTGCAGGAAGAAGATGATGAAAACATAAGCTTGGAAGAGGAAGTATGTGAAGAAGAGGATAAAAACCTAAGCTTGGGGATGCCCATGCAGCCCCAAGAGGAGGACAATGAAGAGCAAAAAGATGATGAAAATGATGAACAACTAGAGAATGAAGAGAGGAAACATCCACCTTCACCACCTATGGATGAGGGTAACACTCAAAATTTGGTTAATGATAAACTTTGCTTTTATGATTCTGATGATGAGGAAGAATATCAACCTATGCCTAATGAGAACATTATTGATAATAATTTTAAAAATGATGAGGAGTATGGTTTAGACATGCTATATGATAATGCTTTAGATGATGGTCCTATGCTTATTGATAATCCTCCATGTTTAGTTGTTACTACTTTATGTGAGGATAAAGATGATATACTTGCTGCTTGTGATAATACTCTCACTCATGAGAGTCCTACTTTATTTTTGAATTCTCCTGATTACACTATAGAGGAGAAAATTTATTTTGATGATACTATATCTCCCATTTATGACGATTACAATGATGAATGTGATATTTTCAGTCCACCTACTATTGAGCATAAAATTGCTTATGATTATGATATGACTCCAATTTATGATGATTACAATGATGGCTATGATAGTTTTACTCCCACTATTACTAATGAGAAGGATTTTACTTATGTGGAGAGTAATAATAATACTTTTATGCATGTGAATCATGACAAGAATGCTTTATATGATACTTATGTTGTTTAGTTTGTTCATGATAGCACCGAAATTTATTATAAGGGAGGGAAACATGACTTCATATATCTCAATAATATTAAGTCTTCTCTCTTTATATTGAAACTTTTGAAGTCCCACTTGTTTTGCCTTCCTATGCTAGTCACTTTGTGCTTTATTGATTTATTCTATTATAAAATGCCAATGCATGGGAAAGGAGTTAGACTTAAAAGTTAATGGGTTAATGTCTTATGGTGTGCTCTTTATGCTTTATTTCCTATTCTGCCTGGGCTCACCCTACCTATATCAAATAAGTACAAGAATTTAAGCTTGGGGATGCCAAGCCACCTCACTCCAACCATCTTGATACCAAGTAAGTAAGCCTAGCTATATGGCTATAAAGAAAGCGCTTTATGGCAGGCAACCCGGTTGTTTTTATTTGTGTCCTCTTGCTGTAACAAGAGACTTAGTTTTTAGTTTAGTTTCTGAAATTTTTAATAAAGTACCAAGTTTTACCTATTTTGGTATGAAAAAGTTGTTATTTGCATGCGGAGATTTTATTCCAGCACGAATCTGTGCGCGGTATGATTTTTCATTCCTATTCTGTAACTCCGAATGAGCTCATATTTTTACTGTAATTGCAACTTTTCATCCTCTGTATGACTGAAGTTTTTCAGAATTTTTAGACATGTTTAAGTCTGGTAGAAAAATTCATTTCTCTGCTGCTAATTTTCTGCACAGATTCTGTCCCATTTTGTTTGATGCATGCTTTGAACTATTAACTTGAATCTTTTTGATCCAATTAAGTTTATAAGTAGGCATACAACATTATAAACTCTCAGTACATTCATATGAATTTTTGTCTAAGGATTATAAGAAGCAAGTAATGCATTTATCTATCACTACTAATGTCACCCCACAGAAAAGAAATGGGAGAAACAGTGTTTTGAAGTTTTTTCACAAGGATTAGAGGGGATGCACCAAGAGCTATCCAAGGATGGTGAAGACCATAAGCTTGGGGAGGTGAAGACAACCCCACTGGACCTACACACTCTCGGTTTGCAAACGTCTAACTTCTGTTTTTCTATCAATACACTTTATCGCATAAACTTGGAGCGTCTTTTATTTGCTTGTTATGTTAATTCAGTTTTTATTTTGAGACCACCACTATAATTTGTATATGATAGAGCTACTGGAAGTTTGGGTTGAATTAAGTTGGATGCTATTAAAATAATTGGGAAATGGATGTTTGAGTTGATCTAAAAATATACATAAAGTTGCATTATTCATGTGCTTTTCATGAGTATTAATTTGGAAGTGTTTTATCAAGAGCTATCTTTTATTCATGTTTTGATGCTGAATGTTACCTTACTTGGTTTAACATGGATTGAGTAGTTCTATGGACACTTGTGCATGCATTTAGTTGTTCAACTTTCTCCCTTTTGCTAGCCCAATAATCCCAATAAGCAAAAAAAAAAAAAAACTTGTTTCCAACACCTTCAACCAAATTTTTTCCAGTGAGTCCACCATATCTAACTATTAGCTTTATGCTATTCCGAGTATGTATATCATGTTACTTTGAGTTATCTATAACTCTGAATTAAAATGCTTATGTTAGTGATTGTTATGTGAAGAATCTGGTTAAATAGCTCTCACATCTTATTATTACACTTAATAAACATGAACCATTGTGATTAAAATTATGAAGTTGTGAATTTCACAAGAGTCTTGGTTACTAGTTAGCCCAAATGTGCTGTCACATGGCAAGCTTTCAACATTGCACTGAAATATATCTAGTTGATATCATGTACTTTTATTTACGGATGCTTATCATGGTGCCAAATAAATGTGGAAATTTAGTATGTTTAAGTAGTTGTATTAATGGCTAGAAAGATACCTGTCATGGTGGAAATTTACTTACATGCTATGTGAACCTTCAGTGATACACCTCATAATAAAAAGCTATACCAATGGTAAATAAAAAAGGTGTTGAGATTGTTCCTTATGTTTGTTTGTCTTGTCATTTTGACATGGGCTTGTTCCATGTCTTGGGACAAGAGGTACCCCAGTTAATCTTCTTTATGACGCTATTATACAATGCTTTTACTTGAACTTGCTTTGTTTCCCAAGTTGAGTAACACCATGGTGTAAGTACTCGTATTCAAGGGGCATGAAACTTTCAACCATTTCTTTGTCAAGCACACCACTCATATTTGCTTTCACTTTAAACTTAACCATTAAATATGCTATGATGAGGGGTAATGAGAGCTTGATACCAATGATACAACATTACAAACATTAACTTAAGTAGAAGTATTTGGGAGTTAGATGAAGCTTGTTCATGTTTTTATCTCTACTCAAAGTTAGAGAGTTATCTATCCAAAGTGTCCACCTTTTATATTCAGTTTTATAAGAGTACTCTATGACCATTGTAGGACCTTTATACTTTTCATTATGCATACATTTGATCCATAATACTTCCTTCTATGTTACACTTTGTGATTTATCATTGAACATCCTTGCGTTGAATATTTGATATCACTTTATAATCTATCTTGCATATTGCTATTCCTTTAAAGAATGAATCATTTGACTCTATGTGGCAATAATAATCTTCTTTGATATCCATTGATAGTATTAAAATGCAAAGTCCATGTTAGTTTTATCACCTTCATACTTGAGGACGAGTATAGGTTAAACTTGGGGATGTTGATGCATGTAAAATGCATACATGAACTTTGCATTATAATTCTCATATTTCAATCATATTTGCATCATATAAGGGTTATATCATGATTTTATAATGATTTTAGGAATATTTCACAGTTTTCCTATTTTTCTGAAATTAACCCTGCACTGCCAGAAAACCCTATTTTCTATATTTTGATGTTTCAAGGACCCAAACGACGTCCAAATGACCTGAAAATTTACGAGCATCAGTTTTATGAAGGAAGAAGACTTGGGAGCGAAGGAAGCAAACGAGCGGAGGCCTGAGGCCCAAAAGGGGTGGCCCACGCGGCCAGATTCCTTGGCCACGTGGGGCCCACCTTCTGGAGACTCGTGGCTCCGTTGCCGTCGATCTTTTTGCCCACGACTCCGTCTTGACCTAAAACCGACTATAAAAATAGTCCCTCGACGTTTTCCAGAAGGGAGGGCCACCGAAACACAGAAACCACGAAACAGAGACCTGGAGCTGCAGATTGAAGGGGGAAAAGTCCGGCGGGGCGCTGCCGCGATGGTCTCCATCTCCCCCAACGACATCTCCACCGTCTCCATGATGAAGAGGGAGTAGTTTCCCTCGGGGCTGAGGGCTCATGCCGGTAGCTATGTGGTATCTCTCTCTCTCTCATGGTGTGATCTTTATGTGATCATGAGCTTTGTAATCTAGTTGAATCCATAGTGACTCTTCATTATCTTATGAATTATGCTACTCAACTGGTTTTATTCATGTAATTTCCGGAGTCACCTTTGTCTCATGGTGTGAAGTTGACAGTGTGTGCACCGTGTGTAGCTCTTAGGCTAAAGATTACATGAATACTTATCATGAGTTATTATTTGTGTTGGATGTCTCTATGAAATTATGGTGTTTGTCTAGTACTATTTAGGGCACTCAAGTTGGCAGTGTGGGGTTCCCTAGATGTGGAATGTGACTTTAAGGTGTGCTTTTATAGCCCTACACAGTGGATTGGTGTTCTTTATGCAACCAGAAAATAATTCTGAGTAGCATAACGAAGAGAAAATATTTATGTATTCAATTATATTATTATTGTTGAGAGTGTCCACTAGTGAAAGTATGATCCCTAGGCCTTATTTCCAAGCATTGAAACACCGTTTACACCTTTGTCTTGTCCTCTTGCATTGAAGAGGATTGGGACACTTTTATATTCTTGTTTTGTTACATTAAACTTCCATCCATTAAATCAATCATCTTGTTCTTTAAACCTGTCTAGTGCATAATCAACTAAAACTTGTGACATTTTAGTTGTAGTGAATAGATAACTTTTTCTTCTTGCTCGTCGTAGTCGACCCCGTGCCTTTGCACATAGTCCTTCGCCACCAGGCGAGCTTTGTGCTTAAGGACCGCGCCGTGTGCGTCCTTCTTCACCTTGTAGACCCACTTCAGGCCGATCACGCGGTGACCTGGTGGTAAGGTGGCGAGCCGCCAAGTCGAGTTGGACTCGATGGCCTCGAGCTCCTCCTGCATCACACGCCTCCAGCTGGCGTCCGACTTGGCCTCATCGAACGAGTCGGGCTCTTCGGAGGCGAGGAAGTGAAGCTCCTCGTCCGGCTCCTGAGCCGGACCAGCGTCGAGCACGTTCTGCAGAGTGCGGAACCGGTGCTCGAGCTCGGTGTCGTCTTCTGCATCAAGCATACTTGCATACCTTGATGGTGGCGTGACGAACTCGACGCCAGTGACAGCCGGAGTCGAAGTCTCGGTTGTCGGGTACCCCGGTGTTGTTGGAGAATCGACTGGGGGCGACCCACTCCCGACTCCTGGAGTCGGGGAAGTTGGACCTGGAGAGGGCGGCGAGTCGGGTCCAGGACCCGCACTCCCGTCCCCTGGAGTCGGTTGCGGCTCGAACACCATGTGCTCGACCGTGAAGGAGTCGGCTCCAAACATGTTCACCGGAGAGTCCGGCGAATTCCAGTCCCAACGCGCGTTCTCATCGAACACTACGTCGCGGGTGATGGCGACTCGGCCTGTAGCCGGGCCGTATGCCCGATAACCCTTCGTGCCGGGTTCATACCCCATGAAGATCATTGGCCTGCTACAATCGTCGAGCTTCTTCAGCCCGGGTCGCGTCTCTCTGACATGCGCCATGCACCCGAACGTGCGCATGTAGTGCACATCCGGCTTGCGGCCATGCCAAGCCTCGAACAGCGTCATGCCGTCCACGCTCTTGGTGGGCGACCTGTTCAAGATGAACACGACCGTCGACACCGCCTCACCCCAGAACTCGCCGGGGACTCTCTTGGCCTTCAGCAGACTGCGAGCCATGCCCACAATTGTCTAGTTGCGTCGCTCCACGACGCCGTTCGGCTGCGGGGAGTAAGGAGCCGTTAGGTGACGCTCCACTCCGAGCTCCGCCCAGTATGCCGTGAAGGAGCTGGAGGTGAACTCGCCTCCGCGATCCGTCCTTAGCGTGCGCAGTTTGCAGCTGGACTCCGACTCGGCTCCCGCCTGGAGTCGGATGATGGCGGCTGCTGCCTCGTCCTTCGTCGCAAGAAGGGCGAGCCACATGTACTGCGTCAGGTCATCGACAAGAAAGAGGAAGTACCTCTTGCCGCTTGGAGTCGCCGGGGTGATCGGCCCGCAGAGGTCGCCATGGATCAGCTTGAGTCGCTCCTTCGCCCGGAACTTCGCCTGCTTGGCGAAGGAGGCACGCCGCTGCTTCCCTGCTAGGCAGGGATCGCAGAGCTGGTTCACGTGCTCCACTAGAGGGAGGCCACGCACCATGCCGCCTTTTGCGAGTCATCGCAGGCTGTCGAAGTTGAGGTGCCCGAACCTCGCATGCCAAGTCCAGGCCGAGTCGGCACCTGCGTGCACTACCAAGCACACCGGCTGGGCGACTCGCGCTGTTAGTTTGTACATCCGGTTAGACTCCCGCCTGACCTTCACCAGGAGCTGCCGCTCCCTATCATGCACTCGGAGGAGCCCGTCCTCGATCAGCACCAGGCAGCCATTCTCGTCGAACTTGCCCAGGCTGATGATCTGCGTGTTCAACCGGGGTATGTAGTACACCCCGGTGATGGCCCGGTGCTTGCCTAACTTGCAGACGAACAGCACCGCCCCTTGCCCGCAGATGTCGACTCGCGAGCCGTCGCCGAACTTGACGTTTCTGACGATGCTGGTGTCGAGTTGGTGGTGCGGTCACCAGTCATATGATTGGTGGCGCCCGAGTCGAGGTACCAGATGCCCTCCTTGTCAGTCCCCTCCTTGCACCAGGTTGACCTGCGCCTTCTCCTCCAGCAGGAAGAGGGCCGACTCCTTGCGAGTCGACAGGGCCGAGTCCTCCCGAGTCGCCTTCCTCGGCTCCTCCTAAGCCGGCATGTCCCACTCGGCGACCCAATGGATCCGCGAGTGCTCCTTCGGAGGAGTCGACACTCCCTCTGACTCCGCCACTGGTCGAGTCACTGACTCCGCCACTGGTCGAGTCGCTGACTCCGCCACCGGTCGAGACGAGGGTGCCGCCTCTGATGCGCCCGACTCCGCCTGAGTCAACCAGTGGCGGATGCCACGGTGCACGCCTGCATCATGAGCAGCGCGTCGTCGTTGTCGCCTCCGCCGCGCACGAGGTGGGCCTCGCCCTCCTCGCTCTTCTTCTTGCGGCAGTCTCGCACCCAGTGGCCGATGACTCCGCAGTACCGACACGAGTCCTTCGTGTCGAGGTTCCCGGTGCCTCGCGCACCTGGGTTGCCCTTGCCGCATCCGCGCGGCTTGCCGCCGCCGCGTCCGGCTTGGCTGGACGATGAGCCTCCATCTCGCAGCTTCATCCGCGCAAACCACTCCTCTTCAAAGAGAAGTAGCTTTCCGGCTTGCTTGACCACCGGCTCCTCCAGCTCGTAGCGCTCCTTAGCCGCCTTGAGCCGGCCGATGAGCTCTTCGATGGTGAGCGTATCGAGGTCGAGCAGGGTCTCGATGGAGCATGCAATCTGCGAGAACTTCTTGGGCACAACGGAGAGAAACTTACGAACGACCTCTAGCTCACTGATGGTGACTCCGAGTACGTCGAGCTGCGACACGAGGGACGATAGGCGCATGCCGAAGTCGTCGATGTCCTCGTCGTCCGCGAACTTGATGCACTGGAGCTGCTTCTTCAGCGCCGTTGCCTTCGCGTCGCGCACCCGGGTCACCCCGAGTCGCATCGTCTTCACCGTGTCCCATGCTTCCTTCGCCGTCTTCTTGGCGGCGAGGGTGGAGATAATCTCCGGCGGGACGGAGCGCAGCAGATACTCCATTGCTGCGCGGTCCATCTCGAGCTCCGGCATCCCGTCGCTGACGGCGACCCTGACTTGGCGCGCCTCCAGCATGACCTACATGAGGATGGCCAGTCCGCGTAGTGTGACCGAGTGAGCATCGACCATGAACCACCGGAATCACGGATAACTCGTTTGAATACCACCGAGCTTCCGCCGGCCTTCTGCTCCTCCTCCATGAGCTTGCCTGCTCCGGGAACGAGCGCGCCTGTCTCCGGTGCCATCTCCGGTGAGCTCTCAAACTTACAAAGCTCTGATACCAATTGTTGGCCCTAAATGTGAATCGGGAGAGAGAGAGAGGTTGTAGAGGAGAGCACCGGGAGAGAGGGAGAAGGGGAGGTGTGTGTAGAATGAATCTGTTTGCCTCAATTTTCTCTTTTCCATTCCTCCCTTTAAATAGCCGGCCGGGGCAAGCCGCAAGAGTCAACTATCCCGTCACATCCGACTTGACGTGGCGGGTCCTACACTATGTCATGCCATACCGTCACTGTTGATGACGTCATGACACGAGTTCACTGTGGATGACGCCACAGACTCGTTTACACTGTAGGTGACGTCTAGCACGTCCTATCTACCTACTCTACTGTACGAACTGTACAGTGCACCTGCCGGACCCGACGAGAATTTCGAGTCCCGGTTACAACACTACTGTCGAGTCAGAACAGACTCCGACTCGACGACTCGACTCGGGACACTCCCCGAGTTGGCACACTGGCTCGGGTCCCTTGGACCCGCCAAAGCTTCGACTCCTCGGACCCGAGAAGGACTCGACTCCTCGGAGCCGCCCTAGAACACAAGCCTATTCCAACAGCCGCCGCCAGCCACGCGGGATGCAGGGAAAAGACGCGCAGGATGGATCGCATGGGGGAGGCTCCACCGGCTGCGTCCACTGCCGGCCACGCGTGATGCATCTATGCAGGGGATGGGGATTGGCTCCGTCGGAAGCGCAAGAAGTAGAGGATGGGGACGCGGTGGATCGTAGCCTGAGCCGAGCGCATCGCAGCCACGGACATACGGAATGGTATCTAACTTACCAATGGCAGCGGTGTTTAGTTTCTTTAAACTTTAGGGGTAATATAATGACGTAGCAAACCAAACCGCGGAAGCGTTATTGATTTTATTATTAGAGAAATATTTATTATTAGGTATAGATATAGACTAACTCATACTATATTGGTTGTAAAAACATCTATATTATGATAGGGGAGTAGCACGTACTCACTCGTATCATAATATAAGATGTTTTAACTATTTGTATGTGGACCACATTTAGATGTATATATATCTAATTAGTGTGTAGATTTACTCATTTTGCTCAGTATATTGTCTGCCTGTAAATAATTAAAACATTTTATATTATAATACGGAGGGGTACTTAGTAGTTAAGCAAAAAAAACAGCCCTCAGAGCATCTCCACCGGGGGGTCGTAATAGGGCCCCTAAAGCTTTTTTACGACCCTGGTCACAAAAACAGCCCACACCAAGAGGTCCTAAAGGCTTTGTCCGCCAAAAAAAAAACTGTCCGGCATCGCGGACAGAGGCCCCAACTCCTCGTAGTGCCGGACAATATTTAGGCACTGTCCGGCCACACACTTCATCAAAACAGTAACCTGTGATCCCACGCGTCAGTCACACAAAAGCAATGTTCAAAATATCGGCCGGTAAGCCGATAAATCAGCCGATTTATCTCTTACCGGGGGTAAGATAACTGCATATCGCTGTTGTTTACCGGTTTGACCGATTTATTGGTCTGACAGCCGATGTATCGTGATTTTCGCCGGTAAATCTGCAGGACCCACCTATGATAAACGTCCTCTATTTTTCCTCACCTGACCCAGAACGCCCGCGCGCATCCCTCGATAGGGTTTGACTGTGAGCGCTGCCAGCCAGACCCGCTCCCTGCGATGAAGCCCTCCGCCGGCACCATGTTCTCCTCTGGCGGTCGGAGCTAGCTCGCCTGGCTCGAGCTCGCCCGCCTAATCTCTCCATCGTCCTGTTGTTGCTCACCTCTTCCACATCTCTAGCACCGGCCTGGCGTGCCCCGACCTTGAACTAGACTCGAGCTTCCACACGGGGGCGCCCAGGAGCAGGACAGTCGGAGCAGCTCCCCCCTCACCCCTCAAGATCCAGGAGCAGTGCAGCGGCGGAGCAACTCCCCCCGCCACCCCTTCGGGATTCTATCTATTCTTTTCTCCTTCTCGATTCTATCTATTTTCTTGTCAAGTAGACAAGTAGTGATGCATGATTTGTAGAGGCAGCAGTGCAACAAATTGTATTAGGCTTTTACCTCTCAATTAATTTGATATCGGTTTGAGATTTGTAGTCTCATACATGGCCGTTGCCTTTTAATTGTGTAGATTTGTGTAATATAGCATATCTTACATTATTGTGGTTAGGAAACCTGAGATTGAAAAGAAAAACTTGCCAATAAATAGTTGACCGATAAAATCGATAAATCGGCCGCTCTTATCTTGTGTCGACCGATAAGTTAACTAGCCCGAACATTGCAAGAAAGCCTTATCTTCTTCACCACCATCGCCGGCTCCTCGCTCGCTGCTCCCAGCCAGCAGCATGGATGCGGGGAGCAGCGCGAGAGCTCGGCCTCGGGAAGCAGAGCGGGAGCTCGGCCGGGCGCCTCGCTGCGGGAGCTCGGTGTCGGCCGCCGCGGCGTCGGCGTCCTGCCGCCACGGAGTCGTGCTCGTGCGCCTCCTCCACGTCTGTCTTCGTCGTGCGTCTTGCCGGCCTCGGGTAGCAGCTCTCGCAGCGGACATCGTGCGTGCTGCGGCTGCGCACCTACTGCCGTGCGTGCTGCTACTCGCTGCTGCTGGCTCGTGCGTGCTGCTGCTGGCCCGTGACGTGATGCTCTCCACGGGCTCACAGGTGGCACAGAAGGACGAGGACGACGGTAGCGGCATCGCACGGAACCGCTCGGACGAGGACGACGGCACGGCGCGCGGACGAGGCTCCAGCTCCTCCTAGCGGGCGCGCGGATGAGGACGACGACGGCGGCACGGCGCGCGGACTCGTGCTCCGTCCCGTCGCAACGCCGTCCCTCCCATCCCGTCCGTCGTCGCCACTGTAGAAGGATAGAGAGGGAGACCGACTTGGAGTACAAGACAAGAAACTAATCCTATCTCTACCATATCTTTCCGTAATGATTATATACTCTAACATCCCCCGCAGTCGTAGCGGTAGCGTCGCGAACAACAGGAGCGTCGCAGACGATCAGACTGGAGATAAGCCAAAGTAGAATCCAGTGGGCTGACATCCCCCCGCAGTCGTAGCGGGAACGTCGTGGACGGTGTCGCGGCGTGGAAGCTTGAATTGTAGAGGAAGCCGATGAGGTGCTCAAGCGAGGTGATAGCCCTTTGTGCCGATGTCGAAGGAGCCGAGAGCGTAGGGTGGTGAAGCCGTAGTCGAGGTAGCCATGCGAGGAATGTCGTGGTCGATGTCGAGTCGGGGTAGCCGATGTCGAGGGAGTCGTCGAGGAGCCGCGGGCGTAAGGCGCCATGTAGTCATGTGTCGTGGACGAAGACACGCATCGGTGTTGCCGGCACTGGGCACGTGTAGGGGCGGTGAGGGGATGCGGCGCGGCTCAACTAGTCACAGCGGCGCGTCGGAAGAAGCGGCGTGACTCGGCGAGTTGCAGCGGCGTGATGATGGTAAGTTAGTTGATGTTGACGAGGCGTCGCACCAGGCTTGCCAGACCTGGGGACACATCATAGACGAAGGCACGCGTCGGTGTTGCCAGCACCAGGCATGCGGGGACGAGGAACCAGTTCGAGCTCGATGCGCCATGTCGGAGGGGCCAGTAGAGGAGGACTCGACGACAGTTGCGGCGCCAATTGGTGCTGATGTCGCCCGCGGTTGTCAGAGTAGATGAAGTGGTTGGG
Source organism: Puccinellia tenuiflora (assembly GCA_012064385.1). NCBI lineage: Eukaryota > Viridiplantae > Streptophyta > Magnoliopsida > Poales > Poaceae > Puccinellia > Puccinellia tenuiflora. The sequence goes on along the minus strand of QRDG01000770.1, from coordinate 83,495 downwards.
GAAGATGACGGCGACGCTGGCGAGTAGCTGGTGCTGGACGAAGACGAAGAGGCGGTTGGCGACAGAGGCAACCCGTGGTGGGAGGGGGCCACGTCGGTCACCAGTAGGAGCGCGGCGACGATGCTCGAAGTAGGCGAAGGAGAACCCGACAACATGACGAAGACCAAGCGCGGACGGTGGCGTTCCCGCGCCTAGGGGGGCGGCGCGGCGCATACCACGTAGAAGTCGACGCGCGGGGACGGCGGAGTGGACCGCGTGCCACAGCACTACGGCCCGAAGGGGCGACGCAGCGGCGGCGCGTGTCGGGGGTGATGGCAGGGAAGACCTCGGAGAGGTGGTGTGGACCGCGTGCCGCGACGCTACGACCCGAAGGGGCGACGCAGCGGCGGCGCGCGTGTCGGGCAGCCGCGGGTACGGCTTCGGGCGGCGGGGTGGATCGCGTGCCGCGACAGTACGGCCCGAAGGGGCGACTTAGCGGCAGCGTGTAGGTCGAGGTAGCCGCCCGGAGAACCACGGGGAGGCGGCGCTGCGGCCTGAAGGGGCGACGCAGCGGCATCCCATTGCTCGATCGGTGGATAGACGCTCATACTCGGGCGATCTTCACGGGATCCTGTGGAGGCGCACGCGGGCGACTGATCAGGTCGGCTGCGTGGCGTGGATGGGGCCGATCGCGGGCGGGCGGATGGCCAATCCGATCGCCCACGAGGTGGGTATGCTGCTCGGTGATGAAGGCGAAGTTGTCGGTGAAGTCCCGGTCGATGACGGCGAAGACGAACCGGCGATGGAGACCATGCAGACGAGGGAGGCCGGTTGCGACGCATCGAGGCGTACCTTGGACGGCGCGTCCGGCCTTGCTGCGCGGTCGGTGAAGACGAGCCGGTCGGTGCAGAGTCGGTGCTGGCGAGTCGGCCGCGATAGCCGGCTTGAAGGTGCCGGCCGGTGCGGAGTCGGCGCCGGCGAGTCGGCTGCGATGGCTGGCTGTCGAGGAGTGAGCCGGTGCAGGTCGACGTCGTTGTTGAAGTAGAGGCGCGCGGAGACGACAGACGACAGGCGGAGTGGCGGAGGCGTCCGAGCAGAACACGGCGTCGATGACCGACGCGGGCGACGCGCGATGCCGGTGCCCAAGCGGGCAGCCGGGCGACCGCGGCGGACGGCCCGAGCGGCCTATGCAGCGCCGTGCATGAGGTGACCATGGTGGCGGCGTGGGGCGGAGGAGTCCCGATCGGAACGGGCCATCGTGTCGCGCGGAGCCGCCGAGGCGGCGCGCGAAGCCGCCTTGTCGGGGAAGAAGCCGGTAGTCGCGCCGGTGACGGAGTAGAGGCGCGTGAGAACGACGGCGGCGATGGGCGACGCAAACCGATCTTAGATCGGAAAACCAAAAAAGAAGAACGCCAATCAAAAGCGACCGGCGCGAGAGAAAAAACCCCGATCAAGGAATCGGGAGAAAAGACTCTAGGGCAGCCGATCCACAGGACCGGCGGACGAACCCTAGGTACGGGCGGCGCGCCCCCGGCGGAGATCATGGAGATCGACCTCCCCGGGGGCGGCGCGGTGCGGAAGCGGCAGCGGCGGCTAGGGTTGGATCGGTTAGGCTGATACCATGTAGAAGGATAGAGAGGGTTTGGTGGAATCGTTGGATGTATTATTGAGCCTCAGGGGCGAGTATATATAGGCGTACAGGAGACCGACTTGGAGTACAAGACAAGAAACTAATCCTATCTCTACCATATCTTTCCGTAACGATTATATACTCTAACAGCCACGCCGTCCCGTCCTGGCTCACGGAGGCAGGGCCTGACGCGGAGCTCCGCAAGCTCGCGCTGCTCGAGTGCCTCGGCGTCTACGACCAAGAGCGGCATGGGCGTGGCGTCCATGGGAGTCATGCGCCCGAAGCAGAGGAGCTCGTGCCTCCCGCCGGCCCACCGTCGAGCTCGCAATCGAGGCGGCCGCGCCTCCCGCCCGTCGTCGCCGTCATCTAGCTCGCAGCCGAGGCCCAGGCACGTTGTGCCTCCCGCCGGCCCGCCGTCGAGCTCACGGCCGTGCACCACCGCGCCTCCCGCCGTCGGCGTCGTCGTCCAGCTCGCGACCGAGGCCCAGGCCCGAAGTCTGCGGCGATGCACATCCCTCACCCCTCCTCCGCATAGTGGCCGCTCCATGTCGCCGCCGCCGGCCGCTCCACAACCTCGTCTGGCGTCCACAACCTGTTTGTTTTTATGTTTGTCCATTTGGGAGCTATCTTTTAGGGTCTGTCGGTGTGGGAACCAAATTTTTTTCGACCGGACAAGTGTCCGGCACCCTCTAAAAGGGCCTCCAATTGAGAGGTGCCGGACAAGTTTTAGGGCGACATGCTCTCAGCCCTGCCGGTATGTGCCTGAAACGAAGGTAGAGTATTACAAGGGTGCAGTCCGTAGGTTCGATTACTGCTTTTACCAGCTCGATTGTCTATTTCTTTCTAAGGTTTTTGACTACTGCGGCCAATGCCTCATAGATAACCGAACAAGTTGGTAGCCAAGTAGTCTAATTTCTATAGACAAAGTAATTGACTTGGCTGATATATTTGTTGTAAGTGGACCGTCCTGATATATTTGCCGACCATTCTTGTTTTTGATAAACAACGAGTGTACAACTGATGCATACGGTAGTGTGGACTGAAATTGGAAAGCATTCGAAATTTTTGTTGCCTATCGATGGATTACTTCATATGTTACAAAGGAATCAACGACAGAGTATAACAATGGCGGATGATCTTGAACAAAATTGTGTGGGGGGGGGGGGGGGGGGGGGGGGATTTTGAGTGTTTGCAGAGAGGCAAAAGACTATTTTTTTTTTACCTAAACCCTCCCCAAAACAATTACTCACAATTTGGTCCAAACTAGGGGTGGGGGATTGGGGGGGGGGGGGGGGGGGGGGGGGGGCAGTGCCCCCCTAGGTTGCAATAAGCTCCGCTACTGGAGGTTAACCACATTTGCTCAAGATATCAACAAAATTGATCATATCATGCCAAACGTGACCATCTTATGTTCGACGGATTCATATCGAATTTGCGGGGACTAAAATAATAATATTTTTATCAGATATATATCAAATATTTTTCATCATATCGAGTTGATTTCTGTTGTAAAGTATTCATCTCTTGGTTATGAAATCTTTTCATTCTTGATTCCCATTGGTGCCTCAGTTGAGTAACACGAGAGGCCTTTAAAAGGTCCTCTGCTATGCTCTCTACAAGTATTCTACACCTCTTTCACTTCTCCCCTCCTTCTTCGTCCTTTTCCAATGTCCGTCTCTTTTCTACTACTGCATCTCCATGGCCGCGGATAGCCCTCAGAGGAGCTTGCTCGACGACTTCGGTGACCTGTGCACATGACACGCCAGGCCTCCTTCACGGTCATGCTGGCACTTCTCCTCCTTTGCGTTGCATGCATCGCGGTGTTAGGCGTCCACCTCTGCCAGCCGCAGGTGCATGATGTTGTGCGGATGTCGATGCGTCCACCCCGACATGGATCGTGGTACTGATGACATGTGATCCTCTAGAGGACGACGATGCCGCAACCGGGCCACCTCGACAGCCGACGACGTTGTCCTGACATTTGTTCCCATTGATGCTCCTCCCATTTGTTCCCATTGATCATGTGTGAACAATTAGCACTTTATACATTGCTCATGCTGGCATTTGTTCCCATTGATGCAACTCCCATTTTTTTCCCGTTGATGCAACTCCTTTTCCACATGATAATGTCTTTGCTTTTATGTTTATCCATTTGTTACCATTGATGCAACTCCTTTGCCAAGTTGGTTCTTTTCGATCTCTTGCTCTGCTCCGTGCTTGGCGACAATGTCTATGGATCTCATAAAGCACCATATTCAACAATTTACCAACATTTGTAAGAGTTTTGGTGACGTTAGTAGGATAGTCACTTATTTCTTGAAAGGTACCGTTGCGCAGAGTCGATCTTGTTTTGTTGTGATCCAAATTCATTTGAAGCTATGCAGATAAGAGGCTAAGTTCTGACAAGTGGAGCTTGGCCCACCGCCGGTAGGCTTGGGCCGACATGAGCAGACTGTTAGCGGCCTAGGTAACACTAGTGGAAACAGGGGCTTCGGTTTGGCCCTTCCGTCCCGGTTTCCTTACGGACCGGTACCAATCGTGGCACTAGTCCCGGTCATTGGTCCCAGGGCGCCCGCCAGGACCAGTCCCGGTTCGTAGGGGACCTATCGTCCCGGTTCGTGTTACGAACCGGTGACAAAGGGATGCGGGAGGAGGCGACAGAGGTGGGACCAGCCCGGACAATGCACTGTCCCGGTTCTATTTACAGACCGGGACTAATGGAGGGACTTTAGTACCGGTCCTTGTTACGGACCGGGACTAAATATATTCTATATCATCTTCCACCCCCCGACCCGGCCGTGGCCAGGCCGTGGCCATTTTTGAGCTCCGGGTTCATCTCCATTTTCTTAACCCTTGCTCCTCCCAACCACGAGTTCGGCCCCTATTTTCTCCACCATTTGTCAAGTTTGGCGGCACCTCATCTACCCGACGGTTAGCACTCCGGTGTTCCTTTTTTAGCTCATTTTGGTGCTACTTAGCAAATTTTATTTTTCTAGTGCTAGCAAGGTGTTTGATGAAATGCCTAAGTAAGAGATTTCATTTTTTAACATGCAATTTTAGCTCAAATTAAAGTATAATGTATTGGGTTTACAGTTGTCCGGTGACCATCTTTACCATCGTTGATCGCCCGCGCCATCCCATCGCCGGCACCTCCTCGGTGAGTCTTGTTTTTATCCCTTTTTAACTTATTGATATACTTTAGATGCATGTATATTATCTTACTTTTTTTATAGTTATAGTGTGTCATGGTTTTGATATCCGTCCCCGTCGGTCCTCGTCCGGTCTATAACGATCCGGATGTCGTTGTTGAACCGGAAATTCCAACCGACCCTATCATCGAGTTTTTTGAAAATGAAATTAATGATTTGAAAGCAAAACTGGAAAGAAGTGAAAATCTCCGTCTCCAAACCCTAGAAGAGAAGATGAAATTGGAGCTCCATATTGCCGACATCGTCGATGAGCACAAGATCAAGATGGATGCAATGCGCTTGAAGATTAGAAAAATTAGAAATTATGCCATTCATAAAGAGGCTTGGTATCATTATGGTGTTGGTTCGATAGTTACCATAGTTGTGATTTTTATCGCATTTGTTGTTGGGCTTAAATTCTTTAGATAGTTGTATGTTAGTTTGAACCAATGTATGTTTGTGAGACTATATATATTACATTTGGTTATTTGCTCTACTTTGGTTTGAATGTGATGAACTTATATATTAATTCACTTTATCACTGTTATATATTGAAGAATAGTGTTAATGGTTTTTTATATTTTATTTATATAATGCAGATGAGTCAGATGAGTCGGCAATGGATGTACAGTGACCGACGTTATCCCGACTTTATTAATGGCATGCATTATTTTCTCCAAGTGGCTGAGAAAAACAAGCCGCCAAATGGTTTTATTTCATGTCCATGTAGTGTCTGCAAGAATACTCAGGACTACTCTACCTCACAACCATTCACGTCCACCTGTTGAAGTCCGGTTTCATGACCGGTTATAATTGTTGGACCAAGCATGGAGAAAGAGGAGTTATAATGGAAGACAATGAGGAAGAAGAGGATAATGACAACTATCCTATGTTCACTGATCACGGTGGTACATCAATGGGGGAAGATGAAGCTGAAAAAGAGCCCATTGTTGATGAGCCCGATGACGATCTTCGTCGGGCCATTCTTGATGCGAAGATAAACTGTGGAAGTCAAAACGAGAGGTTGAAGTTGGAGAGAATGTTAGAGGATCACAACAAATTGTTGTACCCAAATTGTGAAGATGGGCAGAAAAAGCTGGCACCACACTGGAATTGCTGCAATGGAAGGCAGAGGAAGGTACTTCTGACAAGGGATTTGAAAAATTGCTGAAAATAATAAAGAAGATACTTCCAAAAGATAACGTATTGCCCCCCAGTACGTACGAAGCAAAGAAGGTTGTCTGCCCACTAGGATTAGAGGTGCAGAAGATACATGCGTGCATCAATGACTGTATCCTCTACCGCGGCGAGGAGTACGAGAATTTGAATGCATGTCCGGTATGCGGTGCATTGAGGTATAAGATCAGGCGAGATGACCCTGGTGAAGTTTGAGGACGAGGCGCACCCCAGAAGAGAGTTCCTGCGAAGGTGATGTGGTATGCTCCTATAATACCACGGTTGAAACGTTTGTTCCAAAACAAAGAGCATGCCAAGTTGTTTGCGATGGCACAAGGAAGACCGTAAAAAAGACGTGATGCTCAGACACCCTGCTGATGGGTCGCAGTGGAGAAAAATTGACAGAGAGTTTCCGACATTTGCAGATGACGCAAGGAACTTAAGATTTGATCTAAGTACAGATGGCTTTAATCCTTTGGAGAGCAGAGCTCCAGTCATAGCATCTGGCCTGTGACTCTATGCATCTATAACCTTCCTCCTTGGTTGTGCATGAAGCGGAAGTTCATTATGATGCCAGTACTCATCCAAGGCCCGAAGCAACCCGGCAACGACATTGATGTGTACCTGAGGCCATTAGTTGAAGAACTTTTACAATTGTGTCGCGAAGAAGGTATACGTGTTTGGGATGAGCACAAACAAGATGAATTTGACCTACGAGCATTGCTGTTCATGACCATCAATGATTAGCCAGCTCTTAGTAACATATCAGGACAGTCAAACAAGGGATACAATGCATGCACACACTGTTTAGGTGATACTGAAAGTATATATCCGGGAAACAAGAATGTGTACCTGGGGCATCGTCGGTTTCTTACGGAAAGGCACATCGTAAGAAGGAAAGGCAAGCATTTCAAAGGTTGCCAGATCACCGGCCAAAGCCTAGACGGCCTACTGGGGATGTTATATATGATATGGTAAAGGATTTAAAAGTAATCTTTGGAAAGGGTCTTGGCGGACAATCTGTTCCAAATGATGCTGACGGACACGTGCCGATGTGGAAGAAGAAATCTATATTCTGGGAGTTACCCTATTGGAAAATCCTAGAGGTTCAGTCTGCAATCGACGTGATGCACGTGACGAAAAATCTCTGCGTGAACCTACTAAACTTCTTGGGCGTGTATGGGAAGACGAAAAATACACCGGAATCACGGCTGGACCAGCAACATATGCACGAACGAGACAACCTGAATGCAGAGAAGTATCAAGGTCCTGCCAGCTACGCTCTTACCAAAGAAGAGAAGAAGATTTTTTTGAAGTACTAAACAGTATCAAGGTCCCGTCAGGCTTCTCGTCGAATATAAAGGGAATAATTAGCATGACAGAGTTGAAGTTTCAGAACCTAAAGTCTCATGACTGCCACGTGATTATGACACAATTACTTCCGATTGCACTGAGGGGCTCCTGCCGGAAAATGTTCGAGTACCCATTGTTAAGCTATGTGCATTCCTCAATGCAATTTCTCAGAAGGTCATCAATCCAGTAACTCTGCCGGATTTACAGAAGGAAGTGGTCCTATGTCTTGTCAGCTTCGAGTTGGTGTTCCCACCCTCCTTCTTCAATATTATGACGCACCTCATAGTTCATCTAGTCGAAGAGATTTTCGTTCTCGGTCCCGTATTTCTACACAACATGTTCCCCTTTGAGAGGTTCATGGGAGTCCTAAAGAAGTACGTTCATAACCGTGCTAGGCCAGAAGGAAGCATATCCAAGGGCTATGGAACAGAGGAGGTCATTGAGTTTTGTGTTGATTTTATTCCTGACCTCAAGGCAATCGGGGTTCCTCAATCACGCTATGAGGGGAGACTGCGGGGAAAAGGCACGCTGGGAAAGAAAGCAATAATATGTATGGACGGGCATTTTTATAGTCAAGCACACTACACGGTTCTACATAATTCCAGCTTGGTGGCTCCGTATATCGAGGAACATAAGAATATTCTACGTTTGAACTTCCCAGAGCAATCTAAATATTGGATTGATGAAGAACACGTGAAGAATTTCGGAGGTTGGTTGCGAACACGTCTCTTTAATGACAGCACTGTTGGAGAACAGCTATACTTGTTGGCCAATGCACCATCTTCGACTATATTGACTTATCAAGGGTATGAGATAAATGGAAATACATTTTACACGGCCAATCAAGATAAAAAGAGCACCAACCAAAACAGTGGTATCCGCTTTGATGCAACAAACAGCAATGGGCAAAAGGACACATATTATGGTTACATAGAGGAGATATGGGAACTTGAATATGGACCATTTTTTAAAGTCCCTTTGTTCAAGTGCAAATGGTTTCAACCTGACAGGCGGGGTACATGTAGACCCGAAGTACGGAATAACTATAGTGGATATGCAGAATCTTGGATACGACACCGAACCATTCGTCCTAGCCAGTGAAGTGGCTCAGGTTTTCTATGTGAAGGACATGTCTAGCAGACCGAAGAAAAGAAAAGATAAGCAAGCAGTGAATGCATCGTACGACGTCGAGCCAAAGCGCCACATAGTTCTTTCAGGGAAAGAAGCATCGTGGGAGTGGAGGACAAGACAGACATGTCAGAAGATTACAATAAGTTTGATGAAATTCCCCCCTTCACAGTGAAAATTGACCCAACCATCGCGTTGAATGATGAAGATTGTCCATGGATACGACGCGATAAGAAGAAAAAATGACAGACACGAAGAAGTGTTGAATGATGTTGATGTATTGTGGTCATTGGTAATAATGTATGAGATATTTATTTATCCTAACTTGTTCTATACATATGTGTAATAATTGGTAGAATTTTGTTTTGACTGTTAAAAAGTTTAGGGTTTTTCATTAAATATTTAAAATGTTAAATATATTTATCCTAACCTCGGATTTTATTAGTACAACGGTTTTACTCAACTCATCTATTTAAATGTTCAATATATATAACATATTCATATTTACATTTGAAAACATGTAAAGTTTATAAAATATGAACATTTGAAAACATTCATAAAATGAAGAAAAAAATACAAACGGCCGTTTAGTCCCGGTCCGTGCCTACAACCGGGACTAAAGGCCATTTTCGGGCCGCTGCGAAACTTAGCGCGCCAAAAAGCCCACCTTTAGTCCCGGTCCGTGACACC